>OX493351.1:4210000-4652143 GCA_950371115.1 Anania fuscalis | reverse complement strand
ATGGATACGGCTCTTATGGTGTTGTTGCAATCATCGTACATAAAACGTTGCAGTCACATGCTTGCTCTATTGGTGGTATTAATCCAGGCATACAACTAGTTCATGTCAAGATTTTAAATTGTAAGTACCTAGATAATATAGTAGCCATTTATTGTCTTTCTTCCATCCGTACTAATCAGACTGATTGGGATAATGTTTTTGGATTGGTAAGCAAAAAAAACCTTAGTTGTTAAAGTTTTTTTTTTAAATTAACTGGCTTTATTCTTTTAGCTGTGGTTCAACCCAGCTTATTGTAGCATTGAGGCTTGTACCCGGCTGTAGTGTGTTCATTAAAGACGCCCCATTTAATAGGGGTCGTGGCCATCCTAAAAGCCGAATTTACCCCTCAAGGCTTTTTTTGGACAGCGAAAATGGTTTACTGGTGACGAATACCGAATGAGTACTGAGTTTTTGTCATTCAAACTTTGCTGGTTATGGTAGTCTCTTTGTCAATAGAAATAAGGTTCTGTTTTGCTGTAGGATTCCATTGAAAGCTTTTGAAATTACCTCATACAAGATATGTGAGGAAAATAGGCATTGATTAAATTCATGTAGTGAGTAAATAAAAAAACAACTGGTGATAGTCTTTGGTAAGTGTGAATATTTTAACTGATAAATACAGGGTGTGTAGTCGATTTAAACTTATGCCGAACTAGCTCGATTCACTCCAGTGAACTTTTTTTAATATAGATTTTCAGTTAGAAAAATAATTGCAGGGCACTAAATTATACACACTATAATTATAATATAGGACACTATAATTTAGTGCCCTGCAATTATTTTTCTAACAGAAAATCTATATTAAAAAAAGTTCTCAGTCGGTCTTTAGAGTAGAAAGTTTACAAAACTGCTAATCTTTAGAATAACGATTTTGATACGTTTGTTCAAAGTGGATAGTCTGATTCACGAAGGATATGTTTGTTTGTATCTATACTATGGTCTTGAAGTAAGGGATTACTTAACATTTTCTTGTTAAAAAGACCATAGACCAAGAATTATTATTGTCTATTTTCTTTTTGTTTTTTGTCTCTTATATCTTTTGTCCACTAGTGATAATTTAAAATTTTGTGTCTGTTTATAAAATAAATTCAAAATCCGGATAAGTGCTTATTGAACTTGCTTGGAGAGCGTTCTTTACGGTTTTCCTGTTGTATCCCTTAAGTGAAAGACTGTTTTCTGTTTTAATTAAGGCTCAGTAATTTCGAGTTTTATAGTAAATTTTCATCTTATTGATTAAACACTTTAATAAAAAATTATAATATATGACTCCCACAACCGGCCGTAACATTTAACACGTTACACGAATCAGCGCAGTCTTTTTTTTTAATTTTCAATCCTGCCGTCCAAAGGTGACCATATTCAAAATGTATTTACTTACATTACACGACCGTGTTAGGGTCACAGGAATTAATATATGAGTGCTTCAACATGATTGGTCCTATAGATTCCTAGAAAATTAGCTAATATAGACGGACTGACAGGCACACGATGATACGAGTGATACCCAAAATACATTCATTCCAGCATTCTTTTCAATCTTAAAAATAACTCACCCCATAGCCTGTAAGGATTTCTGAGACGAGTATTTCTGTCTCCCTTTAAGTGAGAATGTTGCATCTCTTTCTAACGATACTGCAGTGCTTTCCGTCTAATAATAGATTGCGTTGGTGAAGTTCTATGTATGTAAAGCCGGGGCTTTAGAATAGCGAGGCTTATTACGACTACCAATATAGGGGTTGAAATGAGAATACGGGGATTGCGAATGTAGTTACGGGGAACTCGTCTGAAAATAAGTACCAATATTTTTTGTAGTAACGAATGTATTATGGTTAATGGAATTTTCACAGTGTTGTTATAATATTATGACGACCCATATGGTGTAGTAGTTTGCGCTCCGGGCTAAAAAATCTGGTGGTTGTTGCGGGTTCAAATCCCGCAAAGGGCAAATTTTTGTGTGATGGGCACGATTATTAATTTTACCTGAACCATAGACGATACATTTGTCTAGTCGCCTTATTATAAGCTATTACTAGTTTGTGGCTGGATAATTGGTGTGATTTTGAAAAAAAAATATTTATTATTTATTTTCTCGTAATTTATGAGTCATAAAATTATAAAATTAAGCTGGCGAAGCGAATGCGCGTTGTGTAATCATCATTTCAGCCTTACGAAGTACACTGCTGAACATAGGCCTCCCCAATCACTTCGAGATTGGCCGGTTAGACTGGTTGTTTGTCGTGTCCATGTTGTGGATAGCCGTCTGACTCTGCGCTTGCCGACGTGGCCTCGTTTTAGAACCTTTCTGCCCTATCGCCCGTCAATTTTAGTTGCTCTATTCACAGCACTTTAGCTTGCTAATCTGTCGGGCTATATCAGCGACTTTACATTTTGTTCGGATACGGATCCTCTCATTTCACCTAGCATTGCTCCTTCCATAGCAAGTTGTGCAACCTTAAGCTTCATTACTTTACATTTTATATGAAATACGAAGAAGCAGCGTGACATGTACGCCTCGCCCACGCTTCGCTCACGCCCGACACTAGTTATACTTCAAGGGGGGATGAGTTTATTTCCATTAATTTTCACAATACAATGTGCACACAAAAATAAAAAATAGACCTTTTCAAAACAAAAGCTCTATATTTTTGCTTATTAGGGTAAAGATAACGATATTTTTTAAAAACTTAAAATTTCAGTTATCTTAAAATTGGCTAATTTTAGGAGAGGATATTGTAGGGTAAAAGTGAATGGAAATAAACTCTACTATCCCCCCTTGAGTGCTCCACCACTCATAACCTGTCACCCTGTATATCTCGCACCTTAAACGCTTTTAAAAAGCCGCGTCCCTTAACTTCATTTAATAACGTCTTTACACAGCCCCTTCAAGGGCTATTTCTGTATAATATGCAAGTTGCAGCGAATCTTTGGTATTTGCAGACATTCTGCTATAGTTTATGGCTTCGCGGTTAGAATAACTGGACGATAATTTTATAGTTTATGGTTACTAGGCTTTGTATTTCTTTAGTCACTATTGGTGACTACAATGTATTTTTAACAATGTTGAAACGAAACAGCAAATAAGGGCGTAAATATGAACTCTTAATAAAATATGGATCATAACATAACGTGTAGACTAGAAATGTCATTGATTTTGTTTCGCAAAATTTCGCTATTATTTTGTTTATTACTGTGCGGTTTTACTTAGTATGGGCATAGAGAAAAAATAATATGGGTGGGAATTGAAAAGACTTGTTATTTTATTTATAATATAATGTGTAATTGAAAAATCACTAACAAACAAGTTTTGGAGAAAGGTGTTTCGTGCTAATCTCTGGTACCTATGTACACAATGTTTTTATTTGTATGTCTTTAACAAAATTAAATTAGCACTTTCAATATAAATATAAAACGAGAAACAAATAAAACAAGACGCTATGTGACTTCATTCTCATCACTGAGGTTTCGAGTTCGATGCCCGGTCGGGTCAATGTGGAAAACGAACTTTTCTATATTGTTTCGGGTCTGGGTGTTGTGGTACCGTTACCGCTACTTGCCTTAGGATCAGAGCAATGTATGTGATGTTGTCCAATATTTATTCAATATTCTGCATCAGAAAATTTAAAAACTGAAATTCATCTATAGAGAATGAGAAATAACAAAATGATACAAATAAAAACATTGTCTAAATGGCTGCTATTATTTCCCAAAAAATAGCGGGTGGCCTGAAATCTCATTAAAAATGATTAATTACTCTTTGCTAAAACGACTTTAGTCGCCCACCTGGAAGCCTTACTTCACTTTGTGGTAAATAAATACGTTAATGACTTCGTAATAAGTTAAAACATTGTTTACGAACGAAAAATTACACGAAAGATCTTAAGAATGATAAAAAAACGAAAATAACGTCTGCGGCACTGCAATAATATGCTTTAGTTTTGTGAAAAAATACACGGTTAATTTTCGTTAGTTTTGAAGCCGCAATATGGCTTACGACTTTCGTCTTTAGATTTTAGGCTTTCGTGATAAATACTTGTTTGTTTTACTATTATAATTGTTTTATTGGAATTTACTTATCAAGTTTAGTACAAAAAACCGGCCAAGTGCGTGTCGTGCCACGCGCAGTGTAGGGTTCCGTAGTTGTCCATCGTTACCACAATTATTTCAACAATCTAGGTACATTTAAGTCACTTTTAATGTTTTCCTCTAAGGATTTTTATAAGGTACTAAGAAATTTTCTAATACATAAGTTGAACGACATTACTCCTAAACTGACTGATCTATCTTAACCGTTATGATTTTCCTTAAAGTTCATGCTGCACCATTATCATTAATTTTCCAGATTTTTCAAGCAACCCCTAAGTCATTTAAAAAGGACCTACTTATTCAACGATACCCCACACGATGGGGTAGGCGATGCAAAAAAAAATCCCCGCAGTACATGTATGGGAGCAATCATAAAAAAAAAAATTCAAAAAAAAAATTTACCACTTTGTCGGCGAAACTGATATATAATACCTATACAAAATTGCATCTCTAGTTTCAACAGTCTCCAAGCAAAACCTCAGACGGACAGACAAACAGACGGACATGACGAAACTATAAGGGTTCCTTGTCAGGACTTCGGTACGGAACCCTTAAAAGCAGCCCCAATACCTACAAAATGGCAAAGAGTACTTATACTATTTTTGTAATAATATTTTCAAAGAACTGATTGCCCCTGCAGTGGCGCGGTGTTACACTTTAAGCGCAATAATCCCGGGTTCTATCTTTTGGGTGGTCAATTTAGTAAAGTGTTAATGACTATGATATCGTAACACAAACAATAATTGACGAACTCCGTGGCCGAGAGGCGAGCAGAGCGACTTTAAATGGCGCCGCCATCTCTGAGGTTCCAGGTTCGATCCCCGGGCGGGTCAATGTAAAAAACGAACTTTTCAATATTGGCTCGAGTATGGGTGTTGTGGTACCGTCTTTGTTTCTGATTTCTATAACACAAGTGCTTAAGCTACTTACCTTAGGATCAGAGCAATGTATGTGATGTTGTCCATTATTTATTTATTATTTATTTGTTTGTATCAATTGATCCACAACGCGAACGATAATAGCATAGCCTGTCTGTCTTTAGTTGCTGAATGCATTCTTTATCAGTACAGGTAGTTCATCTATCCATCCAATAAAGGGCTTGACTACTCTAAACTACTTAATAATTCATCAAATTGTAAAACCAATACTTGTCTACGACATATTATTATTAACAATGATGTGACTTGAAAGTCTATTTGTTAAACAAGTGCGCTATATGGGAAGCAAGAGTTATCTGTCCCTTATTAACGTTTGTTAAAGTTTTGCGTCTCGCTTGCACATTTGACACTTGCTGATCATAGTTTTTTGGTTCGTCACAGATGTTTCACAGTACACGGTAAAGTTTAAGCGAAATATTGCTTGTAAATTGTTAAGTTTTCAAGAGGAACTTATTTATGGTAAGAAGTACCACCTACCTACGTGCACGTTGCGTCAGTTTGCGGTATAGGTATTAACGTCATATTACAACTTCATGTAACAAGCTAAAGTTTTCATGAATTTTAATATCTCAGTCGCCGTTCCTTAAAGGTAAAAAAAAATATCTCTACAACGCATTCAAAAGATTAGGTTTTTGAAAAATCACCTTTTGCATTCCCTGTCTGTCTGGTTTTGTCTTGCAATCGTTCTTATTTATTTACTTTCGTTCTACATTATGTACTTATGTGTATGTAAAGTAAAAAATAAAAATAATTTGTTACATGATCTGCAGAAAGAATGGCAATAGAGGCAAACGCAAAAATAAGTGTGATTGTAATGAATTAAAACATTTATTCGTTAGGATCGTATTATTTATTAGGATCTTAAAGTCTTATGTTGATAACATAAGACTTTAAGATCCTCCTTTTTGTAAGGTTAAATGCAGTATCTCAAACCCACGCATATACCAAGTAACTGACCTTACCTAACGACGATGGATCAGCTTTTTCACCGCACGTTTACGACACGCCTGGCGGGTTTGCTTCGATTCTATTTTCAAACTGGTAGCTTTTTTCTTTGCGGCCATTGTTTTTGGATGACATTTTATCCAGTGAGTCTTTTTTCTGTGGCATTTTAGAAGACATTGTTTTTTTATGACCTTTTCCAGCCAGCTTTGAAAGTGAGAAGAAAAATACTATAATTAAACGCACTTTTGTTTATGAAATTTACAAGTCATCTTAGTAGATTAATTCTGTCGTCCTACTACTCGTAAAATTTTAACGAGAGGCGAGACCGGGTTCATATGAGTGTATTTAAGAGTATTTTTTATGACGAATTAATTTACACATTGGCGTAGTATTTTGCCTTAAAGGCTAGGGCATGATTACCGGTCAAGATATTTCCGCAAGTGTCAATTTTATATTGACTTAAGTCTGACTGTGCTAGGTTGCTCTAGCCTTTGTCTGGTACTTACAAACACGTTAAGTGTTTAATTTAGACCATAACAATGAGTATTCATTTATGTAGTGGCCTTGCAAGTTACCATAATTTGAGCTCGATTAACTTTAAATATGCAATTAAAAGTCACTCAGTAATATTTAAATGGTTACCCCTTCCATTACGATTGCAGTGCTAGTTGCTTACCTTAGGGTATCTACTACAAAAGCGCTGCTGCCACTAAGCTACAATCACCACCTTAATAATAGCAGCCGACAATTTTTGTTATTGACGAAAGAATACAACGAGTATGTGTTACCTGTAACTGAAACTTAGGTGTCATGAAAAAGCTCAAGGTTGCACAGCGTGCCATGAAAAGGACTATGTCCGATGTTTCTTTGTGAGATCAAGTCTAAAATGAGGAGATGCGTAAACGAACAAAGTCGCCGTCTTAGCCCGTTAGATTAGCAAGCTAAACTGCAGTTAAAAGGGTGGGGGGTCTCATAAATTGACGGCCGATGGGGCAGAAAGGTTCTTGAAAGAAGGTCACCTAATACAAGCAACTGCTAGTAGGTTAGACCTAGGCTTAGAGCCTTTAGCGGTCACCACAATCTTGGTGTAGGTACAAGGTTCATCTTCTAGGTCCAAGTAAAACAAGAAATATAAAACCTTTTTTTATACTTTTATTCATTTACACAGCTAATTTAAACATCACCCTATAAAGTACGATGTCCGCTAATAAAGGTTCAAAAACTCCCCCGCCGGATTAAAGGGCGTGAAGGGTTGCGTGTTACGGGTAAACCATACAGTTGGATATAATGCAAGAAGTCCATTATCGACTTTCTTAACTAAAGCTAATATTAATTTGCCAGCCTTCAACATTTGTGATGTAGTCCAATATTTCAAACCTAATGTTACAATTTATACAGCTTGAACAGTTATAGATACTTAATTAGCCACCCTAGTGTTGTTTGTACACATAACTTTTCATATCAATATGTGCATAACGTAGTAGATAATACATTTACCTACATTCGTACTAACCTTAATTTAATTCTTCTTAATGTATTTCTGTTTGTTGTTTCAAATAAATATTTAAAATTATAATACTCAATTTTCTAGGTTAAGAATCTTATATCTCATTGAAATGAAGTCGTTTTATTAGTAATTTCCTCCTTGCTTGTATTACGATTATTAATTCGGTTTTTTTTATTTTGCGATATACCTAAGTGTCAGTTTTGATTTTATGATCAGTGATGTGTCTCTTAAGAACCTATCTATTTTAATCTTATTTAATGTGAGGCAACAAAACACAGTTTAGCCATTAAAATAGTAATGACCAAGCAAGTATAGTAAATACTCAGACCCAGCCATAAACGACTTAAACCGATTTTATTTCCCGCCTACGACACGGATCCGCCGCCCCAGCAAATGTCACTTGACACCGTAAGTCGACCTTTGGTACCTGAGTTTATTTAGAGTTCCGTTATAAAATTTGAGTAACTGAACGCCCAGTACGAAAATGTTTCGTCTGTTCAGCCGTATCATCGTCATCACTTCAGCCACAGTACGTCTACTGCTGAATAGGCCTTACCAATGATTCCAGATTGGCCGGTCGGTTGGAAGCGGCCTGCATCCAGCGGCTTCCCGCAAGGACTAGTTTCAGTTATTATTATTTTTGTCAAAGGATTGACTCGAGTGAACGGGTATTTTAATTTTACTAGGTTTATACGTCCATAATACATTTTTGTAGTAGGCCTACCAGGTCCAGTCTACATTGCTAAACGTCTCTTGATTGACTGATTCTACTGTATTAACTGCATTAAACATTTTACACTTTTGTTCTGTTAATTATTTTTTGTAAGTATTTTTGAATGAGTCCGCTCTTTGGTCCATCATATCATCTAGTAGCATCGAATCATTTTTAACTCTTTTTCATAATATAACAGGATGAGATCTTGGAAGTCGATTTTAACCCAATAATGAAATGAATTTAAATTTTATTCCTCGATCTCTACTCAAAATGATCCATTTCTTTTTGTTTTTGTAAAAGAAAAAATTAAAGAGTGAATAATTTTTATTCACTCATGGTGCACAGGCTAATTAAAATTCATAGTTAATTACAAATATGTTAAAGTTCATATAGATCATTGAAAAAGTTGTACGGAACAGTTGTAAATTTATTGCAAAACACACTTTCACCTGTTTTTATACGTTATTGTCGGAATATTACCACTTTTGTCCGTAAAATACACTGAAATAGTTTTGGTGTAGAATTTTTGACGCAGGTGGTTTTTAATGACTCACACCACAATGAAAAGTCTATGTAACTATATAAGTGACCTTTTTGTAACATAGAAAACAGTTCGTAGGCATAGCAACTTGATTAGCAACACTGTCATTTTTTGTTTTAATATTTTGGTTCGTTAGATGGAATTTTGTGTTATCCACATGTAAGGTCAAAAGGAGAATATAAGTAAATCTAAATATTATTAATTTCAAGATGGTGATTACCGTTTATCTCTATTTACGATTGTATTGTTTTATTTACATTCTTAATGTTACTTTAAGTAGATAAAAAGCATTTCTTCTACGTTTATTACCAAAATAAAGTAACTTTTCCCTAACGCCTGATGGTTTATTTTTAACAATAACGCTAATCAATGAATTTACTTAGCCAATTTCACTCCGTGATAGCAACTTCGTCATCTATCTTAATTAAATAAATTTCATTACCTATTTCAATTTCGACCAAATAACTGATAATGGTTTATTAATTAACGCTTGCTCGCTTCATTGTCTTTTTTTTTCTATCTGGCCATAAATTATTTGTGCGGCGTCAGCACAAGTGAGGAGAAATTTAAAAATATAATACTGTATTTTTAATTATTTTGATTAATTTCTCAGCCTATGCTCGATTTTTACAAATAATAAATTAGGACCATTGAAAGAGCAAAACCATTTATTTTATAGAATCGGCACGCAATTAAGCTAGCTAGACAACCCATTAACGATTTTTCAATGAAAATACTAATCTAAGATTGTATCTTTGTCATCATGTAATAATGGATAAAATATTTCTAAAACCAGTAATTTACTTCTGTCGTCTGTTAAATCTGAGTTCGTATTTTTGAATGCTACTAAATAATCATAAAACCATAGTTTAAAAAGCCGGCCAAGTGAGAGTCGGACATGCGCACGAAGGGTTTCGCACCATTATCTATAAAAACGGCAAAAAATCACGTTTTTTGTATGGGAGCCCCTTAAATATTTAATCTATTCTGTTTTTGATAAAACATCTGTGAAAATTTCAACTGTCTAACTATCACGGTTCACGAGATACAGCCTGGTGGACAGACGGACAGAGAGTACAGACAGACCGACAGATGGACAGCGGAGCCTTAGTAATAGGATCCCGTTTTACCCTTTGGGTACGGAACCCTAAAAAACAAATAAACGCTTTTGTAACAAAATAAATACTTACTAAAAGGAGTCTCAAACCACTGTTTATATTGAAAAGTTTTGTTGTCTATTTTGTGGCTTTATCATTACTTAAGCTTGATTAACAAGTTGTTCTATTGTCGTCCGGATATCTCTTACTAAAGATACTTAAAATGTTTTAGTTTACAAAGACATTTAGGAAGAAGATTGTTATATAGACTTTCAAGACGTCATTACTTTTTCACTGGAAAGTGAAGCTAATACTAAAATAAATACAAAATATGACAAACTGTACATCTATCTACATAAAATTTCCTAATTTGTACATCTTTCTGTAAATATCAACTGTAACTTCTTTGTTTGATGTGTAATAAAGAGTATCTATCTCTCCACGTTAGGTCTTGCATCTGAGATGTTTGCGCAAGCCCGCACGGACGGCTTTCACGCGATAATACGCAAAAAAACGGCGTCGCTGTTAAGAAGAGTGAGAGACAGTCCCAACAGCATTCTAGAAACAGTAGCGGAGAAGTACTATTCTCCCTTAAATAAAAAGTTTGTCCAAACCATATGTATGTTTGCTAACACTAGTATGTAAGTAATTTGTTACTAACTCTCCTATGGATTTATAATTTGTCCAAAATAAATGAATTATTATTATTATTTACTAAAACAGAACCGACCAAAAACTAATTAGTAAAAAAACGAATAATTTATAAAAATAGGGGTCGAGACAAATTAAATAAATGAAACTGCTCAAAACGTCGGTTTGCAAAAGTTGTTCTAGACCCTAATTTGGTTTGAAAATTGTAGATTTGTGCGACCACTGTGACTAACCCTCAATTCTGTATACGATCCTTTCTACTTTCGCTAACGCTAGCGTTCTGGGCAAGGAACCATAGGTACTTACTTAAGCCTAACCCATTTTCATCACTTAAGGGTTTCTATAATTATTTTATCAAAAATGTAACTGAAAAGAAGTATTTTAGAAATAAAATAATTATATTATCTATAGGTTTAAAGGTCTAAATAAAGAAAATTATACAGGGTAACATTGCAAGGTAGTGCCAATTTTTCAGGGACCACTAAGAATCAGTACAAATCGATCCATATAAAAAACAAACTTATATTTAATTATTAATATCCGGTCTTAAAATGTGGTACGCGTGGACAAACTTGTCTCATTCATAAAAATACGCACGCACTATCTATGTGCAACCTAGAACTGTAAATGCATTAATAGTCACAATGGCTCCTGCTGTTAGTAATGTCCCTTACCGATGTAAGGTACATTTTTAACAGCAGGAGCGCCCGCGCAAAGTGCACCATATGTGCATTGCATAGGGTCGTTGTTGGCATGACGTCGGCGCCGCGGCGTCCGCCTGATTATGAATGACCGAACAGGTCACGTGGTCGTTTTTCCGCGATATTTTAAAATAAATTTTATTATAATAATAGTAAAAAAAAATAAACTTCGAAGAAGACTTTTATATTATTCTCTAGATTTTATTTTTTATCTGTGGCATTACCTTGCAATGTAACCCTGTATGGTAACAAAACTAACACAGCCAGTTCTTAAAAGAAGGAAGAGACCCTGTTTTTTTTAAATGACTCACTGTAGCTTAAAAATAAAGCGGTATTATTCAGAAGAGAACATAATTAAAGTTTGATACTGTGGATATTTTAGCTAATGTAAATAAAAGCATAACTATTACAAAAATTTAAATTACTTTAACTACCTATTTTGTGTGTGGTCTAGTGTATGTGTGTGAGTAATAAGAATTCGGCCAATAAAATAACTTAGACAATTAGACATAGAAATGAAAGTTAAAACAATATTTTTGTTCTGGAAGTTTGTTCTATCTTTTATGGACTGAGGAGTATCGTAGTGCGTCATGTTTTGAGGTTTGAACGCAACTAGGTATAATGAATAGGTAAATTATTTACTTAACAAGCAATAAACAAAGACTAGACTTCTTGTTATGTCTTCAGTAAAAATGGTAATGCTATGCGTTTAATTTCCTTTTTTAGATGTTTTCAATGCGTCAATTGATAATAAAAACTTTGTGTTTCACGGCTAAGAAAATTAATTATACTTATCTATTTGAGACAATAGGGGAAAGTCAGTTATATTGTACCACTTTTTACTTTGAGGTCAATATTTCATTTACAAAAACGCACATGAATGACTCTCACAATTATAGGTCAACATCTTGGTTAGCACATGTAAAAAATTGCTGTTTTATATTGCAGTTAAAGTAGACAAATATGTGTTTTTACGGAGGTCTGCTAACAGGACAATTTAGCCCACTAGTTGTTTAAATCGTACTACAGGTATTTTAAATCAAACTATGGGTGTTTAATTCGTACCAGTAATAAAACAGTACCTATTTATCTAAATGAACATAAATATTTTTGGTGTGATTTACTGAGTGGGTGAGGTGGTGACTATATACTTAATCTAACAGACATGCCAATTATGTCTTTAATAAAAAGAGAGAAAAAATATGTATAATTCAAGACTAAGAAAATAATATCAATATATATATATATTCGTTCTGTTACATCAGGCTTGTTAAATAACTCACATTTTCTGTGAGCCTTACGAATCAGCACGAAAATTTAGATTAAATTTAACAAAAACCTTAATTCCTTCACTAACACTCAACCGATGTCATAACAAAATGAAGCGTTGGTGGCGCCACTGAAGCATAGTTTAGTTTTGTCAGCGTTAAAAATATGTGTTGGTTTGTGGGTAATCAATCTAAAGGTGGTACCACTAAAACGCCGGTACGATTTCACTAACTATCCCCTATATTTAAACAAATTTTTAGCAAAATAATATGTGTCTGTCTATCAAGCAATTTAATTGTTTCAATGCCTATGAGTAATAAAAGTAATTGAGACATATGACAGCTTTTTATAAGCGTTTTATTATTAAGTTAAATATTTGCTGTTGAATTTATGCACTAAAATAACTAAGTATTAATAGATTTTCTAGTAAGTAGGTAATTAAATTTATCGGTAACTACATTAATATCACACTGTCTGTCGACAGAAAAAGTAGAATCGTAACTAAACTCTATAACACGTAAAAGCCACGATATTCGAAGTATTAAACTCAAATTAGCAGGGTCGAGTAATCACGTGATCGCCGTTTAGGCCCAAAATTGTATTTATGGGTCATTTTTGATGCGAAATTGCGAAACATTGAAATAAATGTTACGCTGAATTGGTTGGTGAAGCTCGAAAGTATTTTCCGGCTTTGCCAAATATTCTCTAATAAAACAAGATTTATTATAACCTACATGTTTTGTTATTTGTGTATAGGTAAGTATTTTGTATGTATTATATTTTCACTATTTTTTATTCTTATAAACTTAAACCTTCTTTGCTTCCTTTTATTAATAAATCTACTGTTATATATATTTGACAACTTGTCATACATTGCTCTATTTATAAGGTTAGTACCAAAAACACACCACCCAGATCCAAAATATTACAGTTTTTTTTTCTAAATTGGCCCAATTGGGTATCGAGTCCGGGTCCTCAGAGATGTCTTCTTAGCGATTGAGGTCGTCAAACCCAATTTTACCTATTTTCCAATATTTTTAAATCAATATTCCCAAACATGTTTGAATCTTAAATCTAAAATCTCATAAAATTTTTGTTCGCCGACATATTAAAACCATAGACGCTGATCCTTAGAGGGTTGGAAGTAATATTTTTATAATATGAATTCCCGGTCTTTTACCTCAAAGGGCGGCAAATCAGCTGAAAAGAGGTGCCTTTTTCACTCTTTTGTTCAACAACTGTAACAGACTCGTTTGGCCTTACAGAGGTTGGAGGATAGAGCTGGATGGGTTTTTTTTTGGAGAAATAATACTTTGTTTTTATGATTCATCAGACTGTTTTCTTTTAAATTTTTTTTTTTTGAATTTGTAGCTGGCTGGCACAGGGAAATTCGAAATTCTTAGTTCGTTTTATTAATTTTAAGCAGTTTTTTATCAGTTTATTTGATCAGTGATAACTAACCTACCTTTGCACATACCTATTTTTATTGCGAATTGATTTCCTGACGTTTCAGCTCAATTGCAAGGCCGCTATAGAAAGAGCTATGTGTTGCATTAATTCCGTTTGTTTTACATTATTAATAGATTAAAACCTTTGCGACATTCAGTTTAACTATTTAGCTAAATAAATTTTGCAAACAATTTTGTAGTTTAATCCGCCAAAATCGAACACTGTCATCATCATCATCATTTCAGATATACGTCCATTGCTGAAGATAGACCTCTCCCTGTGACACTTTTCAACATCGCACAAACGACGAGGGGTCTATCCCGTTCTCGCTCTACAAAAGGAAATGCGAAAGGCAAATCAGAGCAGAGCAAGTTTGAAATATGACAGTTTTTGCACAAATGCCGACGTTTATGAGGTGTGAGCCCGACCTTTGACGCGAGTATTCTGCCGTATGGGAGTGGAACTTTGGAGGTTTTCATTGATAAAGTTTGTTGCGTATTCGTGTTAAATTTTCAGACATGTTATAAGTATAAGTTATTGGACAGTTAGACTAACAGCGTTATTCATATAAATCATCTAATCAACTAGTTAACTTAAGCCTTATGCAGTGTTAAAATTTTTGTGTTCATAAAAATGATATTTTTTCATGGGAATGGTAATATTCTAGCTGGTTGCGCGTTATTCTTGCCAATTAATGCCTAGATTAAAAATAAATATTTGACACTTGTGACTGATTAAAACAATAAATCAAGTCAGCTGTTGTTGATTAATTTTTATGAGAGGTGCAGTCTTAATATTACATGTTTTTTAGAAACAGCTTAATCTGTTGATAGATTTATTTAAATTGCGTGTGATGCTACAAAGTTTTGTTAAGCAGTATTAAAGTTAAAATACGATAGAATTAGATAGGAGCGGCTAGAATGTAAAAGAGCAGGGCAAGGCTAGGTATTTAATGAATACTCACATGTAAGAACTCCAAATCTTATATTTCGCAGCTTTACATTAAAATTACCGCACTTCAACCAAAACTCACATCGAACTAAACAACTAAACAATGAAATAAAATAAGAAAACACAAAATCTTAGGATAAAAATATTAACAAAAAAGGTCTGTCGTCAACAAAAAGGCTTTCTTAAAGTTGAATAACGTCTATTCAAATAACAACGTCAAAAACTAAGTTAAACTAAAACGATTTCATAATTATTAATTACTAGCGACCCGCCGATACTAAATACACTACATAATACATATAAACCTTCCTCTTCAATCACTCTATCTTTTAAAAAAAACCGCATCAAAATCCGTTGCGTAGTTTTAAAGATTTAAGCATAAAGCGACTTTGTTTTATACTATGTAGTGATTATAAAAATCCATTATTCTTTACTAAAAAATAGTAAAAAACTACTACCTTATCCTTTTTTAGTAATTCTAGAATAATTCATCAATGAAATCTGTACCTACTTGCATATTCAACGCTGTACTCCACAAGCCCTAGAAATCTCTATTCAATGTAAATCAAAACGGTCTTGTCTCGCTATGTGGACCTAAGGAAATCTTTTCCTTGTTTGAAAGCCTCATGACACTATATGAGCCGAACTAAAACTTGTAGAAAGCATAAACATTTCAATAATTCAGGCCCTGCGATATACCCTTTGGGTTTACATTGATATAGAAAACAAGAAATGGCATGTCAGAATTTTTTTTAGGTTAAATACTCTTGATCACTTTTCTCTGCGGGGGGGTAACCATGAACTCTTAAAACTATTTGATTCGACAAGATTTGAGATTGTTTTAAGAGTTCAAATGTAAGGATAAAAACGGCAAAAAATCACGTTTTTTGTATGGGAGCCCCTTAAATATTTAATTTATTCTGTTTTTGATAAAACATCTGTGAAAATTTCAACTGTTTAACTATGACGGTTCACGAGATACAGCCTGGTGGACAGACGGACAGAGAGTACAGACTGACCGACAGACGGATAGCGGAGCCTTAGTAATAGGATCCCGTTTTACCCTTTGGGTACGGAACCCTAAAAAACAAAGAAACGCTTTTGTAACATAATAAATACTTACTAAAAGGAGTCTCAAACCACTGTTTATATTGAAAAGTTTTGTTGTCTATTTTGTGGCTTTATCATTACTTAAGCTTGATTAACAAGTTGTTCTATTGTCGTCCGGATATCTCTTACTAAAGATACTTAAAATGTTTCAGTTTATAAAGACATTTAGGAAGAAGATTGTTATATAGACTTTCAAGACGTCATTACTTTTTCAGTGGAAAGTGAAGCTAATACTAAAATAAATACAAAATATGACAAACTGTACATATATCTACATAAAATTTCCTAATTTGTACATCTTTCTGTAAATATCAACTGCAACTTCTTTGTTTGGTGTGCAATAAAGAGTATCTATCTCTCCACGTTAGGTTTTGTAGTGCATCTGAGATGTTTGCGCAAGCCCGCACGGACGGCTTTCACGCGATAATACGCAAAAAAACAGCGTCGCTGTTAAGAAGAGTGAGAGACAGTTCCAACAGCATTCTAGAAACAGTAGCGGAGATCTACTATTCTCCCTTAAATAAAAAGTTTGTCCAAACCATATGTATGTTTGCTAACACTAGTATGTAAGTCATTTGTTACTAACTCCCCTATGGATTTATAATTGATCCGAAATAAATGAATTATTATTACCTATTATTTACTAAAACAGAACCGACCAAAAACTAATTAGTAAAATAACGAATAATTTATAAAAATAGGGGTCGAGACAAATTAAATAAATGAAACTGCTCAAAACGTCGGTTTGCAAAAGTTGTTCTAGACCCTAATTTGGTTTGAAAATTGTAGATTTGTGCGACCACTGCGACTAATCCTCAATTCTGGATACGATCCTTTCTACTTTCGCTAACGCTAGCGTTCTGGGCAAAGAATCATAGGTACTTAAGACTAATCCATTTTCATCACTTAAAGGTTTCTATAATATTTTTATCAAAAATGTAACTGAAAAGAAGTATTTTAGAAATAAAATATAATATCTATAGGTTTAAAGGTCTAAATAGAAAAAAATATACAGGGTTACATTGCGAGGTAGTGCCAATTTTTCAGGGACCACTAAGAATCAGTAACTAAATCGATCCACATAAAAAACAAACTTATATTTAATTATTAATAAAATGTGGTACGCATGGACAATCTTGTCTCATTAAAAAAAAATACGCACGCACTATCACAATGGCGCGCTATGACGCTCCTGCTGTTAGAAATGTCCCTTACCGACGTAAGGTACATTTTTAACAGCAGGAGCGCCCGCGCAATTTGCACCATATGTGCACTGCATAGGGTCGTTGTTGGCATGGCGTCGGCGCCGCGGCGTCCGCCTGATTATGAATGACCGAGCAGGTCACGTGGTCGTTTTTCCGCGATTTTTTAAAGTAAATTTTATTATAATAATAGTAAAAAAAAATAAACATCGAAGAAGACTTTTATATTATTCTCTAGATTTTATTTTATTAAATTTGCATTACCTTGCAATGTAACCCTGTATGGTAACAAAACTAACACAGCCAGTTCTTAAAAGAAGGAAGAGACCCTGTTTTTTTTAAATGACACTGTAGTTAAAAAATAAAGTGGTATCTTTCAGAAGAGAACATAATTAAAGTTTGATACTGTGGATATTTTAGCTAATGTAAATAAAAGCATAACTATTACAAAAATTTTAATTACTTTAACTACCTATTTTGTGTGTGGTCTAGTGTATGTGTGTGAGTAATAAGAATTCGGCCAATAAATAACTTAGACAATTAGACATAGAAATGAAAGTTAAAACAATATTTTTGTTCTGGAAGTTTGTTCTATCTTTTATGGACTGAGGAGTATCGTAGTGCGTCATGTTTTGAGGTTTGAACGCAACTAGGTATAATGAATAGGTAAATTATTTACTTAACAAGCAAGAAACAAAGACTAGACTTCTTGGTATGTCTTCAGTAAAAATGGTAATGCTATGCGTTTAATTTCCTTTTTTAGATGTTTTCAATGCATCAATTGATAAAAAAAACTTTGTGTTTCACGGCTAAGAAAATTAATTCTACTTATCTATTTGAGACAATAGGGGAAAGTCAGTTATATTGTACCACTTTACTTTGAGGTCAATATTTCATTTACAAAAACGCACATGAATGACTCTCACAATTATAGGTCAACATCTTGGTTAGCACATGTAAAAATTGCTGTTTTATATTGCAGTTAAAGTAGACAAATATGTGTTTTTACGGAGGTCTGCTAACAGGACAATTTAGCCCACTAGTTGTTTAAATCGTACTACAGGTATTTTAAATCAAACTAACTATGGGTGTTTAAATCGTACCAGTAATAAAACAGTACCTATTTATTTAAATGAACATAAATATTTTTGGTGTGATTTACTGAGTGGGTGAGGTGGTGACTATATACTTAATCTAACAGACATGCCAATTATGTCTTTAATAAAAAGAGAGAAAAAATATGTATAATTCAAGACTAAGAAAATAATATCAATATATATATATATATATATATATATATATATATATATATATATTCGTTCTGTTACATCAGGCTTATTAAATAACTCACATTTTCTGTAAGCCTTACGAATCAGCGCGAAAATTTTGATTAAATTTCACAAAAACCTATTCCTTTACTAGCACTCAACCGATGTCATAACAAAATGAAGCGTTGGTGGCGCCACTGAAGCATAGTTTAGTGTTGTCAGCGTTAAAAATATGTGTTGGTTTGTGGGTAATCAATCTAAAGGTGGGACCACTAAAAGGCCGGTACGATTTCACTAACTATCCCCTATATTTAAACAATTTTTTAGCAAAATAATATGTGTCTGTCTATCAAGCAATTTAATTGTTTCAATGCCTATGAGTAATAAAAGTAATTGAGACAGGGATGACAGCTTTTTATAAGCGTTTTATTATTAAGTTAAATATTTGCTGTTGAATTTATGCACTAAAATAACTAATTATTAATAGATTTTCTAGTAAGTAGGTAATTAAATTTATCGGTAACTACATTAATATCACACTGTCTGTCGACAGAAAAAGTAGAATCGTAACTAAACTCTATAACACGTAAAAGTCACGATATTCGAAGTATTAAACTCAAATTAGCAGGGTCGAGTAATCACGTGATCGCCGTTTAGGCCCAAAATTGTATTTATGGGTCATTTTTGATGCGAAATTGCGAAACATTGAAATAAATGTTACGCTGAATTAGTTGGTGAAGCTTAAAAGTATTTTCCGGCTTTGCCAAATATTCTCTCATAAAACGGAATTTATTATTACCTTCATGTTTTGATATTTGTCAGGTCAGTATTTTGTAGGATTTAATACTTATTTATTATTCTCTATTATTTCATTATATACATGGTATATAAAATAAAAACAAACTAACAACTTACAAAACAAAAGCAACTATTTACAATTTAAAATAAAACCCTAAATATATGTAGGTAGTCAGATATTTTACTCGTATAAATAGAAAACATCCTTTAAATAAAATATCTGATTGAGCTCTCTGTTCAAGGAAAAGGTACCCAAAAGGCTGGCAACGTTACCACGCTGGATAGCTAGGCTAATCCGTTGGTAGGTATATGAATTGTGGTTTTACAGATTTTTTTATTTAAACTTCCTTTTTATACTTTAAGGATTCAACCTTCGTTTTTAACGTTAAGTCTACTCTTAGAAATATTGAACAACATCAAGAAACAACACAAGTAGCAAAAACACACCACCCAGATTTGGATTACAGTTTAATTATCTTACTATAAGAACTAGTTAAACTGTAATCAGTAATTACTGTTTTTATTTTCTAAATTGGCCCATTTGAAAATCGAACCCAAGTCCTCAGAGATATCCTCTTAGCTATGGAGGTCGTCAAACCCAATTTCACCTAATTTCCAATATTTTTTAATCAATATTCCCAAACATGTTTAAATCCTAATCTAAAATCTCATAAAAATTTTGTTCGCCGACATATTAAAACCAAAGACGCTGATCCTTAGAGGGTTGGAAGTAATATTTTTATAATATGAATTCCCGGTCTTTTACCTCAAAGGGCGGCAAATCAGCTGAAAAGAGGTGCCTTTTTCACTCTTTTGTTCAACAACTGTAACAGACTCGTTTGGCCTTACAGAGGTTGGAGGATAGAGCTGGCTGGTTATTTTTTTTGGAGAAATGATATTTTGTTTTTATGATTCATCAGACTGTTTTCTTTTAATTTTTTTTTTTTCGAATTTGTAGCTGGCTGGCACAGGGAAATTCAAAATTCTTAGTTCGTTTGATTAATTTTAAAAGGGTAACTTTTAAAACAAACACTAAACAACAAGGAGATTACTGCAACACATATCTACCAGTTTATTTGATCAGTGATACCTACCTTTGCACATACCTATTTTTATTGCGAATTGATTTCCCGACGTTTCAGCTCAATTGCAAGGCCGCTATAGAAAGAGCTATGTGTTGCATTAATTACGTTTGTTTTACATTATTAATAGATTAAAACCTTTGCGACATTCAGTTTAACTATTAAGCTAAATAATTTTTGCAAACAATTTTGTAGTTTAATCCGCCAAAATCGAACACTGTCATCATCATCATCATTTCAGATATACGTCCATTGCTGAAGATAGGCCTCTCCCTGTGACACTTTTCAACATTGCACAAACGACGAGGAGTCTATCCCGTTCTCGCTCTACAAAAGGAAATGCGAAAGGCAAATCAGAATCAGAGAGCAGAGCAAGTTTGAAATATGACAGTTTTTGCACAAATGCCGACGTTTATGAGGTGTGAGCCCGACCTTTGACGCGAGTATTCTGCCGTATGGGAGTGGAACTCTGGAGGTTTTCATTGATAAAGTTTGTTGCGTATTCCTGTTAAATTTTCAAACATGTTATAAGTATAAGTTATTGGACAGTTAGACTAACAGCGTTATTCATATAAATCATCTTATCAACTAGTTAACTTAAGCCTTATGCAGTGTTAAAATTTTTGTGTTCATAAAAATGATATTTTTTCATGGAAATGGTAATAGGTATTCTAGCTGGTTGCGCGTCATTCTTGCCAATTAATGCCTAAATTAAAAATAAATATTTGACACTTGTGACTGATTAAAACAATAAATCAAGTCAGCTGTTGTTGATTATTTTTTGTGAGAGGTGCAGTCTTAATATTACATGTTTTTTAGAAACAGCTTAATCTGTTGATAGATTTATTTAAATTGCGTGTGATGCTACAAAGTTTTGTTAAGCAGTATTAAAGTTAAAATACGATAGAATTAGATAGGAGCAGCTAGAATGTAAAAGAGCAGGGCTAGGCTCGGTATTTAATGAATACTCACTTGTAAGAACTCCAAATCGTATATTTCGTAGCTTTACATTAAAATTAACTCACTTCAACCAAAACTCACATCGAACTAAACTACTTAACAATGAAATAAAATAATAAAACACAATCGGCCTTACTACAAAAAGATAGACTAGTGCTGAACACGTGTTGAACACCTGTTTACAGATAAAATCAACCATTTTGAAATGTTTGTTAGTAATATGTCTCGAATGTCAGATGTGTCTACATTTCAAATTGGTTGATTAATTTTAGACAAGTGTTTAACGCTAGTCTATCTTTTTTTTAGTAAGGCCAAATATCTTAAAAAAATATAAAAATATTAACAAAAAAGGTCTGTCGCCAACAAAAAGGCTTTCTTAAAGTTGAATAATGTCTATTCATGAACAACAGCGTCAAAAATTAAGTTAAACTAAAACGATTTTCAAAACTATAAATTATTATAATAATCCATTATTCTTGACTAAAAATAGTAAAAACTACCTTATCCTTTTTTAGTATTTCTAGAATACTTCATCAATGAAATTTGTACCTACTAGCATATTCAACGCTGTACTTCACAAGCCCTAGAAATCTCTATTCAATGTAAATCAAAACGGTCTTGTCTCGCTATGTGGACCTAAGGAAATCTTTTCCTTGTTTGAAAGCCTCATGACACTACATGGCCGAACTAAAACTTGTAGAAAGCATAAACATTTCAATAATTCAGGCCCTGCGATATACCCTTTGGGCTTACATTGATATAGAAAACTAGAAATGGCATGTCAGAATTTTTTTTTAGGTTAAATACTCTTGATCACTTTTCTTTGCGGGGGGGTAACCATGAACTCTTAAAACAATCAAGATTTGACAGATTTGAGATTGTTTTAAGAATTCATGGTTACCCCCCTGGGTGGAACATAAGGGCGGCCTCTCACTAATTGTTCAGCAAGCGCAGCGTAAGACCCAGCGCACCCACAAGGTGGACAGACAACCTGATAACGGTTGCAGAAAACCGCTGGATGGCAAAAAAAACACTTCCTCTCCTCATACAAAATCGCAGGCCAGCTGACATCAGTTTGTATAGAGAGTTGATTTATAGGACCCTATTACTAAGACTTCGCAGTCCGTCTGTCTGTCTGTCTGTCCATCTGTCACCAGGCTGTATCTATAAACCGTAATAGTTAGACAGTTGAAATTTTCGCAGATGATGTATTTCTGTTGGCGCTATATGAACAAATTACTAAAAAACAGAATAAAATAAATGTTTAAGGGTTACCCATACAATACAACAAACGTTGTTTTTTCAAGTTTTTAAAGATAATGTGTGTGCCAATGGGGAACCCTTCTTGGACTGACTGAGTTCGAGTCGGACTCGAGAGTCCGACTCGAACTTAGCTGTTTTTTTTACGATTTCGAAGTTGTTGGTTCTATAAAAAATGGTTGTTTTTAAGCAATATAGATATAAATCACCCCCTAGAAAATAGTAAACAGTAAGTTTACACTTTAAGTTTACAAGTGTGTTTTTGCGATTTTGATGTTTGTCCCATAGTTAATGTTTTCGTATGTTATCACTACAATTATTATTTGTGATTATTTTGACAACTTCCGTAGCCCTGAGGCGAGCACGCCGGACTATATATATTAGGGTGGGTCACTCTGGTATGGAGAAAAAAAAAGTTTTTTTTTTTGGATTTATAATACCAATTAATATGTGTTATATGGCTATAGGAACTATTTTAGAAAGTTTTATGACAGTCAGTTATTATCTTCTGCCTCCGGATTGATCATGAAATTTTGAAAAACTGATATTTTTTTTGTATTTTCTAAAACTCTTTTAAGTTATTTATTATTAGTTTTAGGATGTATATAATAAATAAGAGTATGTAAAATGACTATGTTTTATTATATAATTTAGTTACAGACTTCAGTGATAAGCTTTTTTTCTGTTAAGACGCTTTTTACTCTATACGAAAATCCTTTTTACTATCAAATTTCGGCATAAGTTTACGAGACTCAATTTTTGCTTTAATGAAACCTTCACGCGCTGATTTTGTGCACAAACTTGATGATGCTTCAGTTACAGTTTTGACTGACCTTTCAACTGCTTGAGTATGGCAAGGTAAACGCAAAAAATCTATTTTATTATCGTCTCCTCGTGAAATCAGAGATTGAAGCTCTTCGTTAGACACTTGTTTTAGGATTGGTGGTTCCGTTACATTATTCTGCCAGTTAATAAGATCAAAATAATTATTTGCGTCCATATTTACATCTGGAACCTGAAAAAGCCTCAACGTTTCTACTTTTTCACTACGTGCTTTCAGGATACGCCGCAGAGCCAATTCTCTTATATGTTTTTCAGAGTCAGATAACATTGCCAGCAGTAGATTTTCAGGGTGTGCAAAATAACTGTTGCGTTGTATTACTGGATCAATAACAGCCTTCAGTTCAGAAGATAAGTAACGAGACCTCGAGATTAACTTCCATAAATGTCTTCCTCCATCTTTGCAGCTTGGCTGGCATCTAATGTCAAACCATGTTAGAGCGTAAACTTTGACGACATAATTTGCTAGACTAACAAGCTTATCTGATGGATCTGATGTTGCAATGTAAAGACGAAGAACTCTGTTAGCACGCGTGAGCCATCTAGCATGGGACATTTTACCAGGCGATTTATGAACTAAGTCCTCAGGGCATTCACCAGATATTACAGCCGATACTATTCTGTACAAATACTGTTGGTCAGAACTGAGATCTTTAAAGTCTATCAGTGGCAGTTGTCCCGGTATATTTCGAAATCTTGCAACAGGTTTTTCTTCACATTTTTCCAAAGCTTTTCCGATTTTACCTATAAATGTTCTTGGGCCAGAAGTCGATCCATCAACAAAAGAAAACAAATGTCGAAAAGGTAATTCATTCATGTGAAGCAAGCAAATTATCCACTGTAAAGGTCTGTTTATTGTTTTTTCCATTAATCTAATTATACCACCGAATTTTCCAACATTAACATTAGTACCATCACATCCAATAGCCATTAAGTGATCCAAAGAAAAATTTTTCGTCAAAAGAAAATTAATTATTGCTCTTTCTATAAATTTTGCAGTTCCAGCTGCTGGGGTGATATAGCCTAAATATTGGCTACCTGGTTCTTGAATTAATGAAATATGTTCTTCTATTATGATTTCTCTATAGAATTTTCCGGCTTTTTTCTTGGTAATCACTGTTTTATCTTTTCGACCGTCAAAGTATAGTGCAGGTATTTGGCAAACTTTTTGTTTCTCAATAATTTGCTGTCGAGCTTTTTTTCTTTCCCTTCTTAATTTATTCTTATCAATAATAGGCATACTAGTTTCATGTAAAACCACTGAAGCTATCGCTGCGGCTGCTCTGTCTGAAACTCCATATCGATCACAAGTTTGAGACAGTATAGAATAGTTCATAGAAACAGAAGATTCTATATTAAGTTTTCTAATTTTTGCAGGTTGATAATCTTCGCTTTCGCCGGATGTTTCACTCGCAGAAGATGAGGAGTTATTTAATATAGAATCAGAGATATTGACGATATAAGTACTAGTTTGCTTGTGTTGTTTTATTGACATTTCCTGCTTGAGTTTCCTTTCTAGTCGTTTTTTATTTTTTTTTGATGCTGCAACATTCGTGTTTCCTATTATCATTTTTCTTGCAGTTCTTTGGTCAATAAGAAAGCTTTGCTCATTTGGTGGGACTTTCTTTTCCTTAGGGCAGATACATTTGACAAAATCTGAGCACTTGCAGGAAGAAACATCAAATAAAACTTTGCTGGAAGCGAGGAAATCTTCTAAACGCTTTTTAGGTATCTTAGGATGTGATTTCAAAATGTTTTTAAATTTTAAATGATAAGCTTTGAGCATTTGTTGTATTCTTACGTGAGATAATATCGGTAGTGATGCTTTCTTCCATATATTTTCTATTTTTGCAGTGACATTATCAGCAACTTCTTGAAAATTTGGTTCCTTTTTCGTATTTTTGGTCATTTTTATATCAAACCTCGTCCACTCGTAGCACTTTATTACTTCTTCATAAGTTGGAAGCACATAGTCCTTCAGGTCACTTGTATCACCAAATATAGGACATTTTCAAGCTTTTCGAGTACGATTCATTTTAAAGATACAATAACACACCTATAACGTAGCTCAAGACAGCGCAACTAAACGACTAAAAGAATGACGTTGCGGTTGTGTCTTTAATAAAATATTTACACTTACCCACAAGTATTTATTTACGTTTTAGGTGTCATTTCTTAACATAAACATCATCTTATTAGATGCTTTAGCAGTTTTTTAAATATAAAATAGTTTAAAATTTATTAAAAAACATTGTTGAAGAATGAGCAAATTACCAAAAAAATACGCTTTTATTTTGTAACTTTGAACTAGATCCGGAGGCAGATACACTGTATCAATTGTAATTATATTTTATACACATCAGGTTTGTTCCTATTGACAACATATTATCGCTATTAAAATCCAAAATAAGAAAAAAAAATTTTTTGAATATATACCTATGGCGCCGCCATCTCTGAGGTTCTGGGTTCGATCTTCGGTCGGGTCAATGTGGAAAACGAACTTTTCTATATTGTCTCGGGTCTGGGTGTTGTGGTACCGTCGTTGTTTCTGATTTCTATAACACAAGTGCTTAAGCTACTTACCTTAGGATCAGAGCAATGTATGTTGATGTTGTCCAATATTTATATTTAATTATCCCCAATAATAAAGTTCCTGATAATATAGAAACTTTTATAAGACCTTTCCTTCCAGCAATTCCCTACACTGTGCGACCACATCGTAAATTCCAAGTTTTACTGCGGGGAAGGACATCGCCGACTCCCATTTATGGCGTCATATATCTGAACCTTGAAAAACCCGCATACAAATTTTTCGACCTACTTGTGAAGGTATTGAACTATTGGCGAATGCCGAAGACTAGAGCAATCCTTGCGGTGAATTATGGAACTACGAGGACAAATTTAAAATTTTCCGTCTTTTTAACTCCTTTTACCATTGGAATAACTTTACACCAAGGATAATCTATAGATTATACAATATTTCATGTCTCTCGATGATCTTTAAGCCATATTTAAATCTATAGAAACATAGAGGGACTTGGGAGTGACATCCCATGGCTAAAAGTACGATTATCCATGACTCTTTATATTATCCATGACTCTATTTAAAAACTTAACTGATTATCCATTTATGGCATTACATGGTATATTTAATGGCTGTCCGTCTGTCTATCTGTCTGTCCATCTATAACCAGGCTGTATTTAATGACTCGTGATAGTCAGACAGTTGAAATTTTCACAAAATAATGATGTATTTCTGTTGCGCCTATAACAAGAAACACAAAAAAAACTGAATAAAAAAAATATGTTAGAGTTCCCATACAACAATCATGATTTTTTTTTTGCCGTTTTTATTGTTAATGATACGCAACCTTTGTGCGTGAGTCCGACTCGCAATGGGCTGGTTTTTTTGGCTTTTGACTTTATTAATTGGGATTAAAGTTCAAAATAAAATAGCTACTATATTACTACTCAGCTCTAAATGTGCAAATGAAAGCCGATCAATATACATGTCGCTAACAAATTACGAATTAAATACCACCCTGTATATTCAGATCCAAGAATTTCATTACGAACATTTTCCTTTTAAAATATTATCACAAAATGTTAGATGAAAAACAGTCTTGTATGTCGTTAGACTTTATTAAACGAACAACTTAAGTAGGTAGGTAACTAAAATGTACAAGAAACTTTCTTCTAAATAGTTAACAGAATTTTCGTTTCTGAAACATCTTTTCAGCAAATTAAGCATAAAACAAACAACGCTATTAGACACACATAAACGTGTAACTATGTTTATGTTATTATAATTTTTAGGGTTCTGTAAGTCATGAAGTCAACTTTAAAATTAGCAGGTCAAATCGCTCACAGAAATAATGAGTAAGATTTTTTTTCCGAAAACAATTTTTTCTGGATTGGTTCGGATATGCTAGGAGTGTAGCCATCTCTAAAAGGGGGAGTGAATCTAGACCACAGCGGCCCAAAATTGAGAATTTTCAACCCGGACTTTTTCAAATTTAACCCCGGCCGGACGCTCCCCGGACGCCTTCTAAACTAGAAAAATGCGGGGAAACCCGGACAGATGGCAACTCTAGCTGGCTGGCAAAATAAATTGCCTGTTATTACCTCGTAACACAAGGAAATTTATTCCTTCTTTCGAGACCATGACAATTGATATGTCCGACAAATATTAATTTAGAAAAACGGACTAGTGCGAGTCGTTTTCGCCCGCCAAGAGTTCCATACAAATTTGTAAATTAAATTTCATAGTTCTAGGTCAACAGAAATTGCCTATAAATAAATGTTGATTCCCGTGAAAGTGTCGAAATATACGTTTTTTGCGGCTTAAACGGCCGCATCTTTTTTTAAGTAAACTTAGAAGTTTGTTCCTTTACAGCTTCAAGAGACTGTTGACCTAAGTATCTATATAGTTTTGATTTCAACTTGATATCTCCAAGTTCCTCCAACGTTCCCGAGATGTAGTCTTGAAAGACAGATGGATGGACGGACGGACGGACGGACGGACAACAAAGTGATCCTATAAGGGATCATTTTTTTCCTTTTCAGGTAGGTACGGAACCCTAAAAAGATAATCTAGTTCAGTTGAAAGGAAAATCATAGTCATTTTAATATCAATACGCTTACTTAAGTTACCTACTTAAAATGCAAGACTGTAGGTACTCGATCGTTAATTTATAGATGGTGATATAGGTACAAACCTTGAAACCAACTAGATGTCAAAGAAAAAAGACTTAATTTCGTCGGACTGGAATATAAATACGAACTAAATTGTCTCACTTTTTCATGCTTTAAATAACAATAAATTATATCAAAATAAAATAAATAAAAGATAAAATATCTTCTATCAAACACTTGTCTAGCTGTCTTTTATTTTAGTAAAACTGAAATTAATACAACTTTATTTTAAATCGAGTCTTATTTCCACCGGGTTAGGTTCTAAATTCGCACGTCGAAATTCTCGTTGAATATTTTGAACTATATAAAATGGACTGTCACTCATAGCTCCAATTATAACGATATAATTACGAAGCAGAATACGGGAACAATTGCGCAAATTTAGCGTTAAATTTGATGAAAAGCGAATTACATGATTGTGTACGTTTAAACGATAAAGGTAACTTAGGCTCGATTCAACTTAACACAAAGCTATCCCAGTTTAAGTACCTATTACGGAAATTACTTTACTCTAGTTTACTCTTAGATAGCTGTTAACGTTTTTCCAACTTTAGGTGTCATCGTAAAAAGGAGAAAAGACTAATAATAGAAATATTTTGCTAATGTGGCTGACATGTAAAATATGAGCGAAATCCCGCAATAGAAAAGTAATCAAATCCTTTCAGTTGTGTTACGCATTTTCAATAAAAGATATGATACCATACTTATTTGTTTAGATAATACTTTATAATTTCCAATTTAACTTACTATGCATGTACCATTTAAGTCCACCAATGCCAGAACTTTTTATTTTTATTTCCATTCACCCGAAAACGCTTTTCATTACCCAAAACGGGGTAAATTTCTAATTTCGCATTCGAAACAAAAAAGAGCACGCGAACCTGTAGCGAATGGAACATGGATTAATTCATTTGTTTTCATTATTCAAAATTAATTAATACCTCAATGACCTCAAGCATAACAGATGTATTGTTTGTATATAATATCGGTTTCTGCTACAGTTGTGTATTCGAATCACGGAACGTGACTTGATAAAAAGTGCAATTCTATTAACTTCTTTTTTATTTATTCTATCTATATTTTTACTTTAAACTTTTCTATATTGTTTTGGGTCTGGGTGTTGTAGTACTGTCGTTGTTTTTGATTTCCAAAACACAACTGCTTTAGCTACTTACCTTAGGAACAGAGGAAGGTAGGTAATGTAGTCCAATATTTACTGTTCAAAAACAGCAACTCCTTTTACGGGACCAATGTCGAAATCGCAAAAAATAAACTCAATACTACCCCCAGCCAGCTGACATCTCTTCAAAAGTTGCTTCGTCTTCAAGCTCTTATAGGTCTTACTCTCAGTATCATACTTTTCTTCGCTCAAGCTTAGGCGTGGACAATGGACATGCATAAAAAAATTATCTAAGTGACACCCAGAGTGTAAAAAAAATTCGCGTTTATTTTTCGATCGCGTGAAAATAAAAATTCACAATAGACACTCAGAAACAGAATCAGTTTAATAATGAAACTATTACTATTATTGCCAATTACCTACTACAGCATTCCCTTTCATTATTAAGTCCACAAATCTAGGATTCAAATCAAACAATCGCTCTGATTGTTTTACTCCCTAATCGACTGTTTAAATTAAGCTAAGCTGGCTGGATACTACCGCAACATAAAATGGAACAGAGGTATCTATTCTTCTCCTATTCGGATTCGCTCCTATCTCCTCTTCCATGCGCCCAGTCTGTCGTCATAGATAGATAGATACTCTTTATTGCACACCAAACAAAGGAGTTACAGTTGATATTCACAGAAAGATGTACAACTATAAATAGAGTCATCAACTCTCTTTTCTTAGCCCTATATAGGGTTGCATAGCAAGGTAGTGATTTTTTTTAAATAATATCTAGTGAATAATAAAAAAGTGCGTTATCATCGTTTTTTTTGTTTATTATTACTATTATTTAAATGACATCATCTTTAAAATATCCGGGAAAAACGACAATATGACCTGCTCGGTTATTTATAATAACAGGTGTACGCCTCACGTGCCTTCTTGTCACGCGTTATCTGTCACTTAGGCTATCTTACCCGGTAGCCTAAGTCCAGATTGGCAGCCAGTGGATGCAAAAGCCCAGAATCTTTCGCTAAGGCATTGTTTATAAGAGGCTTTTGTCTAGCAATGCACTTCTAAAGGCTGATGACAAAAAGTATTGTTTGAAAACTTTAATATATTTCAATAAAAAACTATGTAACTAAAATAATTATTTAGCCTTGCTATGGAGCGATCTCTCGGCTTAACTGTTGTCAAACTTAATAAGGAAATCCAATCTCAATTTTACGAACCTTTTTATTTACTTAAATAAATAAATACTTTCTATATCCATTAAATTTTTATTGAATTCCTCGTCACAATAAGCACAATTATCTATACCAAGGCGATTTTCTATTACTGATGCGACTTATATACCTACCTCTAAAATTTTCGTGAAGTAATAAGATACGCAAAGCTACTGGCACAAAATAGAAAACCGGCGCTATAAGTTATTTGTGCTACTGGGTTGCCAACAGATGCTTAATACCTAAAAGTCTCAATAGCGTGCATTGGAAGAGGTCTGTACATTTTTGAGTAATCTTTCTGTGTCTTTTTATATTGTATTCTTCCTACCATACAAAATTCATGGCCAATACAGGGTGAATGTCTAATGTGAATCGATACTCGATACGTTACGAGTAATTGTTTTGATGTCGGTAACCTCTCCGTTTTGTTTTAGTGTACATCAAAATGTCCCACTGCTGGGTAGTCGTACTTTACACCAAAAAAACGCATACCATTGAAGGGTTCCTCTATCCAGCTCCTGGCTCATCATCAAATTGATGGATGGTAACAAATTATTGTCATCATCATCATCTCAGCCTATTGCAGTGCACTGCTGGACGTAGGCCTTCCCCAAAGAGCGCCAAAGAGCACGATCTCCCGCTTTTATCATACATCCACTGCCAGCCATCTTCCTAAGGTCGTCGGTCCATCGAGCTGGGAGGCGTCCTACACTACGTTTGCTTAGGCATGATCTCCACTTTTCTAAACGAAAATTTTGATTAAAAACTGTATCAAAATACATACATTAATTTCGGATATTAGACGGATGATGAACAACAGTCCAATTACACATACACATTTTTCAATTAGATAACCAGGTAATTATTAGTCTACTTAGCTACTAGCATAATGTATGTAATTGCAGTAACTGATAAGACAGTTGAACAAGTATATTGTTTCGATTGCGGATAATAATAAAATACTTACAACACCCCAATACCTCATAAAAAATTGCAAAAAAACTTTCATGTACAGGACAGTTAAATAAGAAGTGGGATGATAATGAAAGTAATTTAAATAGGTACATACTATCTTAGGCAAATGTATCGCAACTAAGCTCATTTAAATCTAAAAACAGCCTCAAAACGTTAGTTAAAATACAAAACGTCAAACACAAGTATAAATTTATGGAAATCGGTAAAAGTTGCACAAACACAAAATAACGTAAGTGTGGTTATTAAAGTAATCGTTAAAATGTCACATACCCGCGCGCACACGTGCGTACGCACGCATGCACGTACGCAGACATGCAAGAAAAATAGATATGCTTGCTTGCATGTCGGTATGCGTGATATATGCATGCAAGTACGCACGCAAGGACGCATGCACGCACGCCAGAGGTCAATTGTTTCCTTTTGAATTCACTGTTCTATTCATAGTTACCAAGACACCGATCAAACTATCGGTCAATCTAACAGTTTGTAGTGGACACCATAATATATCACCGGATTAGCTTAGTTACGAAAGACATAAACTCATACAGACTGTCTCGACTCTCTTTATCTCTCTCTTTCTACGTCATACAAAGTGACACCTATAAAATTAAGTGTTCTGCATTAAATGCGCTAATCCTGAGTTGTGCGTATTAGGTAGGACTACTATGCAGCATAAAGTGCTGGCTCTACCTAAACCTAAGGTAAGCTATCCTTACCCCTTACTTATCCTCATAGATTAAAAATCGCCTCTGGGCCATCTGCATTAAGCGGCTTCCGTATCTTGAATTTAGGCGATCTCGTACAGCCTTGATATTTTATTGAAATAACGTATAATGATATAGCTCTGAATACTTCATGAATATGTCTGCTGAGAGTAAATATAGAAATATTACCGAGCTTCTTAGTTCTATATGGAGTGAGTACTTTAGTTCCTATCAACAACCTCAAACTTATGCACATATTTAAGTCGATAAGACAGTTTTTTGTTTGTTCTGTTGTAATTATATGCAAATATCTTCTAAATTTTTACGTATAAGTAAAAAAAAAACCTTTTATAGTCACTTTCGGAGCGGATTTCATAGAAACTAAACTGGTTTTAGTTTAGTTAATTCTTTTTATCTACTGACACCAAGATGAAATTCGCGTTTGGACTTTTTGTGGTATTCTTGTTAGTGATAGTTGTACAATCACAATGTAAGTATTTAATTTAAAGAACAAAACTATTTTTAATTCTTTTTCTTAATAAACAGTTCTTTTACATTTTTAATTATACAGAAAAAACATTTTTTTTTTTAATTAAAAAAACCAACAGCGAATTCAAAAAAATGTCTGTCAAAATCCGAAATGCAAATTTAGTGCGGTGCGATTAAGTGTTTTTTTTTTGACATTGCTTTTGCCACATCGCCAAGGTCTAGTTAGCAAAATCTGTTGTCTATTCTATCAATTGCTAACTTAATTATTTAGTACCTAATGTATTTAGATAAACTACCTTTATGATGGATAGTAGTGGCTGGTCAAAAAAGCCAGAGATCGTGCTATTTGGCGCTCTAGGTTAACGTCCAGCAGTGGACCGAAAACGCCCGATATTATGATAATGATTCGAATAGGTTTTTTCATTATTTTTTCAGTATTATTTTGTCGAAGAAACCAATCGCGGAGTAGGCGTTGCCCCCGTCTGTCCGAGGCAGGATGCACTGATAGGAGTACAAGTTTGCGTTTTGTTACCTGTTTGATCCCCCAGTGCTACTGCCAATTGGGCTACGTTCGCGAACCACTCACAAGAAGATGTTATAGACCAAGAGACTGCCCGTAGTCCAAACGCGAATTTCATCTTGGTGTCAGTAGATAAAAAGAATTAACTAAACTAAAACCAGTTTAGTTTCTATGAAATCCGCTCCGAAAGTGACTATAAAAGGTTTTTTTTTTACTTATACGTAAAAATTTAGAAGATATTTGCATATAATTACAACAGAACAAACAAAAAACTGTCTTATCGACTTAAATATGTGCATAAGTTTGAGGTTGTTGATAGGAACTAAAGTACTCACTCCATATAGAACTAAGAAGCTCGGTAATATTTCTATATTTACTCTCAGCAGACATATTCATGAAGTATTCAGAGCTATATCATTATACGTTATTTCAATAAAATATCAAGGCTGTACGAGATCGCCTAAATTCAAGATACGGAAGCCGCTTAATGCAGATGGCCCAGAGGCGATTTTTAATCTATGAGGATAAGTAAGGGGTAAGGATAGCTTACCTTAGGTTTAGGTAGAGCCAGCACTTTATGCTGCATAGTAGTCCTACCTAATACGCACAACTCAGGATTAGCGCATTTAATGCAGAACACTTAATTTTATAGGTGTCACTTTGTATGACGTAGAAAGAGAGAGATAAAGAGAGTCGAGACAGTCTGTATGAGTTTATGTCTTTCGTAACTAAGCTAATCCGGTGATATATTATGGTGTCCACTACAAACTGTTAGATTGACCGATAGTTTGATCGGTGTCTTGGTAACTATGAATAGAACAGTGAATTCAAAAGGAAACAATTGACCTCTGGCGTGCGTGCATGCGTCCTTGCGTGCGTACTTGCATGCATATATCACGCATACCGACATGCAAGCAAGCATATCTATTTTTCTTGCATGTCTGCGTACGTGCATGCGTGCGTACGCACGTGTGCGCGCGGGTATGTGACATTTTAACGATTACTTTAATAACCACACTTACGTTATTTTGTGTTTGTGCAACTTTTACCGATTTCCATAAATTTATACTTGTGTTTGACGTTTTGTATTTTAACTAACGTTTTGAGGCTGTTTTTAGATTTAAATGAGCTTAGTTGCGATACATTTGCCTAAGATAGTATATATTATTATGTCATTCATAATCGAACATAGTAAGGGTGAAATTATTACAAAAGGAAATATAATAAAAACATAATTACTTACGAAGCAAAGTTTACAGAAATTTAGTCATTGTTCTTTACGTATATTTATAATGTCAGCTTCAGAGTTTATTACTATATGCCTTTTACCGTCGTCCTGTCGAATAAACACTCGGCCTGAAGAAATCCAACAATATTTAAAATTGTTATCGTGTGCATACTTGCGGGCAAGATAGTAGATGTGCTGGGTTTTTGGAGTAAGCTTCTCAGAGACATACACTGGTTTTGTTAGGCCTTGAATTTTCAAGTGGGTAGTATTAAGCCTGTTGTCTCTGTTTTTACCGTTAAATTGACGTGCCTTTTGAATTATGTTCTTCTTGACTGAAACACTGTTAAAGTCAGCCACAATCAGCGAGGTTTCATCTCTCCTATTCACACGGTATATGTCCTTAATGTCATTCTGCTGGATGGGGACGCCAAGGATCACACCCATTTCCTTCACAGTGGTGCAAAGGTCGTCTGTTGTTTCTCCATGTTTCTTTGGAATATTCTTGATTTCGATCTTGGTTGAACACAACTGGCGTTCCAAGTTTTCCACTGTATCTTCAAGACGTTGTATAGTAACGCGATCTGCTTTGCGATCCGATTCCAATTTATCTATTTTAATTATAATGTCATCATACTGTTTTGAAATAAAAGAGATGCTTTTGTTAATTTCAATGTTCTGCGCGAGTATTTCCGATAACGTCGCCTGCAAAGCTGCGAATTTAGCCTCGGTTTGCGCTGTCGACGCTGTCACCAAAGCACGCATTTCTTGAAAGTAGTATGGGTCATCTTCGCGTCTTCGTCTTAGCCGAGTAGTAATATTTTCGTGTTCAACATCGATAGAAGCCAGGTTTGGCGTAGATCCAGACTGCATTATAATAGGCTGTGAGCGTAAATTAACATTTGCTGCCTCCTCTGCAGCTCGACTAGCGGGCGACTTTGGTGGTGTGCACTTGAATGACATCTTAAAGTTTTGTATTAAAAGTACCAGGGCAACAGAAAGTTCGTAGAGGTATCTCACCCGTAGCTGTTTCCGTAGAAGTTACGTAGGAGCTCGTAGTAGCTTGCTACGGCCGATATGTTGCTGGTGCTACGACGCGATGACGCGGAACGGTGGGCGGGGCTTGGAGCACCAAAGTATCACAGCGTAACCTCCTGTTCTGTTATGCACTCCTATTTTTGTCACCGAATTTGGAAGACAAATTTTTTTTTTTTTTTTTTGTTAATATTCTTTGCGTGGTTTCTTAACGCGTGCACTCTGTTAGAGGTCCGAGGGGGAAGAGGAATCGGTATTCGGAATTCGGTATCACAATGATAATAATTAAAACAAATTAACACATCACCTCTGAATTAACATCCTAAAAAATGTTTAAATGAACTTCAAGCAAAAAGTGTGCTCATTTGCACTGTTGTATACTTACGTCAAATTTCATCTAAAAATAATAATGCTCGAGCAGAAACAAGTATGACAAACCTAAGAGTAAAGTATTACCATAGAAATTATATACATAAGGTATATGGGTAGTAGGTAGCTCAAAACAAGATGTTATTGAGTTACCTACACTACTCTTACCAATACAAGAAGACTATCAAGATGGCACGGATCACATTAGTCCTACCAAATATGCCCCTACAGCTTATATGCTGTGATCCAATTCAAATCGAATCTTTCTTTCTTTCCATCTAGGTCACGGACTAATAAGCCGTTGTTCTGGTAGTAGTAAAGTAGTAAAATTTCAGCGTAATTTTCTTAATTTTAAACCAACCTAAAGCAGGGTACTTACCTAGCAGTATAGCATCGAACGTATCTGATACAGTATCCTAGTGGGTTATATGCGCCAGCGGCTTGCAGCAGGCTCGTGCCTACGTATTTGCTTGATACAGTATCAGATACGTTACATGCTACACGGCTAGGTAAGTACCCTGTTAACATGTCCACCATAACAAACCATACCAAAGACAATAATTTTCTTTCAATCTTTTTTCTTATCTGCCAAGCTAGAATCAACGTTCTTTTTCTTTTTTCCGGCCAACTTAACATGCCTCGACAATCAAACGGAAAGCAGTATATGCCCTCGATTATCAGAACGTTCTTGCACTGAAGGGAAAATAGAACTACGTTTTCTCACTTGCTTGGTTCCCCGTTGATATTGCTAAACGGGATACTAGTACTACCGGGAACTACTCACCAGAAGATGCTATAGGAGACAGAGGGACTGCCCTGACTTCGGTTGGATCTACTCCATTTTGATATTGACATAATAAAATGATTACTTCAGATTTTTTTTTCTTTTATTTACTTAATAAACAATGGTTATTTATTCAGTACACAGGCCCTCTTCACATAATCACGTTCCAGAAGTATAGCTTTGACTTACCACTGTCTTGTTGAAATAGCAATTTTCCTTCTTTTAACAGCAATCATACCTTATGATAAACACGCATGCTAAGGTAATATTTATTGTTTCAAGCGTTGAAAACACCTATTTTATAAAAGAATGAGTACACAACTTTTGGCATTTTGCTTTCCGCCCCATTTAGAGACCTAGTCTACCCAATTGTGATATTAATAGGTATACAAATATGTATATGTCGCAGTCGGATTGTATAATTCGCCGTATCACAAACCAACTAGCTGTTTTACAAAACGGACGCGTTTTGCAATACGGCGGAACGACGATACGGCGGATTGTCATTACGAATGTTTTCCGATGACGTCTCACGTTTAGCCGCGTACAATTCACATTTTGTAAGGTAACGGTTTTTTTTTCTAAACATACTTAATGTCATATTATTTCATTGTTACACTAATAATTGCATAATATTGCGACAAATATAAATGAATTTAGCTGCACAATAATTGATTTTACAATCCTTTAGAATATTTTCGTTATTTAGTCCACTTTTACGCACCTTAATTTCTCTGTCCGACGCCATTTTTGTTGTTATGAGTGGCAGCGCCACGAGTGTTGAAAATTGGTACTATAACTGCCAAAGCGGCGGATTAGTGATCCACCGAATTACAAAACGCCCAGACGTATTGAATGACGTGAAAGCTCGTATTCAATGCGGCGGACTTTCATAAAGGCGTTATGCAATCCGCCGTATCGTTGATCCCTCGTATGGCAAAACGCCTCTGTTGTAAAAAAGCTAGTTGGTTTGTAATACGGTGAATTATGCAATCCAACTGTGACATAATAGACTATGGATTTGTTTTCTTCATTACGTTTTTTCAAACATAGTCTCCCCTCAAATTCCCGTCTTGTATCGATTCTGCGACAGATATGGCATGCCCACTGCCACTTTACTTTGGTTTTCCCTTAGCCCCAGCTCGATGGACCTACGACCATAAAAGATAGCTAGAAGAAAGGAGTGGGATCGTGCTATGGGAAGCTAGTCTAGATTCATTAAAATAAATTGATCTGGTTTTTCAAACGAATCTCTTGGATTTTCTGAAGGAGGTTTTCTTAATACACTACAAGTTGCAGAATTTTCTAAAACGGCCTTCTAATCGGCTCATGTAGCAATTTTTGCAGAAACTCCTTCCCATGAAACAGTTTTGGTTTCCAACACCTAAGAAGTAAGTATAAAAACTAAAGTTAAAGTTCTTAAGAGTAACCAATTAAACTCTTTTTAAATTTATTCATAAAGACCATTTTAATGAGCCCGAACACGACAACTCTGCTGTAAGTTTGGGGAGGAGGAGGAGGATCCTGCAGATTCTAAGTAATACCTATATGTCCTAGGTGCAGCATCTGTCCTAGGTATATAGCAATATAATTGGGTGAGGTGACCGTACACTCAATTTCAAAATCATAATACTTGTAGATGTTGCTTACATCCCTTCGTCAGCAAGGACAACCCTGAAAACATATAAAGGCCTTACAGATTTTCATGGATCATAGGTAAGAACATTCTATATCAAGTTATATTTCAAATAATTAATAAAAAAATGTATTAGAAATCGTTTTAAGATACTGTGCAACGAAGTGTTGGAACAATATTCCCCCACCCATTAGACGTTCTTTGACTGTTCGCACTTTTAAGTTAAAGTATAAGGAGTATTTACTGAACCTACAGAAGCAAATGTGACTGACTACCCCCATTCATCTATGACTGTATGACATGTTTCCACGCATATTAGATTTTAATTTAAAATTTTTAGTAATTTAGTCTTGTAGTGTGTTGTACTATCTTAACATAAGTCTTCTTGTTGTAGTATTTTTTTCTTGTCGGCCGTAGGCTTGGCAAACGCTGGGGCCTCTGATGGTTTGCGCAGAATACCAGTGGCCGTGTCGTACTCGTTGCGTCACTACCCTTTACTGAGCGTAGACCATTTTGGTACCACTAGTTTTAGTTTTAATTTAAGTTACTATAGATTGTGCTTTATGTAAATTTGGTGCCAAATAAATATTTTTTCTTTCTTTCTTTTATTTATATAGCACGATGCCAAAGACAGACATCAAAGATACATAAGCTTTTAACACTCCTCTTTTATCGTGGGTGGTTAAGAAAGCTTGGACACAAGAGTTGGTGAAATTATTTTAAAAGTAGATAATTCATATAGAACTCTTTTCACGAATGAGGCATAAATATACGTAATTTTTCTTCCTCTTACCTCAACTATTAACTTTAGGCTATCTTAAAACATTTTCCTTCGCTTATTCTTAAACATAAGTATAAAGTAAAACCATTGACTTATATATTACTTCGTAAGGACAGGGCGGACCACACGTCTGGGTGTTGGACCTAAAGAGACCCGAAAATGACCCGACCGAGGCCGATGTGACGTAGTCAGTGGTCGGCGGTCATCGTGATCTGACATTTGTATGAAAAAATAAAAATGCCTAAATGTTCACTGAAAGGTTGCATAAATTACGACAGAAAGGTCATTAAAACAAATTATAATTTTACTTCGCACCAATAATCCGCATATTTGATAAACACTAAACTTATTTACATTACTTTAACAATTTTTCAACTTCTTTGTCAATTTTACGAAGCAACGCCATATTTACCGTGCAAAACCGATACAACTTTGTAGCGGCGTGCATTAGTGCTCACAGTGCACTGAGTGCAGTCCAGTACATGCGATGTAATAGAAATATTTTATTTTATGATGATTTATTGAATACTTATTTTAAGTTTACGTGATAAAGCACTATGAGTCAAAAATTGAAAACATGTCAAAAATAACAAAAGGCATAAGTAAAAAAAATGTTTTATTCAAAGGACAGTGAAATGTAATTAATAAATATATATATAAATTGTCTGATATAGTTTTTTTAGAAAAGTTTTAAGGTATGATTCCGTTTACTTATAAAAATAAATTGTATCCACAAACACCCAATTATCTAGGCCCAAACTAAGCAAATCTTTTGCTATTGCCACTAGATACAGATAATAAACATACTTAAATACATTTATAAACATCCATGACTTAGGTGCAAATGCTCGTGCTCATCACACTAACATTTGCCCCTCGCGGGACTCGAACCCGCATTGTAGTCCGGAGCGCTACTACACCAGATGGTTGTCGATGTAATCTCATATAAACTCATATAGAAAATATGGGAACCAGCACTACTGCGTGCTGCTGAATTCGGAATCATACCTTTTGTTTCATTTCGAGAGATAGAGAGAGAAATTGTTTTTTGTTTTCTAGCTTCAATTATATGTATAGATTAGTCATCATTACAACTTATAAGAAATAGTTTTATTTAAAAGTAATGTTGATGTTAAAGTATTTACTAATTACTTACATACAATTAAACAGAAACAAAAATATTGATATTCATTATAAAGACACGAAAATTAACGAGGTAAAACAAACGGAGTTCCTAGGTTTAACTATAGAACAAGACGTAAATTGGAAAACTCATATGGATAATGTTTAAACATCAGGCGCAGCGCGAACGCGACCTTTAAACTGGCTCGAATGTGAACCAGAACTGCACGTTGTAATTGTACAAGCCTTGCATGAGTTGCGCTAAAGAGGCGCACCAATCTGTTGCAGTAACGGATCGCATGCCGCGCGCGTGCAGCTCGCGCGCAAATCGCGCGCTGTGCGCGTCCTGTGCATTCACGGCGCGTTAGCCAGATCTGGACCTATCCTTACAGAGTCAATAAGTTTATTTATGCTTTAAAGCAGGTTAGATCTGTAACAAAAACTGCGATTGCTACCCATCATGCATTGTAGGTTCTAAATTACGCTACAGTTTACTGATGTGATACTACTTAATATAAATAGAGCTTTTATTGCCCAAAAAAGATGCATAAGAGCAATATGCGGTGTCCCTCCACGAACATCATGTCGTCCTCTATTTGCACAGTTGCAATTACTAACATTGACGTCCCTGTATATATTTGAAACATGTGTATTTGTAATGCAAATTATGCATATTTTTAATAGGGCATTTGACATTTATCCACGGAACACAAGAAATCAAAATATCCTGTTACTACCTAACTCCAATAACAATGCAGTATAAAAAAAGCTGTATAACAATGAGTATAAATTTTTTTTCAATAATATACCTTATGAATTCAAAACATTAAATAATAATCAATTTAAAACAAAATTGAATAAGTGGCTAATCTCACATACCATAAAGGAGTTTTTTAAATAATAAATATTAATTTCAACATAATTATGATATGACTGACATCTATGTACCTAATTTAATTTAATGCAATTTTAGATTAATTTTATGTTTTATTTTAGTTCAATTTTATATTTAATTTGCATGCCTCGTGTTGGCTAAGCATGCTTGGTACGTTCATTTTAAAACACCTATGCATACCGTGATTAAGCAAATAAATATTATTTTATTTTACCTTAATTCATGTTGACGTATTTAATTTGAAAAAGCAAAAAGTTATATTTACTCTGATACTACTTTAAATATAACATCTGTGAAATAAAAACTTTTTTCTTAGTTCCTCTTTCGTTATAAGCCGCTCTTACAAGGTTACTTAGGAGTAATTTTGTGGTTACTCTATGATGCTATTTGAGAGTTGACATCAAAGTCTAACAGATGGGGTTAGTGTGTCATGTATGGAGGAAATGTAAGGCGATTTGTTCTGTCAGCCGTATCTTTACTTTTTACATCAATGAGTAAAACACTTGGAAAAAATCATCGACCTCAGGTGGGACTCTTGTTTTTTTTTACTCTTGACTCGATGATTTTTTTCAAGTGTTATTTATCTTAAGTTAAACTTCTTAAAAATCTTTAGTTGGTCCACAAAACAAAAAAATGTGTGCGTGTACTAGTGTACACACGTAAGAAGTGAAACAACAAAAGAAAAAGATGGCGCGTAACGGAAAAATGTGACGCGTAACCGAAAAATGTGACGGTAATTTTTTTTCCAACGCCGATAAAGAAGTTTCACTTCAAAATTTATAAATTAAAACACATTTCCATTCAACCTATGTACATTTTCATCTTCTTTATTAGCGTCTATTCTGTCTTGTGATAGTCTTGACTGTTTTTTTTTCTGTACTTCACTCTATAACTGGCATCTTCTTCATGGAGTCTCTGCTCCTCATGTATTTATTTATTTTATTTTTAATTCTTAATTTTTGATTAAACCGGGTAAATTATGTTGAGCGTTGTAACACAAATTACGTATAGCGGCGGCTTTTTCTATTTTGTGGTTGTAACATCTATGTCATCTGCTTTCAATATATCCATGTCATTGTTAGGTAGTGGTTTTTTGAAGTTCATGAGCACACACAGGCTACACCAAGACTACGATAACCATAATTGCGGGTCTGATTAAGTCTTGTCTGAAATTTTATTTGAATTTTACTAACTATTCAGCTCTACAAAAAATACTAAAATAGCCTATTACTACAAGTAAATGTTTTGCATGACATTTCAGTGGACTTGTGGCTTTACGGAAGAGTATTTTACTAATTTTCCTATTTCATCGTATAATTTTCACATTTCAGATAAAACATTACGTCTTAACTATTTTACTTACAATTTATGCAAATTTTTGACTAGATAACGTTTTTTAAATAAATTGTAATCAAATTTGTCCCCAATTTTAAGTAAAAGTATTAATAAAATTACTTTTTAAGTTACTGCTACAGTCGTCTTCAAAGAAACGGAACGTTAAGTCGACTTGTTTTTATTTTATTGATACAAAATGAAAATTGCTTTAGGACTTTTTGTGGTATCATTATTTGTGATTGGAGCACAATCTTGTGAGTACCTTTATACAATCCGGACTTAATTCCATATACTTTAAGGTCCTTATTTATTATATTCCTTTAATCACTTCATAGTTTATCAGCAGTATTAATAAAACGAGTACACATATTTGCATTATAGATGGTCAATAGTTAAATTACATTACAACTCCTTAAGACATTCGTGAACTTAAAACATTAAAGTTATAATAACATTACATTGTTTGTCGGACGTCCACCCACAAGGTGGACAACGACCTGGTAAGGGTTGCAGGAAGCCGCTGGATGCAGGCAGCGCAACCAGACAATCTAGAAGTCACTGGGAGAGGCCTACGTTCAGCAGTGGACGTCATGTGGCTGATATGATGATGAACATTACATTTAATCATTATATAATATTCTAATTAAATTACTTTGTAGATGTCAATTATGGGCTAACTCCTATTTCTCAAATATAGCAACTTTAACTGTCACACCGACATCAAAATAACAAAAAAAACTTCTCTATGAAAACCGATATCAGCTGGAACTAATATTGGGAAGCGTACATTTTTACGCGAAAACTAAAATCTCTGAGGTCCCTCAGAAATGACAATGGCAAAACCGGTGTTCTGCCTCTCGGCTGCAGAAGGACCTAACCCCTCATCGTGTCAGCTTATAGCAGTCTACTTCTGCCTCCTCCAAAGAGCACAATCTCTTGCTTTTTTCATCCGTCCACTTCCAGCCATCTTCCTAAGGTCATCGATCAATTAAACGAACTAACTAACTAACATCTACTATCATCTTTTTAACCTACATCTTTCTTTCCAGTGACATGCCATGCCAATCAATCAGAGAGTAGACTGTGTCCTCGCTTAGCCGAGAAGTCCTGCACTGGCAGAAACAGAAGACTGCGTTTGTTCAGCTGCTGGATCCCTCGTTGCTACTGCCAAAGGGGCTATTACAGAGAACCTCTCACCAGGAGATGTTTCAGAAGAAGAAGGGACTGCCCCAACTTTAGCAGGCTCTACGCTCTTCTGAGATTGACATAAATAAAGTTTTCGATTTGGAATTTCTGTTTTATTTTCTGAGGTCAATCAGCCTACTGTCTAAAGCTGCTATTTTAAAACCCAAGCCTACTGCAACCAGTTTAAATAGTAATCAGGTTCTAAAAGGTAAATATATACAGGGTGTCCAAGAATAAGTGCAATTCTGAAAGGGAACTAAAACAAACCTAACTACCAAATATTACCGACGGAAAAAATGGTATTATCAGAAATAAGATTTATGTCATGATGTCAAAGTATATAAAATTATGGCGAAAATACCATGAACTTTTGAATGTTTTTTTTTTTTTAATCATATTATTAGTCCAGAGTGCCTTACTAATTAATTAAAAACTCCTAACTCAAGCACGTCAAGAGCTTTTGAAGTTAATGATCCACTTTAAAAGCTCTAATCCTGCTTGTGTACTAAAACAGTCTAGAGTTAACAATAAATATCGCATTTTAAGGGTTCCGTAGTCTTGACAAGGAACCCTTATAGTATCGTCATGTCCGTCTGTCTGTCTGTCCGTCTGTCTCTCCATCCGAGGTTTTGCTTGGAGACTGTTGACACTAGAGAGCTGTAATTTTGTGGTGGTACTTAGTAATGTATATCAATCAAGCCGAAAAGTGATATTTTGAAAAAAAAATTTAAGGTATATGCTTTTTTTTCATAGTCTACCCCATCGTGTGGGGTATCGTTGATTAGGTCCTTTAAAATGACTTAGGAGTTGCTAAGACTATTTTTCGATTTAGGGATCTGTTTGCGAAGGATTATACTGAAAGTGCTAATTTTTGTTCGAGTAGGGCGTAAAACAATAAGACCTTCTTTGGTTTTACTAAATATTATTTTAGGTTTTTTAAAAAAACTTTATTTTATTTTACCATTATTTGTGTTAAGTCCTTAATAATGTTATCATTTGAATCGAATTGAGAAAGTATTATTATAGAAGGCGATGAAGCCGGGTCTAGATAAAATTAAGTCTACTTTATTCTTATGTCGTTCGTAACCATATCATAAAGTCTTACGTTTAATACCTAAGTAAATTTGAGAAACGAACTTTTGTAATTTGTCTCGTTTCTAGGAGTGGTGGTTTACGCCCCCAGTAATAAAATAGCTGTCGGTACCCCGTGATCGCCACTTCTGCCTTATACACTACGAAATACGTTCTGTCGACAAACCACAAACCGCAGTATTATCTCCTAACTCCTAACCTTTAAAGAGCTCTGAGGCTTTCGTCATCAGCTTAGCAACACGATAATATGATGACTACCAAATATCAGCATTGCGTTAGAAAATATATGAAAAACATTGTGTGCCTATAAAATTTGAGGGTTGCCCTCGATTTCCCAGGGATCCCACCATCAGATTCTGAGGGACTAACTTGAAAGCATCGCTTTCAAATAAAGAAAGAATTTTGCAACAAAATAAAAATAGAACCTCCTCCTGTTTGAAGTCAGTTAAAAATTGGTGTTTGTCGAGGGTGACAAAAAAAAGTCAACAGTCAAATTGAGTACTGCCGCCGTTTGTCAACAAATAAAAAATCACACTGCATACAAACGCTTTCATACTACAATATCGAATCATTACTTTCTCATTAGTATGACAGACTCGGCCGGGTATTGCAGTAAAAATATTTTTAAATCTAGAGCTCTCTACACCCAACTCAATTCAGGAGGAGCTAATGTAATTACTACAATGGACTACTCAGCACTAGTGGTGGGAAATAGTGCTACAAGTATCGATAGAAATAAATTAAATAACCTAATAATAAATAAATATTGCACAACATCACATACGTTGCTCTGATCATTAGGCATGGCAATGATTGCATTCATTGTCATATGACGAAATGTTGATTTTGTCATATGAAATCACCTGTGATAAATCATTGGCAATGATTTTTTTTCACAGTTCATAATGTAACACTTTTGCTATTTGCTACTTAAAATGAAATATGATTTATTGTGAACAGTTGCTCCTTGCTAATTTGCAACTTTTTTATGAAATGTCATAGGTATATAGTTCATGCGCTACGTAATGTGCTATGTGTATTATTTAAGCATATTTTTTTCAAACAAAGTGTTACTAAAGTCCTGACCTGAGTCAAATAACTACAAAGTCTAGAAACTAAATATCCGTTCACTATTTACAACATTTATTAATGCTACACTCGTCACAAACAAAACAAATTTTAATAAACATACATAGCACTCAAATTACGTAACGCACCTAGTAGTCATCACCGGGCGACTAGTGAATTAAAAACATCATAAAAAAAATCATATTTTATACTTACTAATAACGAAATTTCATTGTAAACAAAACGAGCTCAACATGGCCTACTACAAAATCATAACAAGATAATCTAAACCTTACGGCGCTCAGCATAAAATTCAACAAACAAGAAGGTTTCAACCTGCCACTCGTAACAAAAATCATGACAAACGAATCTAAACTTTACGTTCATAAGTTTAAAGCTCTTAAAATGCTCAGTATCGTTATCGTTCGTCACCTATGATGGCATAAAAAATAGCACAGCATGTTTGTCTTTTTCTAACACGCATCTGTAGCAAATCATTCCTACTCGCTCGCGCGCTCAAGGCCTGCGCTCACTTGACCCGCTCTGCTACATGTCATCAACGAATGAAAAGAAATTTGCGCATGACATATGATTTTACAGTCTGTGATTTGTAGCAGTCAATATGATAAAAAATAGCAGGTGTGACAAATGATTTTCAAGTCATATGATTTTTCACCTGCTCCTCATGAAATCGTCCATGCCTACTGATCATAGGGTAAGTAGCTAAAGCACTTGTGTTATAGAAATCAGAAACTATGGACGGTACCACAACACTCAAACCCGAGCCAATAAAGAAAAGTTCGTTTTCTACATTGACTCGACCTGGAATCGAACCTGGAACCTCAGAGATAGCGGCGCCATTTAAAGTCCAGCGTGCTTGCCTCACGGCTATGGAGGTCATCAATAATTTAAAAATTTCAAGTTCACCAACACTTTTCACTTCACTTTAGATCTTGCACGTACTATGATAACTTTTAGGCAATGATTTGTTAACTACATATTATAAACAATATCTTTTTATGAAAAAACTTATTTTGACTTTGTATTTTCTAAATAGTTAAAAACAGTGTTCTTTGTACATCAAATTCTTAACAGAAAAAACAAGGTGCAATTAATTAAGTGCAGGCGATTAAATACATTAGTTTAAAGAAACACTCTTCTTTTAATTACATGATTTTAATTTTAATTGGTTTTATGTACGTATATCATTTAAACGCCTAATTAATTTAAAAATTATCTTTGATTTTTTGTATAAAAAACTGAACACGTGTCCGGTACACCAAAATAATCAATACATATCTACGTATTTATTTAACTTTAGTAACGCTTACATCATAGTAAACGCAAAAATTTAATGCAAACACATAATATTTAAATAAACGCTATGATAGTCGAGTTTATAATAAATTTCCTCTAAATTTCGAACACCTAGTTTTACCAGCATATGCATTGATTGTCTGATCATCGGTAACTGTTTTCCATGGTATGTAAAGATATGATTTTACACTGAAAATAGCAGGTATCTTAGCTTAGACACAACTATGCACATACAAAGCCATATTTTATTGAAAACGCAAAAAAACACTTTTCCCTATACTAAATATTCTATCCTTAAAGGTTTCCGATTTTTTTTTAATAAAAATAATAATGTATTTATATACATAATTCTCAAAATAGGAACAGAATAGTATTCGCAAACTTAATAGTCTGTAATTCTGTTGGTTAACATTTTCTTTGACGCTTGTACCTACCATAATGAAGTTGTTGTGTTTCTAAGTAGAATTGTCATCTAGTATTTTTTTTTCTAGCTATAATTATTTACACTATCATATCATGTGTGTCAGATAGTATAACACATTTTTTTATTTGTAAGTAAGTGGTTTCAGTCAATTACAATGTAAATTTTTAACACGATTAGAATTTTTAATTTGTGCATCATGTAAAGAACACACAGTCTCAATATTATACATAAAAGCAATAGATTGCTATTGTTTATATCATTATCAAGATAATTGTCTCACGAATAAAACAGTTCAGCTTTAAAAATAATAATACGTTAGAAGTTACTTAAGATTTTAAATAAAGTAAATTTTTTGCTTTAATAAAAATGAAGTTCGTAATAAGTTTAATAATTGCTGCTGTGTTTGTTGTTGGAGCAAACACTCGTAAGTTCATATTCTATTGTTTACGTTTTTTAGGGTTCCGTACCAAAAGAGTAAAACGGGACCCTTACTAAGACTTCGCTGTCCGTCTGTAACCAGGCTGTATCTCATGAACCGTGATAGTTAGACGGTTGAAATTTTCACAGATGATGTATTTCTGTTGCCGCTATAAAAACAAATACTAAAAAACAGAATAAAATAAATATTTAAGGTGCATCCTACACTACGTTTGCTAAGGTGTGGTCTCCACTAGAGAACCCGTTTACTCTACCTTTACTTTTCATATATTCTGCTACACATGTGGCTTTCAAAACTAGATCTTTTCTAATCAAAAACTTTTTGTTATTCTAGTGACCTGTGGTAATAATGAAGTGGAAAGGCGGCTATGTCCACGCCAGTCTGAGCCTACTTGCATTGACGAGTCTACGTCACTCCGATTGGACTGTTGGACCTCTGAGTGCTACTGTCGGACCAACTTTCTAAGGGAACCTCTGACAAAGAGGTGCTACCCAAGGGATGATTGCCCAAACTTTAGGTTTATTTATACAATTTTAAAGGTTTTTGGTAGATTACAATAAAAATCTGAGTTAATTTTGTTGTTTTATTTTTTTAGGCTTTTTTTTAACCTATATCATCTCACTGCTGGGCAAATGTCTCCCCCAAACTCTTTTTTTAAGGCTATTAAATAAAAAAATATTTATAAGATAGATACAGACAACAAAAATTGCAAAAAAACTGTAGCAAAGTAGGTACTTACTGGCAGTCGCTTTGACAGTACGATTTTGAGTTATCGATATGAATGACGATCCCATTCCTAAACCTTTAAAAACTAACCCAAACTAGGAATTTTAGCTCAAAACAAATTGAATTGTTTATCGATAACAACGACTGTCCCATCTCTATACCCTAATAAAACACACTTTAACCGTATGAAGGTTTTTGCTGTACTTTATTATGAAGATGGTTATTTTTTTAATACCAGGCCTTTGTATGCCTTGCTTTAAACTCGAATAATGCAGAAAGAGCGCACATTCTACTTAATTATGATATAATAATAAAGTCTTATTCGTAGTCATTAAAATACTTCTTTTTTTAAATGGTTGGTAGAAACTTAAATGTATTAAGATTTAAATAAGCTACTATTATAACACACACGGCTTCGACCACATAAATTTTATCTAAATCGACTCAATTTTTGTAATAATCGTAACAAACGTACTTTCAAGAATAAAATAGTCTTTTTTTCCCCAAAGATATTTAGATACTGTTTACCGATATTTTCCCGAATTTTTAAATTGAATGAGCATATCATTTAATTTTTTAGGGTTCCGTAGTCCTGACAAGGTGACCTCGGGTTCGATTCCCGCTCGGGTCAATGAAGATAACGAACTTTTCTTTGTATCCAGTCTGGGCTGTGAGGTACCGTCGTTGTTTCTGATTTCTATAACACATGTGCTTTAGCTTCTTACCTTAGGATCAGAGCAATGTATGTAATGTTGTCTAATATTATAAGGTCCGATTTTATTAGTGTACATCCTGTTAACCTGTGACTATATAGGTGAAAAGCAATCGTAAAAACCAACTTTCAAATGTCTATCCTATCATAAAAACTAAAAAAGTTAAAAATAAAAATACAAAATAACAACATCGACCTCATATTGCATAAACTTGTCCTATCTTCAAATCTTTCTCGCTTTGTACAAGGGGAAGAAATAAGACGGATAATCAGATGGTTAAACGTACCAAAGATAGGAGTTTATGCAATATAAAGTTAATGTTGTTGATTTTGTTTTTTAACTTTTTTTGTTTTTATCGTACACATTTGAAAATTGGTTTTTACGATTGCTTTTCACCTATATAGTCACAGGTTAACAGGATGTACACTAATAAAATCGGACCTTATATAATAATATTTAATTTATTTACTTAATATTCATTTTTTCAATCACTACCAGTACTACATAAGAAGTCGTAAAGTTACTATATCCATGCTCAAATGTTGCTCTTAGTAACGAAAAACATTGAATTTTTATTAAGAACCACATTCTATTTTGCCATACGAAGAAATAATCAACTCTAGTTACGAAATTAGTAGGCAACTAATTTGAATTTCCTTTCCATAATTTAGTCTGCGTGAGAACCCTAAAAACCGGCCAAGTGCGAGTTGAACTCGCGTGGAGAGGGTTTCGTACAATGCCAAAGTGTGCGCCTTGCCACTTTATTTTTAATTCATAGAATTCATAAAAGTTTTCCTGTAATCTACAAGCGATGAACTATATTTTGTACTTTTTTCGAAATTTTAAGTTTTGTAGTTTCGGAGATCAGGGAATGGTAAAATTTCGTTTTCTTTCATGAGTAAAATCAAAACTATTTATTTTACAATAATCACAAAAATATATTTGAGATCCTCATAACGAACCCTTTCATTCGATATATACTCGTAGTACCTACACAGCAAGGTTTGCAAAACTATTTTCTTATTTCCTAATTTGTACCCCGAAAATGACCCTTATTTAAAAAAAATATTTGTATACTTTGCACATCTGTGTTTGGGCAATAGGATTACCCCATCCCACCTTTCACCTGATTTGTTTCAGAAGATTCTGAGCAAATTAGCTGTGACAGGACGGACAGACAGACAGTCGCACGAGTGATCCTGTAAGGCTTCCGGATTTTCTTATATTTTTGTACGGAACCCTAAAAAAAGCCAAATCTGGTGCCTGCCAGTAGATTACCGAGCACTTTCAGCAGAAAGGAAAATTAACTAGGTACTGAGATTAATATACCCAATTCTGATATAAATTGAACAGCACAAGAAAAAACTAAATATAAAACAAATAGGTATAGTAAAGTTTTTCCGTGACCGAAATAGAAACACGTAGGCAGACCTTCTAATGTCCAAAAGTGCGAACGTAAGTCTCGACGTCCAATCCACTCGTAAAGTTACATAAATCTAACTTAACCTAACTTACCTACAGCAAAGAGAAATAAAAAGCGCCAGTACATTAACAAAAATAAGTACAAAACCAATCATGAAAGTCAAACACTTATTTTAGACTCTGTTGTTACAAATATACCAAATTCTATATTACAATTTATTTCTAACTCAAGAATAAAAATAAAAGCAATTTATTAACAAAAATCACTTTTTGTCTAACATTTTACTAACTTTCTCACGTCACCTTAGAGCATTTAAGATGCTCTAAGAACGTCCCCATTTTTACGATAAGAATCTATTGACACCTCATTCATTAAAATCGGTTCAGTAGTTTAGGTGCTACATACAAATATACATACATACATAGACTTCCAAAATCATTGCCCTTCCTTTAGGCTCCGCCGTAGTTTGGTAAAAAGAAACTTCGATCACTCCGTTGTCCATCTGTTTGCCAGTCCGTCTGTCTCTTTGCCTGTCAAGATGGTTTTTATAAATCTCACAGAGGTATCTCATAAAATTGATATCAAATACATGAGTCTGCAATCCTTTAAAGAAGTGAAGAAATCTAGCTTCTATTAAGTAACGCAATCAAAGATATTGGACGCAAGGGAATAAAGACCTATAACATTATTTATAATAATAATGTTTAGCGTTATAATATGAAAAGTGTTATGATATGGTGGAAACTTGTAATACTCTAGTACTAAACATTATTTGTAAGCTAAATGTTATATTAATAGCTCTTTGTATCCTTAATAAAGAATAAAAAAATGAAAAAAAGTAATGGTTGATCTTTCTTGGCTGTGACCTAAGTTACCTCCGGCGAGTTTTGCAACTTAATTCTAACTTTAACTAGGAACCGAAGTGTTATACAATTTTAACGAGCCCTACGTACTTTGACGGTCTATTTTTATATAGGTTCTTGTATAAAATCCCAGAGGTTGTGGTTTAAAAACTACAAACAAGTATAGGTCCTAACCTCCTTCTAGGAGGTGATTCTAATCCTAAGAAGGAAGTCAGCCTATAAATCCTACTAATATTATAACTGCAAAATTTTGGGAAAAGTCAAAAGTTGCTGTCATAGCCCGAAGGATTAACAAGCTAAAGTGGCAGTGGGCGGGGCACATAGCACGTAGAACTGACGGCCGAAGGGGCAGAAAGGTTCTCAAATGGAGGCCACGTACCGGCAAGCGCAGCGTGGGACGTCCACCCACAAGGTGGACAGACGACCTGGTAAAGGTTGCGGGAAGCCGATGCAGGCCGCGCGCCAACCCCAATCTGGAAGTCACTGGGGGAGGCCTATGTTCAGCAGTGGTCAAACTTTCTTAATTGATATTGATCTCTGTGTGTTACACTTAAGTTGTAAATCAGTTGGATGACCTTTTTTTGGTTAGGTTGACCTGCCGCTGTCTTTTAAGGAAATGTGGCTATTGTGATAAATGTTTTTGTTTTGATAAACGTATTACATTTATTTACTTTAACTGTGTAGTAAGGGCGTGTGGGGTTAGAAGCTTGGCTCGACATGAAATAATATATGATAACTTTTTGTCAATGCGAGCCATTTGGTTTTCTCTTGGCAACATTTTACATGAAAATGCTTTTGGAGAGATTTTACTGCTTTTTGTTAGTTGCTTATAACATTTTATTTTTATTCATTTATTTTGTTTCTTTTTATCAGTTATATATCTGCCATATCAGACATGTAAAGCTGATAGCATGTAAAGTATCACAAAATGTTATTGTAAGTGTTACACTAGAGAGAGTAATTTAGTAGCTACCGAAACCTTAAAATTGCGACTTAAAGACAAAATTGTTATTTTTTATTGATCAAACCCTATTTTTCTTTTCTCCTTTTCGAATACCTAAACAACATGTGAACATTTCCCTTCAACCATCAAATTGAGTTATCATACCCTTATAAGAAAACTGGGACCTCTATCCACAAATGCGTACAACGATGACGGTGTCATTGAGGCATCTAAGGAATTAATGCCTTCCAAAAGCATAATACAGCTTTCTCGGCTACGCTTGCGATATAGGGGCGGGGTGAGGTCTAATTTTTGGTCACTGATATTTCGTAAAAATACTATGCTTATGTTTGTGACAAAAAAAAAAAAAAAATGCCAGTATTAGTATAGTACGGAAATACTTTAAGGGTAGGCTAGTGAAGTAACTCGACTGTACTTTGCTCGATTGACTCGAGTGACTCGAGTTACGCTCATCGCTCGAGAAAAAACGTAGCTGTGACATTGTCCTTTTGACTTCGATAATTATAAGTAGGTACATAATACTACTTCCATGATTTTTTTCACAGCTCTTCAAGCAACCATTTAGCTGAGTAGATAACAAAAAATGCACTTGAAACTTAAAATGTTGTGCAAACGAATCCCAGAATCGAAAAACGGTACACACCGACAATAATTTTAAATGACCAATCGAAAGACATCCCACTTTCCCACAACATGAGATTTTTTTCCGGATTTTATTTCGACGACCTCCGTAGCCGAGAGGCGAGCACGCCGGACGGCGCCGCTATGTTAAATGGCGCCGCTATGTCTGAGGTTCCGGGTTCGATCCCCGGTAACCCTACCGGGGATGTAGAAAACGAACTTTTCTATATTGGCTCGGGTCTGGGAGTTGTGGTACCGTCGTTGTTTCTGGTTTTATAGAAACCAGAAACAACGACGGTACCACCACACAAGTGCTTTAGATACTTCCATCAGGACCAGAGTAATATATGTGATGTTGTCCAATATTTATATTTATATTTATTTTATCATTTTGAAGGCTTGATTAAATATGTCTACTCATTATAATTACAGCTGTCTAAAACTAATAGTCTTCGAGCTAAGCTGTGGGCAGACAGACAGACGGACAGACGTCCGTCCATCTGATGACTACGGAACCCTAAAAACTGAAATCATTGAATTGTGGCATTCATTACGAAATTACCAGACATGGCAAACACATGTGCCTGTATAGTTAAGTGTAAAATGTTACTGCTTGAGAATACACCTTGTTACTTAAATTGTTGCATTGTGTTTTAATTAACTTCAAAAAATTGTGCTGTTTCTGTTTTCTAGTCAATAAATTTTATGGTGTCATTAATTTAGTGAATTTCTGATTTATGCGTGTGATATCCAGAAAATGAATGTATATAAGGTCCAATTTTATTAGTGTTCATCCAGTTAACCTGTGACTATATAGGTGAAAATCAATCGTAAAAACCTATTTTCAAATGTGTACCATAAAAACAAAAAAAGTGAAAAATCAACAACATTGACTTCATATTGCATAAACTCGTCCTATCTTTGCTACGTTTAACCATCTGATTATCCGTCTTATTCCTTCCCCTTGTACAGAGCGAGAAAGAGTTGAAGATAGGAAGAGTTTATGCAATATGAAGTCGATGTTGTTATTTTGTAATTTATTTTTAACTTTTTTAGTTTTTATGATAGACATTTGAAAGTTGGTTTTTACGATTGCTTTTTACCTATATAGTCACAGGTTAACAGGATGAACACTAATAAAATCGGACCTTATATACCATTCCTCTTCTAGTTTGTGGCACAAACTTAAACAATCACCCATATCCCTGTCAACACAAAGCAAATCGTGTCCATAGTCCAACTTAAGCGCAGTACGTTACATAAAGTACGGGCTAGCGGTCCAACTAGTATTGCTTAGTGACGTAATGGACGAACTTCGCTAAACTTTCGGGTCTCGGTCGCAAGACGTTAAATTACAAGCTAAATTAAACGAATTAATGTAACTCATATTACGTCTGCTTTACTGTAAAAAAATGTATTTGATGTGGTTTAGTTAGACCTTATGTCTGTAAAAAATATCTACTTAATAGTAAGACAAAGAAAATTCTACTAATCCCCCAAATTTGTAGACATGACTGGTTTAAGAAAACGACTGCTCCTAACAGACAAATTTGACAATCAGCTATTAAATGACATTAGTAGCAAAATTCTGCTAAAAATGCCATTAAATTTTCCGAGTTTTTTTCCATGTTTTCTTATCTTATCCTGAAAATTACGAACAAAACGAGAATGAAACCAGCCAAATCAGTAGAACCATTCTTTAGTTTTTGTCCGACTAACGCACGTCACGATTTCTAAAATTATATATTTGACCCAATAGTCTAGACTATTCAAAATTCACTCGTAACAAACTTATTGTTTTCGATGTGGTCAAACAAGTTTGTTTAACCAAACTGATTACATGATATAGGCTTTGGGATTTATTAAATCATTCAATATTTGAGCAGATTTATTAAACCAAAATGATCTCTGATAAGATCTCTGATTTTAAAACGCTTTATTGTCGACGACTCGCACTTGGCCGGTTTTTGAACATTAATTTGTCTATTTACTTATATCTCAAAACGTACACAGAAATCAAATCATATTATTTTGCATTTAATTCTAGAGTCCCTTAGAATAGTTAGCACTTAGCCACCTAGTTTCTCTATTCTTACTTAAAAGTATGGATATTTATTATTAATTAATAATTTAATCAAGTCTCGTCACTAATAAACGAATATAAGGTTGTAAAAAGTAGATTGATCCATATATGGAGTATTTTTTTTCTGTGATCTCGATATTGTTTCTATAATAAATGTTTTTGTTTATCAGCACCTAGTAACATGGTTTTAATAGTGATTCAGTTTGCTTATTTACGATGTATAAAGTTTTGCAAAATACTAAAATTTTCCTGATATTTTTTTACATTTTGTAATAGGTAGCTACTTCTAAAAATATCGCGTGACAGAAATAGTCTTCTGTCCCATCACTACTGAAATTCAATTTGGGGGCTTTGGACTCTCCGCTTTTCAGGCGGTATTCAATGAAGAACCATTTATTTATTTCCTTGTCAATAAATTAGAGTCGGTATTATATTAATTTACAAGCCCCTAATAAAATGGTTATGGGGGCTTTAGAGTATTTTAAAAGATTACGTAGGAGGTTGTTTACGAATCAATCAATTCGTATAAAAATACATTCAGTTTTATTCGGATGAAACTATAGCTGACGGCATTCCAACTACACCTGGCAGTTGTGGCGAGCGGTGGCTTAAATTATAATAGGATATTAATATAATGGGGTTACTAATAATAATATTGAGCAATATTGCATAAATAATAGGTATTGTTCTATTTATAACGTACGTTACTAAACCTCTTTTGTAATAGAAATCAAAAATAACGACGAAACCGCAACACTCAGATCCCAGATAGTATAGAAAAGTTAGTTTTTTACATTGACCTACTGGGAATCAGTACCGGGACTTCAGAGTTGGAGACGCCGTTTTCCGTTAAAGTAACCCTGTATAAAATATAATGGTATTGTAATCGTAATTTGTGAATAGTGAGAAAGATAGAGAGTGATAATTTTAGTTTAGTAAACTCACACATCAATACAAATATAACATTAATACGAAACATAATAAAAACAAACAAAGCAATATAAAAATTGAACAAATAACAATCAAAATCATATAAAATCATTGGTCATTAGCCTATCAAAGTGGTTGTCTAATGCACCAGCTCGAGTGTGCTGCAGAAAATTGCAGCGCTTATTTTCGTCTCCTTAACAAAGATCAAATAGCCAACATACTAGACATACTCGTAGTATGTATTAAGACGTTTTGTATTTAGTTGTAAATGAATAACTTAGTTAATTTCAAAGTAAAAAACTGAGTTAAATATTCACTTAAAATTAGGTTATGAATTAAATTAGCAAAGATATTCTTGTATAATGTCTGTGATTGAACACCATAGTTAATGCTAATTATTGTAGGTAATACCTTTATGCTCGGGCTTTACCTGCTTCTAATGTCATTAATTAGTGCGCAATTTGATATAGTACGCAGGTGTGACCGGTCTTAACGAGCTATTCTGCTAAGGCGATAGCTCCGACGGCGGTAACTTTAGACACATCAAAAGCATTTAGCGGGCGTCTAATCAAGTGCGTTGTTGTGGGTACACCTACTACACTAAACATGTTAAAACACGGTCACTGTTGTAATAGACAATGTGATTACATTTAGTTGGTAGTACTGTTTTTTTTTTTGGGTTGCCCACCTTTTATGATCTCCCTTGTAGTCTGTGCACCATATTCAGAAACGTATTACTCAGTTTGAAACTAAAATAAAACGCTTTGGCATTAAAATCATCAGCATCTTTTATTTAATCTGCTACAGTCACATTCAAAAACTCTGTGTGAAATAAATGTTAAAGTGCATAGTTATTAAGCTAAGATGGTGGTGTAGCGGCGTGTAAATAGCCGAAACACGGGAGCTCAATTATGAAGGATTACCCTGCGAATTGAAGAAAGAGAAATGGTTTCGTCGTCAGCACTGAAGTATGAGGCCCACTAACCTGCAGACCAGCTCAGGAACGCTTCACCAAATCCATAATCAGCAGCTCACACCGTGAAGCACTTTCACGAAACAATAGTCAAATCACTGTTGGGTTCAAGGCAACTTTCAGCTGTCCATCACGGAGAAAAACGAACTCCTCACCAAAATTACGCGAGAAGACGCGCTCGCGATGTCGTGAAGGTTAGAAATCACAATTTAATATGGTCGGAGCTCGGTGAACGATAGCCAAAACTATGTGGCGCTGGTGTCGCCAGGTTCAGCGAATTCAAGAGCGCGATCCTTATGGCGCGAACCAAATAGCCTCAGATACTAACTTATAGAAACCATTTGAAAATAATAAATTATTATTAAAGAATTTACCTATTACTTAGGTTCAGTAATAATAAATATTTTAAAGATTAATTTAGGTTACTTAAGGTGCCCAACCAGATGGAATAACAAAATGAGAAAGTATTGAGTTCTTGGAGGCGTTTTTATTTTATTTTAAAGACACACTAACAGATCACACGCTAACTAAGCCGCTAGCTAGACGCTAGAATATATAACGTCAAATAAGTGTGGCCACGCACTTAGCGCGTAGCTTAGTGCTTTTCTTTAGTTTACGCTAATCATGCCGTTATTTGAACGCTAAGCGTCACGCAGGTGAAGCCCCAGCATTACAATAATATTATAACCTCGATTAAAAACGAGGTTATTTCAAAAATTGCTTCTACCTTTATTAAGGTGAAGAAAAACAAAGGGGAGATAACTTTAAGTACCAAATTCAGAGGAAGACTTTAGTTTCCCGAAAATTTGAAAAGCCACCGCGGGCTAAAACGAAACAGCGCCATCTATCGACAACGATTTTCAGTTTCTCCAGTTCATCTCGCCCGCTAACTATTGCCCGCGACTTCGATCGCAGACTTTAATAAAATTCAACACTTTAAAATGTGTGAGAAAATTATTTTTTTTATATAATTTTTTTCTGAAATCTTTCGATGTTCGAAGTTATTCTGCTGTACAATGAAGTTCAAACAAATAAAAATTAGGATCTAGATCGGTCCAGCCGTTCTTGACTTTAAAATGGTCTAAGTGCAACTAACCCGGCTTTGTCTAATACATGGATAAACCGGAAGTTAAGTTATGTATTATTAGCGTAAAAAGTTATTTGTGCTATTTAATTATTCATTATATGTATATATGAATTATGGTAAATACAGGCATTTGAAATCATCACTACAGACAACACCATAGACAATACGCCACCTATTGGGATAGATAGGCAATGTATCTCACCATTGCTGAATTTTAACTTTATTTCACAAATTAAAGTCATACAAAACGTGTATCAAAAGAATGACGCAACACACCGAAACACTTTAAAACTGACTGCTCCCAGTTCATCCATTTGCTTGTGTCCTTTTAAAAGTACAAGTGGGTCAAGAAAGCCGTAAGACCTTCGCAGTAAATTAGCCTTGGCCTTCTAAAGGCCTAAAAAGTACATAACTCTTCGTCAGACAACAAAACTTGCAAAGCAAACCGGCTGTTGAATTCTTTATGACGGCAGTAAATCTAGCGAAATCGTAAATTTGCAGCCCTGTGCGACCGGCGAAAAGGGCCCGACCCTTTCTACACTGGAATGGATATTAGCAACTACCCTTACTATCTAAACTCGAAGTCAAAGTAAGAACATTTTACTCTGGAGGCCTAGCACGAAATGTATCTTTCGTTTGGACGTATTAACCTAACAAATTAAAATAACCAGTCTCGTGTGTCAATCCATTGATACAAGTGAATGGGTATTTTAATTTGATTGGATAATACGACCGACGAGCGAACGATACGCTTTGATTAGACCACCTGTTTTCAACATAAGTGTAGGAATTAACCTTGAGAACTTATCAACATTAACTGCGTAACCAACATCGCTATCCGAAACAAAATACTAACTTCCTAATACAAAACTCAATGAAACGGGAATTGACGCGATCATAATTTAGGTACAAAATGTTACCTCTTTTGCTTGACGTTTCGATCGGGTTACACCGACCGTGGTCACAGGCTGACTGCCTGTGACCAACGTTAATTCCCGTTTCATTGAGTTTTAAATTATGCAACGCGAAAGTTTAAAAGTAATTATTCCTAATACAAATCATATCTTAACAGTGAATTGGTCATTCAGTATAGGAAATCAAAAAAATATTTAGTATTGCGAGGTTCGTTCTGTCGTCGTTCGATATTGTAGGGTGTAATTGAAATAACTTCAAAATTGAAATAACTTTACACTAAGTAGGTGGTGTAACTTTGCTTAGTTCGGGGCTAAATAATTAGTAAAGTATCTGTTTTTTAGTTTTCATTTAATTAATTAAATGAATACTAAAAAACCTTTAAATGAGAAATTATTGTAAAATGTATATGTAAAATCTAAATCTCGGAAACGGCTGCAACGATTCTCATGAAATTTAGTATGCAGGAGTTTTCGATGGGGATAAATCGATCTAGCTAGGTTTCATTTTTAGAAAAAAAAATGCCAAACATATCTCGGTCACCAAGGAACTTAATTATTATTCATGGAACAGCTGTAGACCCGTAGTAGGGGAGACCTTCTTGCCAAAGGAACGGTTAAGGTAGGATGTGGTTTTACCCCATTTAAAATTCCAATTTTAGACCTTTGATACCTGAACGTATCTACTTCTGTTTGAATTCAAAATATACATTTACTAACCCATATTCGGACCTTTCAAATGTAGTAAAGGAGCGGTGTAAATTAAACATTTACCTACCTAAAACAGTTCGTATCCTAACATTAATTAATAAAGGTATTTCTTTTTGACTCTGGCTATGTATTTTTATTACACAATAAGCACTCTGCACCATTTTCCCCTATCTTTATAGTTGTCCTCTGCCTAAAGGTTGGAAGAGATCGCTTTTAGGGATAACACCGCCTAAATTGTACATCTTTCTGTTAATATCAACTCTAACTTCTTTTTATGGTGTGCAATTAACAGTATCTATCTATGGTGATATTTCGTGCTCTTTGAGCAATTTTTACGTCAAGCAGTAGACTGCAATAGGCTAATAAGATGATGGTGATGGATGTACATAATTTTCATTAATTTAAAGCACATACAGACAGACCGACATAGCCCTCCGACCAGCATAGTTTAAGTGTTAATGGGCAGGTCACATTGCCAGCACACGTTGGGGTAGAATGGTTCTCAAGTGGCGACCCTGAACTGGCCTTCAATCCGGAGAAATGATGACCTTAATTTCATGGTTGTGGGAAGCTACTGGATGCAATGATTCTTGGTTCTTGACTTTTAAAGGCTGATGATGATGCCGATGACAGAATATACAAAATATTTTTTTCGTATTTTAGTCGCTTTTTCGTATGTAATAAAGAAGTTTAACATTTTCGGACCTGCAATTTTCAGCATTACTGTCAAGCGCGTAAAGCACAACACCAAACGGACATCAATTGAATTTAATGTTTCAAATGATCTAAGTAGTTCCTACTAGAACAGCTCCCAAATACCAAACAGGATACTTATCAGTGCAGATCCCAAATTCTGGCGCACAGCGAAACGCGTGGAGTGGCCCTCAAACATTGGTAAGCTCTCGAACGCTCTAAAATTGATTTGCTGCTCTTCAAATGAACTGTGATATCCTATGTGGACTATGTTCTACTTACGAAGTAACTTAATTTGCGGTTATAAAATATCTAAGGGTACTTTATTTATCTATGAACTATTAAATTGGACGAAACAAGTAAGAACTAACTAACAACACATTGACATAGTTTTGCGTTATAAATGTTTAAAATGTAAGAGGTTGGATGTAAAAAGTCACAAATATACACCGTGCTTTTTTAACCGTTTTAAAGCCGAAGACCACTTAAAGTATCCAATAACTACATGTCATTTGTATAATAAAACTTGGTAATTATTAATTATTCAAAAACTAAAAAAATCAAATAATTATAAGCAAAATTTAGTTTCAAACATCCTGTACACGGATATGATATTCTACGTGGATGGTGCTGCACGCGTGGAGGCGGCAAGGTCAAGGACTATGCATTGTTAAAATCATAAACATTATAAACAGGGTGATACATTACTATCTTGAATTATTTGTTATTTTTTACTTTAAAATGATATGATTGATAAGCGAAAAATAATACTTCCTAGAGGTTTATTAGGATGGTTACATAACGTGGGCTTCGGCTTTAAGACGGTAAAAAAAGCACGGTGTATAATATAACAGTACGAGCTCGTATAGGTATAAATAGTAGCTATACCTACTCAATCTTTTTTTTACTGTTTTTAGTTGTATTTAAATTACAGGTAAATAAATGATATTCAAAGAATTACTTACAATAAATTATTATAAATAAAAAAGGATCTGCATGTTTTAGAAATAGTTCGAGAACATAAGAAATCCAAACATATTTATAACAAAATGGAATTGTATAAAATTGGCGCTAAATAAGCTATACAAACAGCATCTCAGATTTCGTGACTTATGGATAACTATTATATTTTGGTATATGTTATTAGTGTTTGATTGCTCTACAACAGGATGCCTACTTAGTGCGAGTTGCACAAAACAACCAAGTCACTTAAATCGATCGAAAAGTAATACAAATTAACATTGACTTTTAGATCAACGTAAGTGATTATTTTGTGGCACTCGCACTAAGCCCACAGAATTGTTTTCCATAATTTCTTTACCGTGTAATGAAAGTCGCAATAAATCAGGAAAAGCATTTATTCTTAAAAGTTTATTTTTAGGCGCTCAATTATCAATTCCAAATAGTATCGCAGTTCCAAATTCCATTGCCGGCACAGCGAACGCATGGAGTGGCTGTCCAAACATTGGCATTCTCTCGACTCTTTCAACGCTAAAATTGATTTGCACTCAAACAGCCTGTGTAGGAGTTTTATACCAGCATTTTGCTTTTAGCACTCCGTTACTTTATTTAGAACTCTTTTATGGCGATTTGATGGATTCGTGGGAATTTAGGGCGAATTGAGTTTTGGTGAAGTAAATTTTGTCGACGGAAAATGGGGTAACAATAATAATTAAAAGAAAAAATGATTTTGTTTGTTACTAATACTATTTTTTTTAATGATTTGTGAACTAGAGAAGTCATATTGTGATTAGAGGTGGTCCTTGGACTGCCTCAAACTAGATAAAATAGAAAATCTGTATCAAACACAAGAGATTTTTTAGTTTTACTACATAGTTATGATAAAACTTGTTTTTATATTTTGCCTAAACGTCAGCCTTTTTTTATCAAGGTTTGGCACACTTTTGATAGTGAAAATAGAATCCAACAGTGGCGTGCACTGGTTTCATTTCGAGGTAGGCAGTAGATACTTATAATGTGTTTTATTACTAAAAATCCGTGGTTTTCATCAATAATCCACACTTACTAGTAGCTACTGCCTACCTCATTTCAATTATCAGGTAGGCACTGCGTAATTGCCTATATGCATCGCACGCCCCTGGAATCCAACCACCAATCCATAAAATAAAACCAAAAATCGTTGCATCTATTTTGAGTGTGATATTTTTTGTATGACAATAGAACTTCCTTATGTAAGCGCAAAACAGAATATTAATTAATGGTCCAAGGCGATCTACCGTAAGCATCTAAGTTTGTAGTGAAGTTATATCTGCTTTTTGTCCGGCTTTCGACAGCAGACTGCTGAATCATTTTCGGGCTCTAGAATAAACTAGTGTTACAGAATTATCAAATATCAGTACTATCGATAATTGTTTACATTATTAAACGTATCGAGTTATATATTTGAGTTATCAATACTCTTATTTACGTAACAATTTATTAAACTCAATGTTGTCCAATTTTTTATGTAACTTTACATTAAAAATTGGTGTTTCATATCAAATTGAACTTGGTCTATTTACAGTATGTAAGGGACAACGTAAGTCTTGTATTGTAACATTCAACATACGAATTAAAATATAATCGTTTAGCTAATTTTTCACATGATTATGAATTCAACTTCACTTAATTTATCTAACCAGCCAACAGATGGCACCACTTGCTAAGTCGCATTCCCTGAATCGCGCTTTCAAAGTTTTGCAGCACAACGTGCTAACTACACTAGTTATACTGCTGTAGTTAGCAAAACATCCGTAAGCGGAATACCCATTACCTTGTGTTTAGTATCTTATGTCGTGGAATACTGGAATTTATGTAAACAAAGTGATTTATATATGCTTAATATGCATCTACGTCTTAAGAGAAGTAAACGAAGTGCTTGTTTGTGTGAGAAATAAATATTGGACAACATCACATTCATGGCTCTGATCCTAAGGCTTACCTTAGTGCTTTAGATACTTATATCTAAAGCACTTGTGTTATAGAAAATCTGAAACCATGACGGTACCACAACACTAAGACCCGAAACAACGTAGAAAAGTTCGTTTTCAACTTTGCCCCGACCGATACTCGAACGTGGGAGACCTCAGAGAAGACCGTCGTGCACGCCTATCGGCTACAGAGGTCGTCAAATGTCTATTATAAATAGAAATAGTGCTGTATACAGGGTATACAGTTAGTGAGTTGAAATAAACGTTCACTTGTTGTCACGGATCCGTTGGTTTCATTACAGGTTATGTATGGGCCCAGGACGCTTCCAATGCGTCCGTCTGTCCGTTGGTTTCATTACATAACTCTTCTACTAAACGTAAAGCAAAAGTTGTTTTTATTGATCAGTCGAATCATTCCTGATAATAAATCAGAACCTTAAAGGATCCATTGCAGCCGTGGCAGATATTTTTGTAACACCTTTATATAAATTAACGTTTAACACCTTTACCGTTAAACATCGACGTTTTGATAGGAAAACAGTATAATTCTTACTCTGAGGTAAAACTTATTAAACTGCAGTAACTCAACATAATGCAAGTGCAAGTTTAATTAAACTTTAATTTATGCCTCATCAATAAGCATTCAAAAGTTTCATTTATGACGTTAGTTATGAGCTGAATTCGGCTTAGTACCCAACTCCGGATTATTGAGGTCACATGCACTTGCCTGCACTTAAGCAGTAAACATGCAGACGACACTTCTGGGGCTAAAGAGCTAGGATTATAGAAAATCTTTGGAGGTGTAGAAAGCATTTAAATAACTGTTAAACCTACTAACCAGGTTGCACAAAAAGGTTGTGTGTTTATATTATTCAGGTAGCCCGATGGCGTAGTGGCGCAGACCTTGAACGCAATGGGTTCAATCCCGATGCCGGTCAAATAAAAAGATACTTTTTTTCTAAATTAACTTGGATCTAGGTGTTTATTGCCGATTTATAAAAATTATAGGTGACTTTATTGTCATATCGGATCGTCCATTATTACTATGCTAGAAATAATGAAAATGAGCATGTAAGTTCCATCTATTATTACTGGGGTTTGATTTCCGTTTGTGTCAATGTTTCGGGTTTGGGTGGTGTAGTACCATCATTATTTCTGATTTCTTGCTTTGGCTACTTAGTCTATGATCTGAGCAATGTATGTTTACCTACGTTGTCCAAAATACGTAATGTTTTTAATTCAGTTTGCACTAACAACAATAATAACCTAATCTATTTGCACCTCCACTTAGTTTCATACATCCCGCTCCCCAAAGATAGCTTTGCATCTCATACAGCCTCATACAACGGACGCGAGGCTATGGACGACTGTATACATCGCTTGTTTGTGCACGCTGGCAATTCAGGAATGGGTTGTAAGCTTGCATTTTGTACTTTAATATGGAAAATCCTGTTTTCTTAATGCTTTCGACTAAAATTAGTCGTTTGTGATTCACATCCGCTCCAAATACCTATGTTGATTTTTACCTAAGTTTTCCCAAGAGCTCCAAAGGTTTTGATTAAAAATAAATACAGTCGTTAATACTAGATTTGTTCCCATCGGCTCCAAGACATATTTTGTAAGCACTATATTATTGACCCTTTACGTGGTGCATCCTGCCGAATATTGAGCGAGGCTCCTAGTGTGTCAATAGTTGAGTTAGAAGCAAACTTGCCTGACTGAGTATCACCGCTTGTTTACTTTCGCTATGTTAAGAATAGAAGAGCATGATAAGTAGCGTCTTTACTCAGTGAGCCTGTTCTTCTTTAGACTACATGTCTCTTTCTATAGATCAAATAAGATTGTAATAAAGATAATTTTATTATCATCACCATTTCATTGGGGTATAGAAAGTCTTAGAGTAGGGCTTCCAATCCCGCATGCCATTGCATCTCGGTGTCGGATCAAGAATTTTCATGGGATCCCGGTATAACGAGATCCCGCGTTTGTTTATAAAAAGGGTTAAAGTAAGTACCTAGTGAAACAAAGCATTGCTTAATGACATAGCATTTATTAAAAAAGTACAAAAATATTAAAATAAGTATTTTCGCAGGAAACACAGCATTCTCAACGCATCGTCAGCCAAACTGCTTCGTATCTTGTTGGCAAGATGACCGGCAGCGGAGAACGCTCACTTCGCTTCTACGCTTGTAGGCATTATTGACTTTAGGGCATTGTGAGCTAACGTTAAATACTTACCCATCAAGCCTCCTGATTCCCACTGTAACACTTTTTTACTTCCGAAAATCCCGGGGATCCCGCATTCTAATCCCGCAGTGAGCGGGAGTGAAAATCGTGCGAGATCTCGGTATTTCGATATCTTTCTAGGATCATACGTCCGACTTCTAACGAGACAAAACACTAGAATGAAAGAAGAGTCATTAAAGGTTTAATTTTTGGCGACCTCCATAGTAGAGAGGCGAACACGCCGAACTTGGTGTTACCTGTTACCTGTGGTGTGGTGTGGTGTTACCTGTGGTGTTACCTTCTCTCAGGCATTCCTACATTTTCTAATTGTCTCGGGTCTGGCTATTGTGACGCCGTCGTTGTTTCTGATTACTATAATAAGTACAGTGCTGTAGCTCTTACGTTAGAATCAGAGCAATGTTTGTGATGTTTTTAAATTCATCATCACATCACCAGCCTATATCAGTCCACTGCTGGACACAGGCCTCTCCAAAAGGAGGATTTTGCCATAATTGCCACGCTTGGCAGGCGGGTTGGCGATCGCAGTTTGGCCAATGGTGGAGAGAAGACACTGCTGCCCGTTTCTTATGGCGGTTCTCCTGTAGTCGCCTCTTACGTCGACACCCATAGGAAGAGAAGGGGTAGTGCAATTCTTTTAAGACCGGCACCACACGACACTTTTTTAAATTATTTTATTTTATTCATTTTACTTGTATTTAGTTTTGGTAACTCCAACAGTTATGTAATATTAAGTAACAATTACTTATATGTTAAACACCTAATTGTTCATGTTTACACCATGTCCCAATTACAAAGTCCCAAATTTCACAACTTTGATTGTCACTCACAGTTTGCAACTCATTTGGAACATGTTCTAAACTTAGTTACGACAGGATAAATAGATACAGTATAGCCGCTTTCTTTACAACTTAGTGGAAGGTTAGATTATACTTAGTTATCATAAAGAAAGAGCAAATCGTTCCTGAAGTACAGAGTACCTGCTAAGCTTAACAACTTGATGTTTGTCGCTTGTCTGAATATTAACTACTTCGTTAACAGGATAGCAAGCAAACATATTATTAAAAATAAAATAAAATATGATTTATTGTTCTAAATCACTTACAAAAAGTACAGAGAACCCCAGAAAGTAATAATAATACTTGTGTCGGGGATAACTCGCTCATTCCCAAGGCTTTACAACTGTGGTGGTGTTAGTAAAAAATTGTGTCACTCTTTTAGTATTTATCAAGAGAAGTCTTTGCCACCTTCACCGCTATTCCGCTATCGCAGCAAGAATATTCAAAGATCTCATTCCCGCAATTGCAGTATTTTTACGTACTTAAGTGTTCATTCATTAAATCTAGAGTGTTTGTAACACGAGTAAAACTTTTTTTTAAAATAATTTATAGTTTTTCGCAACTAATCATTAGACTCATCATATTATTTTTCAGAAAAGACAGGCTTTAAAACGATTGCGCGATAAACGTGCATAAACGAGCGGGGTTCCTTTCCCTTCTTAAGTTATGGTTATGACTCACATCATAATGTTCGACATACAACTGCTAAACCATAATTTGTCGGAACTGTCTTGTGTGAGTTTGAAACTATTGTTGCAATTATTATAACTGTAATTATAGTCGACGGAGTGCTCGGAAATAGGGTTGACGGTGTTGGTGCTAGCGTAGACATTATGAAAGCGCAGGAAAATATAAATCCTGAGATACTGATAACTAAATTCAAACTAAATATTTTTATTTATTCAATACTTTTAGCAACGAAAACCAGCTATGTGTAAGTCTGACTCGAGCTCTAAGGGTTCCGTATAAACAGGAATACGATAGGAATCAAGTTTCAAATGTTTTTTTTGGTTACACCACTAGAAATTTACGGTTATCAGCCTTTTAAAAGTTATATTAAGTATAGGATATTACTTGTGGCCAAATTTGATGATTCTAGGCCTGCTTGAAGAAAATGCTTTAAAGGTTTTGATTCCCTTGCGAGTATTAGCAAAGCAAAGCTAAAAAGCAACGAAACCTCATTTTCAATCATCCTTTTAATATTAAAAATGCAAAAGTTTTTAAGTATGGATGTATGTAACTTTTTCATGCAAAAACTGCTAAACTAATTTAGATCAAATTTTGCACACATTAAATTTGATCTGGATTAACATGTAGAATAATTTTTATCCCGGTTGAATTTTCCTGTGGGATATATTTAATAAACTGACTGAAGCCACGAGAGTAACGTCGCAGGCAACATCTACTTAGTAAGAATATAAAAGTTTCTTTTGATTGAAATGTTTCAATGACCCTGTTTTATGTATTATTTTTAAGTGGTATCACTTTAAAACAGTAGCTTTGCAATTACATAGACATTTTATTAAAATCATTAATTGGTTTCTTTACCGCTGATGTTTCCACTCAGTGGCGAGCATTATTTTGTTTCGAGGTAGGAGTATTATTTGATCAGTGGGCGTAGGTAGTAGCAGGAGCGTATGGTGCATATAAGGCGATGAAGCAGTGCCTACCTGATAAATGAAATGATGTAGGCCGTAGGTCCTTAAAAATGTGTGTTATTGATAAAAACCACTGATTTTCGTCAATAAAACACTTAAGTATCTACTGCCTTCCCTGGACTTAGACCAATGCCCACCACTGGGCAGTAGATACTTAAGTGTTTTATTGACGAAAATCAGTGGTTTTCAACAATGACACACATTTGTGAGTACCTACTGCCTACCTCATTTCGTTTACCAGGTAGGCACTGCCTAATAGCCTATATGCACCGCATGCCCCTGCTGCCACCACACCCTTTAATTTTAAGATCGAGCAGAGTTTGCAAACAAGACTGGAGATAATTTATTTTGCGGATGACTTTGCCAGACTTCTATACAGCTGCCTTTTCCTGTGGGTTTTGTTGGAGCCGCGAAACTAACGGCGCGTCTGCATGGATTTACATTTAATTTGCACAGCTAGCGATAAGAAGATGAGTTGGCTACACCAACATAAATATTATAAATAGAAGCCATCAAAAACAAAACTTGTAAAAAAATACCAAGTCTCGCAACTCAGTTCTTCTACCGTATTGGTCTCGCCGACCGTGTCACCGCCCAAAGCTCGAGCCATTAGACAATGTAGGTTAAATAAGCGTCCTATATATAAAACATAAATGTAATTATATATTAAATTTAAATGTTAGAATAAAATATTGTTTATGTATAAATGGTGATGGTTAGGAATAGATAAAAAAAATGTATGTATACTTATAAATAAGAACTAGGCATTAATTCAGCGCAGAGGGATGTAATGTAGGTATCTCTGTATTATTTATTGTAATGTGTTGAGGGTAATGTTGTGTCTGTCAGTCAGAATATACGCTGCTAACTACCGGACGACTGTGTTTAACTTATCTCCAAAATATTACATTATTTCATCCATAGCAGCCGCGGCCATTGACTTATATTTATTGTATATTATTAGGGTTCTGTACCTAAAGGGTAGAACGTGACCCTATTACTAAGGCTCCGCTGTCCGTCTGTCTGTCTGTCTTTCCGTCTGTCACCAGACTGTATCTCATGAACCGTGATAGCATGACTGGTCAACGCCATATATCGTAGGATTAGTACATATTAAAAACGAATAGATGTCACTACAAGGCTCATTAGGATTGGGCTTGATATCAATGAACGATAACTCTTGATAAAAACGTTACCAATACACTTTTTTAACACTTTTGTTTTTTAAAAATGAAATGTTAATAGAATTTTTACATTTATTTCAAAACAAATCATTTTAACTAAAATTTTAAGCATTATGGTATAATGCCACCTACCGGTTTTAACTTAAACTATCTTTTATGGAAACGCAACGTCAGCTATTGGATTGAAAAAAACTAAACACGGCATTTGTGTTGATTATAGAGGTAATATGCATTTCGTATTATTTTATCAAATAATTTGAAAAAATAAATAAAGGAAAACCAAATTTTAAAATATAAGTATTTTTTTTAAATGAGTAATTATATACTCTCTGGTAATTAACGGTCAAAAGCAAGAAGCTTCAAAATAATGTAGCTTTTCGACAACTGTCAAATATTTGTTTGTAGGGCTACCAGTGTGAGTATTGTAGTTTTATAATATGGGATTTGTTTTAATATTTGGCAAGTGATTTTAAAAATCAATTTTTAGGAGAAAAATATGGATTACTAATGTTTAGCCAAAAACGTTTCCCAAAATATTACAACCCAACTATTTTACACAAATTTTCATTTGGCAAAAAAACATTTGGCAAAACAACTCATTGCAATTTTTTAGTTAGCAAATCTTTTTGTGGGATATTATTGTTTAACAAATAATTGTTTGTCATGTTTCATTTAATCAAATGTTTCATTTGGCACAACTTTCTCTTTGCAAAATATTGCATGGCATACGATTTACACGCTTACTCTCTAACTTTGAAAATATCATGCTGCATCGACGTTTGTTTTACATAAGGTAAAAAAATAGTATAGTTAAAATGGCTAAAATAGCTTTAAGCGATTTTTCTTTGATCCCAAAAGCAATAATTTTTCGAAAAAATTCTTAAGGTTAATCTAAAAAAAGACAATTTGGTAACCCTGTTCCAATTTTTTTTTTGGTAACCCTGTTCCAATTTTTTTTATCAACTTTGATAAACCATGAATTTTATTTAAAGGCATTGTGTGTCACGCACGTCCAAAGGTCACGTCTAAATGACGTAAATATGTCATAAACGGTCGTTTCAAGCTATAACCTAATTAGTAATTTCGTTATGTATTGTCAAGTATCGATGCCCAAAGTGCTAAGAATTCGGGCTAATATTCCATGGGTGCGACTTCGAATCTTTATTTATTTATTTATATATTTTTTCGAAATCCAGACTTGTATTTAAATAGTTTGATAAAAATTGTTTATTCACATTTAAAATCATTTTTAATAACTAAACTCAGTACTGAACTTTTGATTATTATTATTTTTACATAATATTCACAAAATAAATAACAAATAGAAAATGGGTCCCAGCTCGCCGTCATCAGTTTTTATAAAAATTAGGATCATACTCTAGTGAAATCAGCAACCGACTAAAATAAAGATAAATATAGTACTTAATATCTTAAAAAAGTTATAGATGCGCACAAAAAGTTATTCAAGATAATATAACAACTAGAAAAAAAAGACCGCATCATGTGGGATCCGAACCCATATCTCATAGAAACTACGAGCGAGTGCCTTTTTAACCGACTTCAAAAAAAGGAGGAGGTTCTCAATTCGTCTGAATGTTGTTTTTTTTTTTTTTTTGTATGTATGTTACGCGATTACGCCGTCAATTATGGACCGATTTCAAAATTTATTTTTTAGTTTGAAAGGGTATACTCCAAAGGTGGTCCCATTTCCACGAAGTCAGATTCTGATGATGGGATCCCTGGGAAATCGAGGGCAACCCTCAATTTTTATAGGCACCCATAATGTTTTGCATATATTTTCTGACTCGATGCTGATTTTTGGGTCTGGTAATCGTCATGTTGCTGACCTGATGATGGAAGCCACAGAACTCCTTAACGGATAGGAGTTAGAAGATAATACTGCAATTTGTCGACAGAACGTATTTCGCAGTGTGTTGAGCAGACGTGGAGCTTATGAGGTACCAGACCGCCAATTTTTATTTACTGGGGGCGTACCCGCACACCCAGTAACGAAAAAAAAATTGAAAGTTCCTTTCTTAATTTATCCTGTTATTTAACGCGAGACCTTATCCTATGGTTACGACACCAAAATAGCCGCCGTTCTGGTTGGAGTGTAGGTAAACCCTTTTCTTAAGACTTACAAATTTTCGTCGAAAAATTGACCCTATATAACACCTTATTTTTATCATACCATTGGATGGGGGGTCCATAGAGGACCAATATTAGTTAAGGTTACTATGCTGTAAAGTAATTTTTGGCGAAGTTAGGAGGGAAAAAATAGAGGACTTAACACTTAAAATTGTAAAATAAAAAAAGTTTAATAAAAAACTAAAAACCGACTTCAAAATGAAACTAAAAAGCGAAAAATAATATTGACTAAAACATACCTAATCAGTTCTTTTTGGAGTCGGTGCGAATGAACACATTTTAACTCTCGATGGCTGGCACCGACTCCAAAAAGAACTGATTAGGTATGTTTTAGTCAATATTATTATTCGCTTTTTAGTTTCATTTTGAAGTCGGTTTTTAGTTTTTTATTAAACTTTTTTTTAACTAAGCTACGAGGACGTTAGAACGATTTTCAAAATTTGTCAAGTGTTAGTTTATATTTTTTGACAGAGTGTGCAAACAATTGTAAACCTTATGGTGGTTTGGCATTATCTGACGGACCGAAACAGAAAATAATGTAAATAAATGTTCTATTTTGACGTAGTATAATTCTTTCTCTATGGTTCTATGAATTATGGCAAAGTTATCTATCATTGCGCAGATAGTGCCATCTAGTCAGAGAGGGAAACAAACGATGGCGTAGTTATATTTTAGTTCCATTTACTCACCACCTTCGCTGTCTTTCGCGCGAGTTAAGGTGGAGATTTTCAAAGTACCGAGACTGTCCCTCTGTTTTACGTAGTATTATTCTTTCTCTATGGTGATAGTAAGAGAGTTTAAATTTTCACAGATGATGTATTTCTGTTGCCGCTATAACGACAAATACTAAAAAGGGGGCTCCCATACAACAAACATGTTTTTTTTTGCCGTTTTATAGACAATGGTACGAAACCCTTCGTGCGCGAGTCCGACTCGCACTTGGCCGGTTTTTTATTTACATCAATGGCCGTGGCAGATATTTTTGAAACACCTTATACAAGTCCTGAATTGCTTTGTAATATAATATAATTCTTGCAGCTACTTCAAAGTTGTTAAATACAGCAGCTTATCTTAGCTTGTTGGTTTTCTGAAGCCATGATAATAAAGAAAGTACACACTTTCAAAACAATTATAGAACCAGCATGCAACTGAAAAAACAACGCCATATTTACTTTCCAGTTTGAAACTCCGGAGAAAACATACTAATTTGTTTGCCAAGGAAATTCGTAATAAAATATTTTTGCTAAACTTTCTTCAATGAATAGGGATGTGCTGGATCCAATTGAATATTGATTGGATATTAAGTGACTCTGATGGTTCTTAAATTGATACCAATTATTATGTAGAATGTACGCTATTTTATATCTTTTTCTTCAAAAATAGTACGTGAAAAAGGTGAATTTTTACCTGCAATAAAAAGCAACTCGTTTTTAAAATTTTAACTATTCTTAAAAAGTCTTATTTGAAGATATGTCTTATGTTCAAAACATCTTAATTCAAAGAGTCCTATCACAATAAAATACGTTAAATAAAAAACTAAAAACCGACTTCAAAATGAAACTAAAAAGCGTAAAATAATATTGACTAAAACATACCTAATCAGTTCTTTTTGGAGTCGGTGCCAGCCATCGAGAGTTAAAATGTGTTCATTCGCACCGAAAATGAAATTATTTATGTCTTACATCTTTTTTTTACAAATGAAAATTATTGAAAATTAGGAATTCAATGAAGGTATTTAACACTACACAGCACGGGTATTATGCAAAATACCTTTTTAACCGACTTCAAAAAAAGGAGGAGGTTCTCAATTCGTCCGTGTGTTGTTTTTTTTTTGTATGTTTGTTACGCGATTACGCCGTCAATTATGAACCGATTTCAAAATTTATTTTTTAGTTTAAAAGGGTATACTCCCGAGGTAAGTCCAACTTCCAGAAAGAGGTCGATTGTCGAATCCAACTCGGATGGGCAGCGTTCGGGAAGCTACGTAATATCTTCTCCTGACAAACACTACCGCAATGCCTTAAGACCAAGGTATGGAATCAATGTGTGTTGCCAGTGATGACATACGGATCTGAGACGTGGCCGCTAACGATGGGCCTCATAAGAAAGCTCAAGGTCACTCAAATTGCGATGGAGAGAGCAATGCCCGGAGTTTCCCTTCTCAATCGAATCAGAAATGAGACGATCCGAAGGCGAACCAAAGTCACCGACGTAGCTCTCAGAATCGCAAACCTTAAGTGGCAGTGGGCGGGGCACATTGCTCGCAGGACTGATGGCCGTTGGGGCAGGAAGGTCCTTGAATGGCGGCCGCGGGCCGGAAGGCGAAGTGTTGGTAGGCCCCCCACAAGGTGGACCGACGATCTGGTGAAGGTCGCGTGAAGCCGCTGGATGCGGGTGGCACAGGACCGATCTTCGTGGAAATCCTTGGGGGAGGCCTATGTCCAGCAGTGGACGTCTTTCGGCCGATGGATGGATGGATGACTCCCGAGGTGGTCCCATTTACACCAAGTCAGATTCTGATGATGGGATCCCTGGGAAATCGAGGGCAACCCTCAATTTTTATAGGCACCCATAATGTTTTGCATATATTTTCTGACTCTATGCTGATTTTTGGGTCTGGTAATCATCATGTCATGTTGCTGACCTGATGATGGAAGCCACAGAACTCCTTAACGGATAGGAGTTGGAAGATAATACTGCAATTTATCGACAGAACGTATTTCGCAGTGTGTTGAGCAGACGTGGAGCTTATGAGGTACCAGACCGCCAATTTTTATTTACTGGGGGCGTACCCGCACCCCCGGTAACGAAAAAAATTTGAAATTTCCTTTCTTAATTTGACTTGTTATTTAACGCAAGACCTTATCCTATGGTTACGACACCAAAATAGCCGCTGTTCTGGTTGGAGTGTAGGTAAACCCTTTTCTTAAGACTTGAAAATATTCGTCGAAAAATTGACCCTTTAAAACACCTTATTTTTATCATGCTATTGGATGGGGGACCATAGAGGACCAATATTAGTTAAGGTTACTTTGCTGTAAAGTCATTTTTGGCGAAGTTAGGAGGGAAAAATAGAGGACTTAACACTTAAAATTGTGAAATAAAATAAGTTTAATAAAAAACTAAAAACCGACTTCAAAATGAAACTAAAAAGCGAAAAATAATAGCTGCTTAGTTTTCGCTTTTTAGTTTCATTTTGAAGTCGGTTTTTAGTTTTTTATTAAACTTATTTTATTTATTTATTATTTGGACAAATTATAAATAAAAACAACATTCAGACGAATTGAAAACCTCCTCCTTTTTTTGAAGTCGGTTAAAAAAGGTATGTTGCATGGGTTCCCTTTGTATGGCAGAATTTTGTTGCTCCGAAATTCATTTGGCATAACACACTTGGCATAATCTTCTTAAAACGAATATTATTAAGGAATAATTTTTCATTAGCATAATTATTATTTGGCCGAATGTTTATATGTCCGAATTCATAATGGCATACTTTTAAAATGGCAGTATTTTATAAGCCATTTAACATTTTGCTAAATGTTATATTTAATAACATTTAGCAAAATGTTATTCTGCATAATTTCACTAAGCATAGCGTTTATTTAGTGCGACAATTATTTGGCACAATTTTACTAGGCATACTATGAAGATAGCAGAATTTCATTTAGAATAATTTCATTAGGCATATTGTTATTTTCAAATTGTATTTTAACCTTTAATTGAATTAAGATATTGTTTTAAAAGTCAATATGTAGAATCAAAAAAGTCAGTGACAGAAACGAATCGGTGCAAAACCGACTCCACGCAGTCTTGTTTGCCCGACCCCTAGAGTGTAATTCAAAACCGCGTAGGCGCGGAGGGGCGAGGCGGCCCGCGAGCTGAGGAGCAGGTGGTTTAAAAGCTCGCCGCCGCGGCTGAGGCTGGCAAGCCGAAGCTGCGGGGGTGAGTGAAAACCATCTGCGATGATAAGCTTGCGTGGGACCGCCGGAGCCCCGCAGCAGCGGAGCCGTGACAGAAGTCATGCATGCTGCATGCTTGCATGCCATATGCAAGCTGCTGCATGCTTGCTTGCATGCTGCTTGATTGCATGCATGCTGCATTCAAGCTGTTGTATGCTGCACGAATGATTGCTTGCATGTTGCATGCTTGCTTGAATGTTGCATGCTTGCTTGCATGCTGCATGCTTCCTTGAATGCTGCATGCTTGCTTGCATGCTGCATGTTTGCCTTGCCATGCATGGTGTATGCTCAGATAGCATTGCTTGGGTGTATCCCGAATGGAATAAAAACCAAATTTTAAAAAAACGTAAATGAGTTTTTCAATAAGGATATGAAGTGAATGCCAAACGCTGATTTTGAATGTAAACATTATGAGATATTATAATAGTTCTGCCTTTGAATGACTAAAGATATGAAATGTATGCCAAAAGACGATTCTGACTGTGAACTTTCTACGATATGATGGTTCTGCCTTTTGATGACTATAGATATGAATTGTATGCCAGAAGACGATTCTGGCTGTGAACTTTCCGCTTTATGATGGTTCTGCTTTTTTATTATTCTGGATAATAAATTTATGCCTAAAGATGATTCTGGGTTACGAGATTATGAGTTTTGAACGTCTGATAAATGAGTGAATGCCAAATGATTTTCTGCGAAATGAAGTTGATGCCATCCGCTGATATGCATAATAAAATTATGAAATAAAAAGTTCTGCGATACAAGGTAGACCCATGTTGCATAATACCTGTACTGTGTAGGGTTAAATAATAAAAAAAAATGCAACAAGAAAGTTTAAAATGTTCTATGAAGGTATTAAAAACTGTATTGGAATGATTCGTGACTAGTACCCTATTAAAAAAAAAACAAAAACAGTGTTATAAATTTATAAATATTAAGGGCCTGTTTCACAATGTACGGATAAATTCTAAAGAAGGTTTTTGTACTTATCTGAAGGATAAACACTATTTTTGCATTACACGACCGTCAAATAGCGTTATATGACACATAAGTTTCTTATCCTCCACATAAAGTAATCTGTTACACAGCTATTCGGGACTTTATACATTATCAAACAGAACAATATGGATCTGTGTCCAATCTAGATAACATGCTATATCAGTCTGGTTCAAAAGTGAAAATAAGTCAATTCAGATTTTAGAATGATCAATTGCTGATTTCTCATCACTAGCAAGTCCCACGGATTCATATCTATTTAACATTATTTGTATAACCTCAGCACGTCCTAATATTTGTACATAAATTACGAATGCCTTCTCGTGTTCATCTGTTTGTAACAAATCCTGAAAATGTAAAGAAAGTTGCTGAAACTGACACGAAGAAACACACACAAATAATGTTTATCCTTAAGTAAATAAAACAAAATCTACACTCATTTCGTTGTGCATGATGTACGTTAATAACGCAGTGTCGATGTTAATATTGACAAACTTATATAATTATGATGATAGTAAGTAAGTACCTATTATATGTTACCATTTTTAAGATATGTACAACGTAGCGTTCTTACTTATTTACTCGGAGTGGTAGCTGAGTCGTAAGATTCAGTAAATCGTCAGTTTGAATCTCAGCATGTAATGTACAGTCAACAGCACGTCGACCTACCCCAAAAGTCAAAAATTCTCCAATAGATTTTCAACTTTAAACCTGACGTATAGAGTTCATTTTCAACTGAGAAAATTTGACATTTTGTGGTAGGTCGACGTGCTGTTGTCCGTACTATTAGGTGTTTCGGAATCCATTAAATGTTAGAAGAATCCTCGTAATAATTAATAAATACATTGTTTCCACATTCACACCAATTAGCTAGCCCCAAACTCATCAGTACACTTGTTGCTTGTAAACACATTTTTGTCAGGAAAGTTATTTTAAAGTTTATCAAACTATTTTTTCAGGCAATTTTACTACATATTAGGCTGACCTCCTCAAATATAAAATTAGAGGTCCATATATTTAACAGTATTTCTATTTATATATTCTAATATTTAACAGTCGAAATGTTTAAGTTTAAATTCTGTTCATCCAAAGCACCGATGGTCACAAAACAATGGTCTGTATGTCTGTCCGTTTGTAATCGACCCAAATAACAAAGCTTGTCACGTTTAGAATCATGGCCCAACGTATAATAACTACGGACGGCATAAACGCCAAAAGGATAAAGAGTTTAAATATCGTCTGACTTCAATCTTGCCATTTCATTACAAACACAGCAATTGTGATGGGCGATAGAAATAGCAAAGCAACACTATATTAAGTTCTGCTGGTACTGGTATTAAGAACCCGCCTTCTAGATTGTTTATAGCAAATATTGAAAACACTTTCCGAAGTATGAAACGATTTTTAATTCCAACAGCGTTGATTAAATGCATCGAAGTGCAAATTGTATAAACAAACAGCGCTGTTCAGTACCGACCGAGATGCAAGGCAGACCTTTTAGATATGTCGTTTGCTTTTTATATGTATTCCTTGGCGCTGTAAGTAATATTTTATAACTATAATCTACACCGTGAAATTTTAAATCGTTTTAGAGAAGTTTAAATGATATTCTTTCCGTGAATACGAACAACTTCGTATAACGCATTAGATCGAAAATCTCAAACGTTTTATTTTAAAGCCGACCTCGCTAGCCGAGAGGCGAGCATGCCGGACTATCTGACGTCGCCATCTCTGAGGTTCCGTGTTCGATAACCAGTCGGGTCAAAGTAGAAAACGAACTTTTCTATATTGTCTCGGGGTGGGTGTTGTGGTACCGTCTATAACTGATTTCTATAATAACACAAGTGCTTTAGCTACTTACTTACCTTATGGTCCGAGCAATGTTATATGTTATGTTGTCTAATTTTTTAAAAAAGAGCCTTGAATTTTACACAGCTATCAAGATTCAATACAAAATTATTCCTTTTCAGAACGCCTATTACAATCGACCATCGCACAACTCCCAGAATCTTCAGGGCCGTCTTCTCACCAAACAGTCTTCAAGCCCCCTCGTTTTCCTCTTAAACCTAGGCAGTACACCTAGATCATCGAACCTTGATAAATTCTTCGAGATGGAGTATGATGACCAGTTGACCGATGTTGATAGTGATAATTATGGAGCTAAGAAACATTATCACGAGTCAACATCATCATCATCATCAGTAGAACATAACGAAATTTATTTCTGGCATCATTTATTTAAGGTAAAGACAACTATATTTATAATATTTTATCATTGTGATCTTCCAGGATTACTTTTTCTTTGGCAAAAAGAAAAGTAGCTACCCGTTAAAAAACTTTTGGTCGTTTCTTCAAAAATCTTTTTCTGCGGCCGTCCAATAGACAAGCTCCTCAAAGCAGATTAATAATAACCTGGGCTATGAATAACAATTATGCTTTTTAAGGTAAGAATGTTTTTACAATTTGATTTTATTCATATTACTCTGAATTGTAGTGTTTACCTGCTCCTATCCACCCACTGCTGGATACAATGTTTAGTAATGGGTAGCATTATAAGGAAATCAGTAGTGAGGAAGCAAAAGATAACAGTTGATATTTTTGTGCTAATCATATCCGATGCGATGCCTTTGACTTAAGTATTCAGTCTATCTCTAATCATAGCCCCCTGTACTTAACCTCTGAGCTAAGTAGCCAGTATTCCACATGTAGAGAAGATAACACCAAAAATTTGCAGACATTGGCCCTCAACATAAAAGCATAGAGAAATCAAGGATATACCACTGTCAAGCAGCAGGACACCGAAGGTTAAAACAACTTTTACCACAACCGCCAATGTTAACTGACTAGAATTTTATTTTGATATTTGTGATATTACTGTAAATGTCGATTCTCTAACTAAACAAAACCGTGATCATTTCGCCCTCACTTCACTCATTGATGATTGAAAATGTGAACCAACTCTGTAACAAAATAGTCTGGGAGAGTAGAGAATATAAATGTTTGTTTGTACTGCTTATGTAGGTAACTAGCGACCCGCCCCGGCTTCGCACGGGTGCAATGCTGATACTAAATAATATACACTACATTATACATATAAACCTTCCTCTTCAATCACTCTATTAAAAAAAAACGCATCAAAATCCGTTGCGTAGTTTTAAAGATTTAAGCATACATAGGGATATAGGGACAGCGAAAGCGAATTTGTTTTATACTATGTAGTGAAAAGCGCTGCCAATTTAACACTGATGACACTCATCAACAATAGTAATGTGAACCCGCTTCTAAGCGAAATAGAGGCTATGTTTGTTCGTAACACTTAGATGATATTTAGAGCAAGTTTGCTTACGTTTTCGAACCACATGTCTAATTTTTTTTTTTTTTTAGCCCGATGCAGACTACACGTCATCTTCCAGCAGTTCAGAAGACAGTGTGGAATCTGCAAAACATGCTTTAAGAACAGCTCTTCGTGCTCGATGTCAAAAAGTTGACAAATGTGCCAAGAAGTGCCCTCCGAAGAAGCCGTCATGTCCGATGAATTGTCAGGAATTGTATGACAGCGCGAACCTTTGTCCCCCTCCTCCTAAGCCAGATCCCTGTAAAAATAATAAACCGAAGTGTGGGCGGACCATGCCTCCTAGATGGTTAATTTAAATAAATTATGCTGGTTTTAAATCTGTATATTTTTTTTAACTGACTGCAAAAAGGAAAGGGATCTCAAGTCAACGATATTTGGTTCGTCGTCATCACCCTTTGGAAGTCTACTGCTGGACATAGCTTCTCTATAGAATGCCACAGCTAGTGGCTCTGAACAGTTTGTACCAGGTTCCCACCCGTTCCCGGCTTTTTAACAGACTATTTTTGTGGTTAGTTAAAAATAATCATTACATAAATTTTTGATTTCATTTTGAAAAAAAAAAATAAGTTTCAAAAGTGGCATAATGTTATCTTAAGATGGCGTATTTACTTCGCTTTTGGACTCAGGGTTAGTATCATGGTTTTAGTTTGTCATATTGGATGATCCACTTTACGACGGCCTGGTACACGTTACCGTAGGGAATTAAATGAAATTACAAGAACTTAACAAAATTCTGTCGATGAGGCAGAAATTTTCTATAATGGAGGCTAGGTACCGGTAAGAGCATCGTAGGACGTCCACCCACAAGATGGATAGATGAACTGGTACAGATTTCAGGAAGCCGGTGGATCAGGCCGTTTCCAACTGGCCAATCTGGAAATTATAAGAAGGCCTATATTTAGCAATTGAAGTTTTATAGCTAAAATGATGTTGGTGATGAAATACACCAATTATCCAATCCCAACTAACGCATAGCTTGTTCTTTGATGTCTGTTAACAGACGACATACAAAAATCTATGACTCAGGTGCACTTGTATTCAAACAAACAAACGATGTCCTGGTACGGGTGGTGTTGGATGAATGACAAATACGATGATCATAAGCGAGTTATAGCAACTACCCAGTTGCCTTTAAAGTCAAAGTTGTAATTTTTTGTTAAGTTTGTAAAAAAGATAAGATTTGTTTATACTTCAGGGTCATTTAGGGATGATAGTTCATGGTCCGGTGTTCTCATTTTTATAGGTCTTTTAACGTTTTCTTTATGATAATGAATGAAGCAACCAATTTTATTGCATGATTTCTACTTTGAACTTGCAGTAAAGCTATTTTAATTCTAAGGATAAACATATTTGGCCACTGTCAAAAACACATCCTGCATAGATACTGCATTACTTGCTCTTGTCACAGTGATATTGCTGATCGGTAAGGATAGGACATTAACAGTATCATATAAGAGATGTAAGAAATTCTATACGTGATAATTTGAGAATCTGTTAAACTGTCTTTCATCAGTTATAAAAGTAGCTTGCCAGAGTCCCAAATTATCGCATAAAGGATTCCTTACATCTCCTATGGAATGCTTTTGAATTGCCTTTAAAATGTGCCATCGATCGCCGGATTACATTACGTCGGTATTCTACCATAATTAAAATAAATCCAGTATGTTTGCACCAAGTAGAGTGACATCTTAAGTTACCTCCTCGAAATTAGAACATAGTATGTGGGCTGGCCACATTTGTCGCAGAAAAGATGAAAGGTGGAGTAAACGGGTTCTCGAGTGGGGACCTCGCCTAGGCAAACGTAGTGTAGGAGGCCCCCCAGCTCGATGGATCGACGACCTTAGGAAGATGGCTGGCAGTGGCTGGATGAAAAAAGCGGGAGATCGTGCTCTATGGCGCTCTTTGAAGGAGGCTTGCGTCTAGCAGTGGACTGCAATAGGCTGAGATGATATTCGAAACCTTCAGGCACACAGGCTTCTCGAAGTCATTATCACCAATTTTAGTCAAACTACTATTTCAACGTCGTCAAATCATGTCAGCCTATTGCAGAAAATTGCTGGACGTAGCCAAAGCGCACAATCTCCTGGTTTTTTATCCAGCAATTTTCCTAAGGCAGTCAGCCCAACGAGATGGTATCACGTGACGTAATTGTAATCAATTCTATTCAATTCAAAATTGGCCCTTCTGAAAACTCCTTCACTGTGATTTTACCGTCTGCAGAATATACGGTATCAATGTAGATTGTTTTCCTATAATGTTCTGGATCGGGTATTTGAATTTTATACCGATTTTACAAGGATAGGTGCAGAACGAGGGATGGCAGTTATTTTTTATGTTATCGGTCACAAAAACAGAGTGCGCTCAGGAGTCAGGAAGTTTAGACCAGATCTGTTACTGTAAGTAGAAACGCTGACTGTGAAACGAAGAATAGTTAATAAGGCACATTAAATCAAACTTAGGGCGTTATTTACCGTTTTCGATAAAATAAATAAACGTATTTAAGTATGTTTATCCATTATCTAGTCGCCATAGCACAAGCTTTGCTTAGTTTGGGGCTAGATAATTAGTGTGATTGTGAAAACAATTTATTATTATTCGTTATTTAATTTATTTATTTAAATATCTGCTACTGCTTGCAGAAAAAGAAATGTAGGTTGTTATTTGACGATCCGATTGATCTAGAGTGGCGCGGTAAGTTGCATGAAGGCCAAAGGTTTCCCGGATTGGGCCAATTTAGAAATTGATCTTTATAAATTAGCCCGAATCTGGGTGTGCTGGGAGACGCAAAATACATTATCCAATGCTTTTTAAAAAATATATTGATAATTTCTTTTTTGAAACCATGTCAGTTTTTGCGTTGCCTGGCGCATTTTAATTTATTCATTTACGATGCATCGATATTACTATTCTATTACGAACGTAAAAAAAATACAACTAAAATACATAACTAACAACTACACATCGTCATGCATATTCTCGCTGTGGAATTTTAGGGTATTAAAAAAAACAATTCACAAAAAATAATTTAAATACGAGAAATTCACTTTTCAAAAGAAAGAATTTCGTATCCCCATGCAAGTAGTTTCAAATAACCAAATTTGAATACTTTTATTTAAGTACGTTTATACTTACTTACACCTTGCATATTAAATGCGTTCTAAATTATCAATGTTGCAAGGTTGACTGGCAGAGAAATCCGCCAAAAAAGTATCTATCTATCTTTCTTATTTTCATTATAATTTCGAATATTAAATGAGTTTTAAATTCGCGATGATGCAAGATCATTTTAGTACCAAACTTCCTTTAAGATGATTCAATTGCTATAAAACAACAAAATTTGTCATAATTGAACTGATATTTAAGTCTCTGAAAGAGCCATTGCTCCCTTGACAGTAAATCGGCTAATCTTCTTAAAACATAAAAGAAAGTCGTGTTTGCTACAACACTTATAACCGGACCGATTTTCATGTTTTATAATTTGTTGGATTTGTCTCCGCTCCAAATAGCAGAATAAATTATAAAAACATTGGAAAAGCTGACGAAAAAAAAAAAAATTACTGTTAGGTGGTATGGAGTTTCCCGGGTCAGCTAGTTATTGATAAAAGGGAAGTTAATTTATTGCAATTATGTATTTTTTTTTACTATGAATGTTTTTTTTTTTGTATTCTTAACAGTAAAGGCAGGTCGAATATGCACAGTTTTTAAATGGTTTGTACCTATATCAGTAGCCCAATAAGTGATTTTAAGAAGTCCTTCTTTTCGTACAAACTTAACTAATTTTACAGCCAATTTTCTGTCAATTTGTCAGTTTACTCCAATTATTATTATAAAAAGGTAACAGATATAAGATTAAAGATATTAATTAAAGTAAACGAACAAAATGGAAGTCATTGGAGGAGGCCTATGGTCAGCAGTGGCTGACCATAGGCCTCCTCCAATTTCAATTCAGCTGTGGCTGAAATGATGATGAAACGAACGAAAAAAGTCACTGACATACACCGACGGATAAGCAAGCTAAAGTGGCAGTGGGCGGAGCACATAGCATGTAGAACTGACAGCCGATGGGGCAGAAAGGTTCTGGAATGGAGGCCACGTTCCGGCAAGCGCAGTATAGGACGTCCAAGGACAAGGTGGACAGACTTTACCAGGCGGTAAAGGTTGAAGGAAGCTGGATGCAGGCCGCTGCCAACTGAACAATCTGGAAGTCACTGGGGGTGGCCTATGTTCAGCAGAGGACGTCCTATGGTTGAAAATGATGATGATGAAAGAAGATCAGAGATTTGAACATATACAGATACAAAGAAGTAGGTACTGACGCGTCTATTGGTTGTTTATATCCGCTATCCGCTGCTCGAAATCCCTCACCTTAACCTCCAAAATACCTACCACCACAGCTGATTAATCTCTTCAGGAAATAACATAAAATTACTAATTTTAATACATAAGCAGGATATTGAAAACGTAAACAGATTTGATTAATTCGCGCCAACATTATCGGAGCGATAAGTTTACATTAATAGAAAAAGCATTTTATTTTCTACTTTTTCCGTAGTCTCCATTCTGAGAGCATCAAAATGGCGGCTACGATGCAGAAAAGGGCTATAAGAGGCTTTATGATATTAACTTGTGCCTTGTTTGTGAATGTAAGTACCCTCATGTTTCATTATATTAGGTATTGACATAATAATCTTTATTTATTCAAGAGCCTCATCTAGTTATAGGAGTTTTACGATTTCTTCTGTTTCATGGCTTTCCTACTTTATTATGATATCCAACTTATTTTTCACTAGGTCCAAGTATGGCTTTAAGGTTTTTCTATTCCTTCCATTTAACCTTCTTCTCAATATTAATCTTACTAACTATTTTAATTCAAAATTTTGGAAGGATAGTTGTTTGTTAGGCCAATGGGTCTAAATAAAATTTGTCCCAGAGATAGATAGTATGGGATACTACTTTATTATATTATGGTACTATTTATCTCGGAAATATAAACGACATTTTTACAAGTCGTATTAAACACAGACGAAGCCGTACCATAGCAGTATTTTAAATCACATCAAATTAATTATTCCCTCTCCTTTTTGTTTGGAGACCAGATGAGTACCGCTGAACGGTGGAAAACTTCATTATCTTAAGATGTTCCGTCACTAACAATTTACTCAAAAAAAAACTTGCTTTTTCTGTTACACTGGATCAGTATTACATTTCGTATCCGTATTATGCAATCTTCTGAATGACTGCTTAGTCCTTACAGATTTTTTGACAAACCGAACTGCCTAATTTTTTTATATAGGAAGCATAGTTTATTTATACCTAAGTATATATTTTTCCACTCAGTGAGCACCGCTTACTGCAATTACACTATTGTATTAGTAATTTGTTTACCTGTCCACGTTAGTATTACATTATCTAGTACCACTATTACCCGAGGAGAGTAGTATGGGCTTCACCATAAGCAAAACTTTGTATTTTTACGCTAGTTATTAAGTGCAGTTATTGTGATGTTAGTTCTTCCAAATAAAGTAAAATAAATAGTGACCAAGTGCGTATTCGGCCACGCACAGTGCTTAGTTCCGTTGTTGCTCGACATAATTTGTATGTGCTATCGACTTCTCTAAGCAGATTTTATTTACTCGATTATATTACTCATTAACTCATAAAGCCTACCTAACTGTGATAATTTTCGTTATATATTCGTTTTGGTTACTTAAAAAAATGGCTGACTAGGGATACTGATTCTAATAAAAGTGTTATGTATTTTTAGCTCATTGGGTCAGCATCTGCAGGACACTCAAGCGACCTCTCTTATCTCTACAAAAAAGTTGCTGAAAAACACCGACCAGTGGTTTTATTCCTAGACAACGCAGATTTGAACAGAGACCATGAAGATTACAGAGCAGTGTCTAAAGAGACTAGCCATCATAAAAATTTCCCATACGAGTATCTACAAAAATTGTTAGAGGTAAATAATTCACACGTAGTCTTACGACTCGATCGATGCACTGACAATCTCAAGCTCATCACAACAATAATTTACATATAATTTAGTATCTTTGAACTCTTTTGGCACATGTCCGAAAATATAGCTTACCATTAGTACTATCTACTTGGGAACAACTTAACAGATAAATTATTATGTCTTTAAATGGGAAATCAAAATGTAAACAAGTATTGCTCTCCTGAAAACTTTAAAAACTTATAAAATTAAGTCACATGGAAGAAATCATTTTTATGTAATAATTTAACAAGAATTTATTTAGGTACGAAACCGCAATCTTCTGCAGAAATCAGCTCCAAAAAAACATTATTTTCCACAGTATCACCTAATTCCACAGAAAATCGTCGTAATCAGCGTAGTTCTGAAAACCACAATCAAATGCTTTCCCGTCTTCACCGGTTTAGAATTTATCCTCGTAAAAGACTAATGATTTTTAAAGATTGATTGAAACTGTCATGGTCTTCTGCTACAATGGTACAGTGCCAATTTCAATTTTGATGAGACTTAAAACAAAAGGTGATAAAAAGGGTACACTGAAAGCTATACCTCTCTAGCCATTTATAATTTTTTGAAATCTGAATGCTTCATAGCGTGGATTTAAACAGTGGCCTTTAAGAAGGGAATTATATTTACTCATCAATACAAAACTATTTTAAACTATTTTTACTACTTCTTCTCGGCACTAGCCCAAAATTGTCCCGAAGTAGTGGTAGGGAAAAAAATATTGTGACGTGTAAAAGCGCTTAGTTTAAGCCTATTTACAGAAATAAATTGGTTTTAATGGTTTTATGGGGCCACCATCTAATTTGCGATTTATTTTGCGTTCCTCCATGGAATTTAACGTTTTGACTCGATGATAATGTACAAAGCAGATTATTTTAGAATTTTTTCACGTTTATTTTATAGTTAAAGTTTTTGTAGGTATTGACGGACACATTCGCTTCCTAAAAGCTATTGTTCGAAACCACAGCCTGTATTAAAAAAACGTCTAGGCTTTGTCCTATGCGATTCGTTTATTTTTCTGAAGCCTCATTAAGTCAAACCTTTTATCAAACCTTGTTTTTAGAAAAATAAACGAATCGCATAGGACAAAGCCTAGACGTTTTTTTAATACAGGGTTGATCAGCCGATCAATCATGATCATGCTGATGAATCATGATCTCAAAAATAATTTCACAAAAAGAAATGTTTAATTGTAATGGAGAATACTTTTAAATGTAGATAAATATTACTTTATTTAAAACTTTAAACTTTACTGTACCCAACGTAATCCCAAATAAGTCGGTTCCTATGATTATTTTGTATCGAAAGTTAGTTGATACCATAATTTATTACGCTATTTTATTAATATATGTTTTTTTCTTTTTAGGGCCATTCTCGCGAATCATATTCAAATTATAGAAAGCCTCAAAATTATAACTACCAAAGCTTAAATCTGCAGGACAGAAAATTTACAAACAGATATAGAGACAGCAAGAGGGACGATGATGATCGCAAATACAGATATAAGAATGACAAAGATAGATATGATAGCCGAGATGATAGCCAAGACAGTAGACAAGATGATAGAAAATACAGAGATTTAGAAAATCGAAACAAAAATAGCAGATACAGGAGTGATAATGATCGTAGAGTCAGAAATAGGAATGACAGAGATATACAAGATTATAGGCAAGACGATAGAAAATACAGAAGTTTAGACAATCGAGACGATCGAAACCAATATAGCAGATACAGAGAAAGAAAAGACCAGCAATATGACGAGAGAAAGGATAGGTACAGAAGTAGAGACAGGGAGGATAGAAAAGACAGGAATAGATACTATAAAGAACGGCCAAGACTTAGGACCGGCAATCAAGAGCAGGTGCAAAGCGATCAACAGGATAGAAACAGAAAAGATCAGGTAGAGAGAGGCCAATATCTAGAAAGGAAAGATCGGGAACAAGACAGAAGTCGTCAACGACCAGAGGGCGTAGCCGGCGCTCAGATCCCCATCGTGAGAAGTTTACTAAGATCTTTGCGCTGTGAAGCAAAAGATGAATGCGAAGATGCTTGCGACAATGACAACAGTTGTGAAGATGAATGTGCTCAAGAATATGAGTGTGAAACTGAACCGCCGAAACAACCAAAATGTACTGGTAGTACAAAGGGCGAGACGTTAGTCACCGAAGATCCTGGATGTCCAAGATGTTAAATAAATGATTGATTTATTGTTATGGCTATGTTTGTTTTTATCCTTTGGCCCAAAAATAAAGATAAACATTGTTTACATATTCTATTAACTAACTTGCTAGATTCAAAAGTTAGGTAGTTGTGGGTTACTAATGTTTGGACAAAAAACGTTTCCCAAAGTATCACATCCCAAACTGTCTTTCCCTAATTTTCTTTTGGCAAAAAAACATTGGTCAAAACAAATTTTCGCAATTTTACAGTTAGCAAAAACTATTATTGGCAAGTTATTGTTAACAAATAATTTCTTGGCAATGTTTCATTTTAACAAATATTATTTAGACAAATGTATGGTTTGGCATAACATACTCTTCCCAAAATATTGCATAGCATACGATTTAAATAAGTCGAAATTGAAAAAATATTTAATAAATTATTTTTTAGCAAGTTAAGTGTTTCGAAAATAAACTATTGGAAGAAAACCGAGCGCAAATGAGCATTTTGCTTTTTTGATCTTCGCGTCGACGTCCTCATCAGATCCACTGCTGTTGGTCACGCTGCTGGAGATCATTACTACATTTATTGAATTTGCACTTCTTTAACAACCGAGCACAACATTCGAGTAAAATGTATAAGTAGGTAAAGTCTAATGAGTTACTGTGGTGTCACCTGTCAGAAAGAAGCAAACCAATATTCTCTAATAACTTGATACTTTTTAAAAATTATGAAGATAAATAAAATGTATTTTCAATTAATGTAAATTATAGCTGCATTTTTTAAAAATATTCTTATACGAGTAAATGCTGATAGGAAAACTCAGTTGGCGTCGGGTTTGCTATGTTTGCCTAGCTTCGAATGTTAGTTTTTTTTGTACTTGTAAAAGTATAATGTGACAGCAGAAACGACATTGCTGGATACAGGCAGTGATTACTTGACTGATCAGTGTATACAGGTTCGAAGCAGGGCGGAAACGAAGCGCAGCTTCGCTCCTGCCTAGCTTCGAGCGTTTACTTGTAAAAACCATAATGTAACAGAAACGACATTGCTGGATACAAGCTCGAAGCCTAGGTTCTAATGTTTTATTTTATAATATTTATTTGGACAACCAAAACTGTAAATGGCCCATTTCACGCTTAAGCTCAGAGCTGTTAGTGGAGTGTGCAATTGAACATAAATAAAATAAAAATAAACCAATAAGAATACACCTTAGAACTTAAAAGTTACAAGATGAGTGATACAAGTGGATATATGATGGTACGGCCTTAATTACAGGTTGTCACGGAAAGCAAACAAAGGTAGAAGTTGGATAATGGTATAGTGTTTGGTTTTTTTTTTCATACATGTAAAACCTTGTGTCACAGAAACGACTTTGCTGGAGACAGGTTCGAAGCATATTTCACATGAAAAGCTAAGTAGAAAAACTATGCGAGCCCTCACAAAGCTCGGCTTTTTGCTACTTTAATTATAACCAGATTATACCAGACAAATTACTTACAAGTATAAGAAATATTTATTCTTCTTCAATATCTAGGTGGGTATGTCGCATTCGGATTGCATAATTTGTCGTATTACAAACCAACTAGCTGTTTTACAAAACGCAGGCGTTTTGCAATACGGCATATCAACGATAAGGCGGATTGCATAACGACTGAATGAAAGTCCGCCGCATTGAATACGAGCTTTCACGTTATTCAATCCGTCTAGGCGTTTTTTCAGCGTGTCACTAAGCCACTGCTTTGGCAGTTTATAGTACCAATTTTCAACACGCCAAACATAACAACAAAAATGGCGTCGGAAAGAGAAATTACGGTGTGTAATAGTAGAGTAACGAGTGGTTTAGATAACGAAAATATTCTAAATGATTGTAAAATTAATTATTGTGCAGCTAAATAATTATTATTCGTCGCGTAATATTTAACTGAAAGCCGTAGATATAATAATTGCAATCATAGATAAAATGCAAGTCAAAACCACTAAGTTGGCTATGGAGTATCGTGTATGGCGGGATATTTGCCAATTATTGGTGTAACAATATGACGTTAAGTCCTATGCTATGAAAAAACCCGTTACCCTACAAAATGCGAATTGTACAATGCGGCTAAACGTGAGACGTAATAACGGAGAACACCATCGTAATGACAGCCGTATTGCAAAACGCCTCCGTTTTATAAAACAGCTAGTTGATTTGTGATACGGCGGGTTATACAATCCGACTGCGACAGATAGACAACTTGGAAAAGGTTGCCAGAAGCCGCTGGATGCAGGTCACATCCAACCAGCCAATCTGGAAGACACTGGGGGAAGCCTATGTTAATCCTGTGGACGTCCTGTGGCTGAAATGATGATGAAAAGGGGGATCAAGGAACAATGTTAAAATATCACATTGTATTATCTCTTTTACTCATTAATGAAGACTACTGATTTTTATCAATAAAACACTTAGGTAAGTATCTACTGCCAATGCTCAGTGGTGGGCGTTAATTTTTTTTCGAGGTAGGAAAAAAAGATAACGCCCACCACTGAGCATTGGCCACCATTTTAGAACCGTTCTGCCATTTAGATCGTTTACAGGTATCTTTGTTTCCAATTTTATCTCGGAAAGAAACACTTTTTCCATATAATGCTGCAAAACCTTCAGCTTCATTCGAGGCTCGTAGTACGTTTTAGTTCCCTGATATCCCTGATTGTAGACTTTTGTCTTTAGACATTGAGGTATTGTGAACGAGAAGACTTTTTGTAGATTGTAGTTCTCTCTCAAAATTGGGCTTTTGCCACAATATTGGCCACAATATTTCTTGCCAAATGTAACCATTGTGTGTGAAATAGAAAAGAAAAAGGGGTAATTTAGTGAGGGAAGGGGGATAAAAATTATAATACCTATTTTGCGAAACATTTGCAGACTTAAAAAGTCGATAATCAACCACAACGCGGCTAAAATAGCAAGAAGTCGCTCGCCAAGACTTGACAAACGTCTAGTGTAGCTTTCTTTGGAATATTTTTGTTAATTTTTGCGTTTTGATCAAGAAAAATTAAACAAATGGGTTCTCAATAGGTCCTTAGACACTAAAAGATGCGGGATAACGGAATCAGGTGGTAAAATATTTAAAAGTACCATCAAGGAACTAGTCCTTATCAAGAGACACATTGTAAAAAGAAGTGCTGAGGCACGGGAAAACATCGATCGGGACTAAGACAACATTTTCTTTTGAGACAAAGTGTCGTTTGGGCGTCCAATACAACATTTCACGTTTGTTCATTGCCTGATAACAAATTGTTAATTCGCATTGTAAAACACCCATTATAGGCCCATGTTAAGGGGGGTTTTCTCTAAAAGAGGATTTGTAATGTTGTACACCAGGACACTCAATGCAGTGAGGATGACTAATATCAAAAATAAAGCAAAAAAAAAAGCAGCCTTCTGCTAAACTGTTATTTCCAAAGAAAAATTAAAATTAAATTTTGCAAGAGGACAACAACTCCAAACACCGAAGTCGTGTATGACCGCCTGGAAGGCTGAACAAAACATCCACATGCTACACTGGACATAACATTTACCAATCACAAACCTCATTGAAACTTGTTTGTACTTTAATTAAAGCTAAAATTGCGTAGAAAAAAATATGCAAACCATTGGCGAGCCTTGTCGCAATACAAAACAGATATGAAGGTCATTACCCAGTAACTACGCTAAAAAACTCGAAGAAAGCTTGCCTCAAGATGCTAGGCAAATAATAGAGTACAGATAAAACTGGTCAACGTATTAATAATAATAAAGCAAGTACACTTAATTATCTATCATTGTTGTTGTTTTTATTTTTCTTAACCTACTATTAGTGTAAATTTTGCCGGTCACGCTCTGGTCGTGCATAGTGTATGTCTTTTCTCTTATGATGGCAGTATAAGCAGGATATTGAAAACGTGAACAGATTTGATTAATTCGCACCAGCATTATCGGAGCGATAACAATAATAGAAATACCATTTCATTTTCTAGTTTTTTAGTAGTCTCCATTCTGAGTACATTAAAATGGCGGCTATGATGGGAAAAGGGGCTTTAAAAATCCTTAAGATATTAACTTGTGCCTTATTTGTAAATGTGAGTACACACATGTTTTTTTCATTAGTTTTTATCACCTTCATTAATTTAAGGGGATCCTCTATTTAATGCAGTTTTTTTCAATTCTTCTGTTTCAAAGTATCTCCTTAAAATTGAATCATCATCATCATCATCATCATCTCAGTCTATTGCAGTCTACTGCTGGGCGTAAGCCTCCCCTCAAGAGATATAACTTTTTAAACTATCTTGTTGCATTTTTAAACATAATCATGAGACTCTAACGGGATCTCATGCAACTACATACCTAAAACGATTTGTTTTTTGTCCCGACGTTTCGGCTCGATTACACGAGCCGTGGTCGCGGGTTGACTGGCGTTTCGCATCGTTTTAGGTATGTAGTTGCATGAAACCCCGTTAGAGTGTAATGATTATCCCCTCAAGAGAGCCAAAAAGCGCGATCTCCTACTTTTTTCATCCATCTACTAACAGCCATCTTCCTAAGACAAACGTAGTGTAGGACGCCCTCCAGCTCAATCCACCGATCACCTTAGGAAGATGGCTGGGAATGGAAGAAGTCGAATATGACAGCAAAATTATTCTGCACTTGGTCCATGTGTGGCCTTGAAGGTATTGCTTTTCCCTTCAACTTTCTCCAGTAATGATCTTACTTTAATGGATGGATGTTTGTTAATTAATCACGTCAACTGTTGATCGGATCTGAATAAAATTTTGACATAATGATGTATAATCTGGAATAGTCAACAATATTAAAACGTGATAGTTTCCTTATGTTTTCGTTTTCGTTACTTTAGAAATCAAGTACTTGCCAAGGTATACGTGATACTATCGCTATCTATGCTCACACTTACAAAAATGTTCTGTTTATCTAGCTCATCAGGTCATCAACAGCAGAACACTCGAGCGCCCTCTCTCAACTTTACAAAAAAATCGCTGAAAAGAACAGACCAGTGTTTTTAGTACTAGACAGCCAGGGCTTGAACAGAGATCGAGACAATGACAAGGCAGTGTCTAGAGAGATCAACTATCAGAAAAAATATCCATACGAGGATCTACAAAAATTGTTAGATGTAAGTAAAAATTATTAGACTTAAGACTTTGAGCTTGTTGCTAAGGCCCACGGCGAAACATAGCCATGTATTTTAGTACCAAAGCCCTACATTACATTCCCCTAACTGCGGAACAACGTATTGGCTGGTGATGTGAAGAAGAATCTCAACAAATTCAGTCACCTTTGTCGATCTTTTTTACAGGAAATCATTGAGGTATAATGTATTTTACCTCAATGCAGGAAATACAGTATCGAGACATGTTGTTATGTATGTACAAAAAATTGATCACTACTTAAAACCACACTTAATCCCGATTAAAACAGTTTCTATGATTATTTTGTATAGACAGTTAAAGATTAGAAGACTACCGAATATTTTATGAATAATGATTACACTTCTCTTTTTCTTTTTAGGGTCAATTATACTCAAAGTATAGGAAACCACAATATTATAACAACAAAGACGATAATGATCGCAGAGACAGATATAGGAAAGACAAAGATAGACTAAATTATAGGCCAGACGATAGAGAATACAGAAGTTTAGACAATAGAGACGATCAAAACCAATATAGCAGATACAGGGATAGAAAGGACCAGCAATATGAGAGAAAAGATAGGTACAGAAGTAGCAACAGGGAAGATAGAAAATATAGAAATAGATACTACAAAGAACAGTCAAGACTTAGAACCAAGAATCAAGAGCAAATGCAAGACAGAAATCGTCAAAGAATGGAGGGCTCAGCCAGAGCTCAGATCCCTATCGTGCAAAGTTTATTAAGATCTTTGCGCTGTAGTGCAAAAGATGAATGCGAAGAAACTTGCGATAACGACAACAGTTGTGAAGATGAATGTGCTCAGGATTATGAGTGTGACGACGATCCATGTGAAACATGTTAAATAAATGTATGCTCTGCAATTATGGCTATCTTTGTTTTCATCCTTTTACCTTAAAATTAAAACACTATTTATCTATTCTATCACACTGTGATCAAATAAATGCCTTATGTTTGGAACTAGCTGATAGGAGATAATAATGAAAGAAGACTTTAAATCTCTTTAAAAGTGACATGACAAATGTATTAGGACATTTTTTTACAAGGTAGTGTGATGATACATAAAGTTTTTGACAGTGGATGGAAAAGAATAGTCGAGGATCGGACTCACTGGCATTGATTTGGAGAGGCCATCAATACAGCAGCTGTGGATTCGTGTAGGCTGATTTTTATTCTCGTCATCATCATGTCCGTCCCATATTACTTATCGTCGATGAGCGAGTTCAGTCAGTTCAGACATGGTTTTTATTTTCTAGCACAATAATTCTAACACAGACATATTAAAAAATCTAATCGCATCAATTAAAACAAAAATATATTTATATATATATAGTAGAGTATGTTTTGACCTAGCCTGCAGTTACAGGATTATCCTGCATTTCCTAGACAACCTGTATAGTCCAAAATTTATAAAAAACGTCCAATCTCTTTGCACTTATTTTAAGCTTTATTACAATAGAAAAAAAACTTTTATGTCAGATTTGATGTAACTTCCCGTTTGATTTGACTTATTAATTTGATCGAGTTAATAAACATTAATGTAATGAGAATTTTTATATACCATTTTAATTGGCAATAAACACTAACCGACTTTCTAAATACTAGATCATATGTAAATAACTCACTAAATACAAAACGGGATAATTTAGGAACGAAGATGCCTGACAAAAAAAAGGGGGTAAGTAAAGTAAAAACTTTAGGATTACTTTTTTCTTACGATTCAGAGCAGACCTTATATTAAACCGCAAGAAGTCAAAACCATAGGAAGTCTAAAGCCAAGATTAGTAATAAAATTGAAACACAAATTAACATACAAAAAATATTAGAATAGTTTGTTACGGGATTGCTACCATGTACCTTATTTTTGAGTTCCCGATATTTCGGCACTGTTGCAAGCGCCATGATCACGGAGTAACTGAAGATCTTGCGGGTAAGTTGTTAAGGTACATGGTAGCAATCCCATAACAAACTATTCTAATGTTAGTGACCATGAAAGTTTAAAACAATATATTACAAAAAATATACCTAAACCTTCGAATAAAGAACCTCCTCCTTTTTGAAGTCGGTTAATTCGACGACCGTCTGGTGTAGTGGTTCTTGCTCCGGACTACAATGCCTGGTGGTTGCGGGTTCGAATCCCGTGAGGGGCAAATGTTAGTGTGATGAGCACGAGCATTTGGACCTAAGCCATGGATGTTTATAAACGTATTTAAGTATGTTTATCCGTTATCTAGTCGCCATAGCACAAGCTTTGCTTAGTTTGGGGCTAGAAAATTGGTGTGATTGTGGAAACAAAAAAAAAATAGAAGGGACCAACAGATAAAGGCTGAAACTACTTATGAATAGAAAGCAAGAACCCATCAAGATTAATAGCAACCTAGTTGACTGCCATGTCAATGAATATACACCTAGATCAAAATAATTTCTCCTTCAGGGTGCCTAGTGCAAGTTGCAAAAAACAACCTAGTCACTTAAACCGATCGAAAAATAATACAAATTAACATTGAGTTTTCAAAAAAAGTAAGCACGCAGCCATTTTGTTGAACTCACACTAGGCCCTCAGATCTAACAGCAAAACAAATGGATAGATTTTTAGAAATTCTCAAAAACAGTATTGGTAATTGAAGGAAATTATGAAGAGCCTTTTAAGATAACTATCAAACGGATACTTTTTAATTATCTGCATACTTTAAGTAGGTAATTAGTTGCACAACTGGGCACTTACAAAAATACGCAACAAAAATACTTGTGAAGAACTATATGAAAAAGAGTTTAAGATAGGTAAAAGACTATGCAAACAAACAAAACAAATGATTTAGGTTCGGTTAATAAACTATAAAAAAGCTAATGCCAAAATGATCAGGCCACACAATCAGAGGAAGTTCAAAATGGTAAAAAAATATATGAATTTGTTTAAAAAACCAAGAATATGTGTTTCGCTGTTGGTGTACCTTATAAATGAATAATAATAATAATAAAAGAAGAGAAGTCGAGGTAGAATATTTATTTAAAAGATTTATTAATAACTTATTTTAGAAAAAAGGCCAATATTTGAGGCTTTTGTCAAATAGATACATACAGACAGGGAGTCGATGCATAATAAAGCAAAGTTGTAATAAGTGTTACGTTTTGTTATAAATAATCATATTGTATCAAATTTATTTACAGGATTCGTCAAAAAAAGGCACAACTACTCAAAAGAAGGGATCGGTATGTAAATATTAATGCAGGAATTTGTTTAAATAATCATCATTCAAGAATACGTCTACCCCATCGGTTCTGCAGATTTTAAGCTTCAATCATTGATTTTTTAATTCAAAATTGATCAAGAGGATTTATCATTTCGTGAAATTCCTTTATATTTTAATTTGGAAGTAACACTTATAGTTACCAAATAGTTAATAAATATTAATCATCAGTTTGAATAATTTTTATGTATGTAGGAACTTTTTACAGGAACCTTCAACGAAAGACACAACTAATCAAAAGAAGGAATCGGTATGTAAATATTGATATATCAATTCTTTTTAAAATAAACTGAAAATGATTCTCCGTCTAAATATGGAGGTGATTTAAAATTTTAACCATTAATTTGTTACCATTTATTTGCTGGTTGAATATTTTGGCCTTTGTCGGCTATTGTTCTACATAAAATTTTAAACTTTAATCATTGATCTTTTAATAAAATTTAAAATTGATCGAGAGGATTTATCATTTTGTAAAATTCATAAATTTCAATTTGAAATGGTTTGATAAGTTACCAAATAACATCTTACATCATATTTTTTTATATCTAACTTATAACTACTTATATATACTTCTAACTTATATTTTTTTATCAAAATATTATTCATCAGTTAAAATAGTTTGTATGCGTGTATAACTTTTTACAGGAACCGTCAACGAAAGGCCCAACTATTCAACAGAAGGGATCGGTATGTAAATATTTATACATCATTTTTTTTTAAAATACTTTTAAATAGTGACCTACTGTGAAACAAAATGTAAGGAACAAATCGAACTGGAAATGATTCTCCGTCTAAAAATGGAGGTGATTCAAACTTTTAACCATTTGTTACTATTTATTTGCTGCTTCAATATTTTGGCCTTTGTCGGCTATCGTTCTACAGATTTTATACTTTAATTATTGGTCTTATAATTAAAAATTGATCGAGAGGATTTGTCATTTTGTAAAATTCTTATAGATTTCAATTTGGAAGTGACACTTATTGGTTTGATAAGTTATCAAATAACGTCTAACATCATATTTTTATCATAAATATTAATTATCAGTTTTAATAGTTTGTATGCATGTATAACTTTTTACAGGAACCTTCAACGAAAGGCACAACAAATCAAAAGAAAGAGCCGGTATGTATTAACATATCAATTTGTTTTTAAATAAACCAAAATTTTGGGCATGTTTCACAATAAGTTCTGCATAAGTTCTGTATAGGCTATTTTTACTTATCTTTAGGATAAACACTGTTTTTTCGTTTCACAACCGTCAAATAGCGCTTTTTGACACATTCATAAAAGCAATTTTATCCTCTACATATTTTTATCTGTTACGTATCCATTTGATACTTTATCCGAACAATGTGAAACAAGCCCTTAGTGACCCACTGCGAAACAAATTGTGAGTAAAAGGAACAAATCGAACTAGAAATGATTTTCCGTCTGATGGACGTGATTCAAAACTTTAACCATTTGTTACCAATTATTTGCTGGTTTAATATTTTGGCCTTTGTCGGCTCTCGTTCTACAGATTTTAAAATTTAATCATTGGTCTTTTAATTTAAAATTGATCGAGAGGATATGTCATTTTGTAAAATTCTTATAAATTTCAATTTGGAAGTGATACTTATTGGTTCGATAAGGGGAACACACAAATATTCTAAAATATTTTATTCGATATCAGCAGTATGAGTTATTCTCCGCTTATGGCGGAAAACTATATGCTTTTCAACAGGTAACCTTAATTAATGATCTTTAATTAAACATTGCATAGAATTGCTAAAAACAAAAATTTACAAGGTAACCTTATTAAGGGTGTTGAATACGTTTCGGAATTTTAATAATTCGGAATTCGTGTTACTAACGCGTCGGACAATTATTAAATCGGAATTTTAAATAACTCGATGTATCGACATTTTGAAATGTGGTATCATTTTACTTTAAAAATCGGACTTATGACAAAGAGTTATCTAAATTTTGGGGATTGTAAACCATTCGGAATTTTAAAATTCGTGATAACATTATATAGTTTTTCGTATTTATGTAGATGTACCCTTTGATATGTTACCAAATATCATCGAACATCATATTTTTATCATAAATAAATATTAATCATCAGTTTTATTACTTTGATTATGCATACAAACTATTAAAACTTATGATTAATATAAATCGCATGTATAAAACTCTTTACAGGAACCGTCAACGAAAGGGCCAACTATTCAACAGAAGGGAACGGTATGAAACTATTAATACATTAATTTATTTGTAAATAGACCTCATTCTTAGACCCACTGTGAAATAAATTGTGAGTAAGGAATAAATCGAACTGGGAATGATTCTCTGTCTGATGGAGTTGATTCAAAATTTTAAGCATTTGTTATCATTAATTTGCTGGTTAAATATTTTTGATTTTTTAATTGGATAGCAAGCATTGAGAAAGGAATATGTTCAACAGTGGACTGAAATGCTATTTTTGATGATGATCTTTTATCTAAGACTTTGATTTTCATGATGATTGATAAGCATGAGTATTGATGGATGGAGGGGTAGAGGACGACCTAAAAAGAGATGGATTGAGTGAGAGTCGATATATCTGAAAAGGGATAGGTATAGGTTTAACAGATTTTGTCTAATGACACTAAACTTAAATCATTGTTCTAATATGCCATTGAGTCTGTTATATCGGTGGCTGAGTTTTGGCCGTCACATATTATATGAAAGCCTGAGTCGACACGCAAATAAGAAGATTATTGTTCTTTCAATTCGAAATTGATCGATGTCATTTTGTAAAATCCCTATAAATTTCAATTTAGAAGTGATACATGGTGGTTTGATAAAGCTACCAAATGACATTATAATATCTTTACTAGAAATATTAATTAATCATCAGTTTTAAATGTTTTTTAAGCATGTATAACTTTTTACAGGAACCGTCAACGAAAGGCACAACTATTCAAAAGAAGAGATCGGTATGTAGCTATTAAATCTAACTATATATTAATTATATCGAACTATAAACGATTCTCCGTCTGATGGAGCTGTTGATCCAAACTTTTAAAGCATTTGTTACTATTAATTTTGCTGGTTAAAAATTTTGGCCTTTGTACTTTTTTTCGAGAAAGGCATTCAGCAGCATATTTTGCTGCTTAAGGCTGACAAGGGAAACGCCACCGTAGTTTTGAACAGTGCGGATTATGACAATAAAATAAGAAGCATTCTCGCGGATACTACGGTATATAAGCCAGTATCATACGTGCCCTCCTCCATGAACACAGATACTTGTTTACTGAGGATGTATACAATAAGTCTAGGACTGTACAGCCACCGAAATTATATGGACTGCCTAAAATTCACAAGAACAACGTACCACTTAGACCAATTGACAGTCAGATTGACTCGCCCACATATAGTTTGGCAAAACTAATCACTGTTCACTAATGTACCTTTGGGGGATTGCCTGGATGGTGATAGGTAATAAGTTTTTTGGCAATGAGTTGCCAAACAAATATGTTGTCTTACTGCAACAATGCTTGGAAGGTAATTATCTCCTATACCGTGGCCAATACTACCTTCAGATCGATGGAGTTGCAATGGGAAGTCCTGTTGCACCAGTAATTGCGAACATCTAGATGGAACATTTTGAAGAAAAAGTTTTAGGAAACGGTTCAAGGATAGTAAAGTTTTGGAAGAGATATGTAGATGACATCTTCTGCATTATTAACAGAAGCCGAGTTGAAGTGGAACAATATCTAGAGTATCTCAATTCTGTTCATCCAAAGATTAAGTTTACCTATGAGATGGAAAAGAATGGATCTATGGCTTTCCTTGACGTACAGGTGTCAGTTAGGCAGGACGGAACTTTAGCTCACTCTGTATATATACAGAGTGAGAAAACCGACTCACACAGACAGATATCTGCACGCCTCTTCGCATCACCATTCTCGCCATCTTCAATCTGTTCTTTCGTCTTTAGTTAACAGAGCTCATGTAGAACTTGATCATGTTCAAAAGGTACTTAAAAGAAATTGCTACAGTATGAAGAGGAGACAAATGCAGAAGAAGAATAAGAGGGAGCAACAACCAATGGTGGACCGGGAACCTGCTTTTCTACGATTCTATGATTCTATGTGAAAGGGATAACGGACAAAGTTGGATCAGTACTGGATAAATGCTCCATTAAGATGAAAGTTTTTTTTTTTCATTTAACAAAAATAATACGTACACCAAAGGATGTAACCTCTGCAGACCACGGGTGCTTATAAGATTGATTGCAGTGTGGTAGCTCTTATATCGTACAAACTAAGCGTTCAATCGCATAAAGAGTGAAGGAACACATCGCAGCTGTAAAGAATCGACAGACGTGTAAATCTGTCAATAACTGGATGGAACTACATGCCCCAAAAATCCTCTTAACTGGTCGTCATTACCATTTAAGGTTAGATCGAGAAGCCATTGAAATTAAGAAATTTAATCATTTCAATTGGGAAGATGGATTTAAGGTGTCATCAGCATGGAACACAGTGATTCCGAAGTGTAAGTCGCGTTTTACGCCGTCTCAAACAAACCCGGATACTGTAAACATAGTTTGTCGGACTGACTGTACTACAGCTAAAAATATTCAAGAAGTGCGGGTGGGTGAAAATTCATCACCGCGCTTGAGCAGGCGCGCCGTACATCGCCAGTCTTCCCGCGACCACAGCCTATGTAATTAGGCCGAAACGTCGGGACAAATAAATAAAAAAGGTATGTTGCATAATACCCGTGCTGTGTAGTGTTAAATAATAAAAATGCAACAACAAAGTTTAAAATGTTATATAGTATTCAGCAGTGATTTGAAAGGGGGTAGTTGTGATGGTGATTTATTAATATATCAAACTTTGATAAATTGTATAGGTATTGATGTATTGAGTTCGCTCTTGAGCCACGTCTATAAACTGTTTTATCAAGCAAGTTTCTCTAGTGTCAAGTCTAGCCTCTGTGCCTGGACTACAAGAAAGCCTTCGACTCCGTCGAGACCTGGGCTGTTCTTCACAGCGATGCCAGGTTGATTGGAAATATGTAGAGTTGCTGAGTAGCCTGTACAAAATGGCATCGATGATTGTTCAAGTCCAAAACTACAAAGCAAGACCTAACCAGCTGCTCAGAGGCGTGAGACACGGAGATGTCATATCTCCGAAGTTGTTAACGAACGCACTGATAGACATCTTAAAGACACTGGATTGGAAAGGAACGGGCATCGATGTCAGCAACGACACCTCACGCACCTCCGTTTTGCAGATGATATTGTCATTATGGCGGATCGCTAAAAGATTTGCAAAAAATGCTGCATAGTCTCAACGCTGCCTCGCGACGCGTGGGCCTAGGGATGAACTTGGACAAGACCAAAGTTATGTTTAATGACCATGCCATCCCCGGACCGGTCTCCGTCGAAAACGTGGCACTCGAGGTTGTCAATTAGTATGTCTACCTCGGGCAAGTGATGCAGTTGGGTAGAAACAACTTCGAGCGGGAAATCGCTAGGAGAATACAGCTTGGCTGGGCAGCATTTGGAAAGCTACGTCATGTTTTCTCGTGGCCACTGCCACAATGCCTGAATTGCAAGGTATTCGATAAGTGCGTGCTAGCGGTGATGACCTACGAGGCCGAAACGTGGAATATGACACTAAAGCTGACCCACCGACTTCCGACACACAGCGAGTTAGAGAAAGGTCAATGCTTAGGATTTCGTTAAGGGATAAAATCTGATACGAGATCATCAGGCTAAAGACCAAAGTAACGTAGTAGTCTAAAAATGTAGCAAGCTTAAGTGGCTGTGGGCTGGCCACATCTGTCGCAGAACCGATTAAAGTTGGAGTAAACGGGTTCTTGAGTAGCGACCACGCCTTAGCAAACGTAGTGTAGGACGACCCCCAGCCCGATGAACCGACGACCTAAGATGGCTGGCAGTGGCTGAATGAAAAAAGCGGGAGATCGAAGCTCTCTGGCGTTCTTTGGGGGAGGCTTACGTCCAGCAGTCCAGGATTGCAATAAGCTGAATAGATAGATAGATAGATAAATTCATCTTGAATTAACCTAGCATGTAATTGCTAAAAACAACATTTAAAAAGTTCTTATTATCTAATTTAGAAATTGTCTATAATTTCAGGAGGACCTAGATTCCCTAGACTCTTTGAAATCAGAGGTTCTCGAGCTACGAACAGGCAGCAGAAATAGCGTAAATTACCATGAGGTGTACCCTGGGGCTGAAAGAGCGCATTACGACTTCACGTTGGAGCGGCAGAGTGTTCAATCTACCAAGTAACTAATAATTTTTATCATTCAATCATTATTTCGTAAGAGGCAACAAATCCTGAAGCGCGAGACAGGGAGCAGCGTCTGCGTGCGAAATAATAAAAAAACTGCGCTCGCCAACCCGCCTGCCAAGCGTGGCGAGTATGGCGAAACCCCCCGATGACAGAAGTCACTGGGGAAGGCCTATGTTCAGCAGTGGACGTCCTGTGGCTGAAATGATGATGATGATAAATAATTATTTACATATTTAATTTATTGAGATGCGTTATAATCTTACCAATAAGGGCATCAAGCAAAGTTTCATACGTTGAGCAAGCAAAAAAGGGAAAAAAATGTTTCATAGAGTTGATCTAGAGCGGTTTTTTACCTTTAATGGACTCTCGGTTTTAATAAAGTAGAATAAAATAAATTTTCGCGACAAATGTAGCGGCAGGCGACACGGAATAGCGGTTTACGGCGCTGCGCCCGCGTCCCCCCTTTGCGTCACTCTCAGGTAGACTTTCTTCACCGGCCGCTTGTTTCGTGGCGTCCGCTTCTTCATAAACGGAACAACTATATTTGTCTTTACGCGTCAAATGAGGCGAGAAGCGACCCACGCCGCGACTCTTATGTTACGGCCATACTGCCGTGATATGGCAATAATTATGGCCATAATTAAAACAACACCTAGGTGTAGCCACGATTTATGTCCATAATTTTACAATGTCAATCAATATGGCACATGACGGTAAGCAATAGCTCCGGTGATGGTCTTTTTCGCACATCAAAGACGATTACCGCGGTAATTTTTGCGTGAAGTAACCACACTACCGTTTGTTCAGTGTGCGACATGAGCTCGACCGAAAAGCATATGCTGACCGATATGGAGTAGTCAAATGAAAGGGTGCGAAAACTTTTAAAGAGTGCTTAAGTCTTGGTTTAGTTTTGTATAAGAAAATGTAAAAGATTCATGTAATAGTAATTAACAGCCATAACGTACAACATCGCAGCTATTTCAGCCTCCATCTTGAAAAATGACATATTTATTGCCTAGTTCATTGCCTTAACTCGTTAATCTCTAGTGTAACGCGTTTATTTGGCTAATTAATGCGGTATTATTTAATGCCATAATTAATTCGGTAAACGGTAAGGTAGTGTGGCCGTAGCATTAGAACGTGGCCTGATTTGGAAAGTGTGCGTATACGCGCAATAGTTTTATTGATAATCAAATTGTATTTGCAGCTTCTTAGAATCGATGTTGCATCTCGTGAAAGGCTGCATAGGAGCCGGCATCCTGAGTATACACGAGGGCTACATGTACGGGGGGCTGTGGGCTTCCCTAGGCGCGACGATTTTTATTGGACTTATCATACCCTACGCTATGTATGTGAGTAACTTGACTTACCTCATTTAGAAACTCAATAAATTTAAATAGAAAGTGTTTCAAAAATAATGTTAAAGATGAAATAAATACTTAAATAAATTACTTTTTTTTTTTTTTTTTACTTAAGATGGGCTTACTCTTGACCCCAATCTTGCTCTAGAGCATAGATGGGATCTACGATGGAGCGAGCTTGCCCAGAAGATGCCTATTCACTCTGGACTTAAAGAGAGTCAGGTTATATGCACTCGGAAATACAGACGCAGGCAGGGAATTCCAATCTTTAGCTGTGCGCATTATAAAAGATGATGAGAAGCGCTTAGTGCGGATTATGGGTATATCAACTAAGAACGGATGGTAGCCGGCCGTGCGTCTGGATGTCCGATGGAAGAAAGGTGACGGTGGTATGAGCTCATGCAGCTCATGAGCACACTCTCCGAAGTACAATCTGTAGAAGACCGATAGGCAAGCAACCTTGCGGCGGTGAACCAGGCTGTGCAGCTTGGACGCCACCAGTTTTTTATCGCCTATTATTCTCTTGGCTCTGCGTTCCACCGAGTCTAGTGCAGCAAGTTGGTATTTCGCCGAGCCGTCCCAAAGGTGGCTGCAGTACTCCATGCAAGATCGGACTTGGGCTTTGTAAAGAGTTAAAAGCTGTCCAGGCGTGAAGTACCGCTTGACTTTATTCAGGACGCCCAACTTTCTAGCTGCAATTTGAGCCTTAGACTCGATGGTGGTGCCAAAGTTGAGGTCAGAGGACAACTCCATGCCAAGAAGTTGTAGAGTGTCGGTCACTGGAACAGATGTACCTCGGAAAGTAGGAGAAAGGGTGAAAGGACTCCTTTTTGTAGAGAAAAGACACGCCTGCGTCTTAGAGGCATTGAAGCTGACGAGATTGTCATCGCCCCACTGGGAGACATTACTTAACGTCAGGCTCGTACGCTCAACCATGGCCTCTCTCAATCTTTGGACCTCAACTCCACTGGCTCCTGCACTAGACAGATACTTCTCCGTGACAGTACTGTCATCTGCGTACCCAACAATACCTGAAGATAGCAGGTCATTAATGTGCAGCAGGAAAAGAGTCGCAGAGAGCACAGACCCCTGAGGAACTCCGGCGTCAATGGCCTTGAGGTCAGAGGAGCAGCCGTCAATGACTACTCGGATCGACCGTTCTCTCAGGAAGTCAGCCACCCAGCTACAGAAGCCAGTGGGGATACCGTACGCTGGAAGCTTGCTCAGCAGACTCGCATGCCAAACCCTGTCGAAAGCCTTCGAAATATCCAGCGACACTGCGATTGCTTCGCCGTGGTTTTCGATGGCTTCGCCCCAGCAATGCGTTACATACACTAGAAGATCCCCAGTTGAACGTCCCCGGCGGAAGCCATATTGACGATCACTGAGAAGATCATTGTCTTCTAGGTATGAAAGCAGTTTGCAATTTAGAACTTTTTCCATAACCTTACAGAGTACGGAAGTGATGGCGATCGGTCTGTAGTTAACAGGGTCGGCACGGCTACCCTTCTTGGGTACTGGTTGCACATTGGCAAGCTTCCAAGATTTTGGTACGATTTTTGTCGTGAGAGAGAGGCGGTACAGTCGCGTCAGTACGGGAGACAACTCAGGCGCACAATATCTCAGCACTCTTGCTGGTATGCCATCTGGGCCACAGGCCTTGTTCACGTCTAGACCAAGAAGGGATCTACGGACCTCTTTGTTGTGCACTGAGATCTCTGGCATCAAAGAATCGCAGTGAGGCATGGTGGGTGGATGTTTCGAGCCAGCGTCTAGACGTGAATTGCTTGCAAACAGATCGGCAAATAAATTTGCTTTCTCTGTTGCGGTGTGGGCAAGTGACCCATCAGGTTTCTGCATTGGAGGTAGTGTAGGAAGGCAGAAGTTAGATTCGACTGATTTCGACAGGGACCAGAACTGCTTACTACCCTGTGGGTAAGATGCAAGTTTCGCCCCAATACGGCTGACATGGTCGAACCTAGCTTTTCGCAGCACCCTTTTGCAAGACCTGGCGGCTGTATTATATGCTCTCTTCTTTGCTCGCACCTTTCGCGCTCGCACTTTTTGATCTCGAGCTTTTACCCAAGCCTGGTAAGCTGACTGTTTACGAGCCTCAGCTCGAGCACAGTCCGCATTGTACCAAGGTCGGGCTTTGTAACCGAGCGGGATGTCGGAAAATGGAATGAAATATTCCATTCCCTGCCGGATAACAGCTGTGATCGCATCAGCGACGCATGAGGGGTCTTTCGAAGAGAAACATAACTGCCGCCACGGGTATGATGCAAAGAAAGCTCGCATCTCGTCCCAGTCTGCTGACTCGTATCGCCATACTCTCCTCGTACCCCTAAGGGTGTTATCCGGAGAAGAGCAGATCGATACGGATTTCACTACACAGTGGTCGGACGATCCCAGTGGAGCCGAGACTGAAACCGAGTGTCTGTGTGGATCAGTTGTCAGCAGTAGGTCCAGGCAATTGGGTGTATGATCAGCGATATCCGGTATTCGCGTCGCTTGTTCCACCAGCTGAGTGAGATCTAGCGCCAATGCTAGCTTGCGGGCCTCTCGCCCAGCATGGTCAGTTTTCTGGTATGGGAACAGCCACTCTTTGTGGTGGGCGTTGAAGTCCCCCAGAAAAACAAGCTCTGCTGTTGGATATCGCTGAAGTGCGGAGTCTGCCGTCTCAGCAAGGTATTCCATGAGCCCAGTCGTCTCCCGATCTCCATTGTGCGAACGGTAAACAAAGCGCAGAGAGATTTCTCTACCCCAGTGTCCACCAAAAGCCACAGCACAGGAAATTTTGACTTCTCAAAGCAACGGAGACGCTTACAGCAGATGTCATCGCGAACATACACACAGACCCCTGCACATTTCTTGAACTTATGTTCGAGAGTGTATCCAGGGTAGTTGAGGTATGCCACGTCCGACGGTGTTGCTATCTGCGTCTCCGTTAAGAAGAATAAGTGCGGCTTCTCGGTCTCCAGGTGGTGGTGGACCGGGTCGAGATTTAAGTGCAGACCTCGGATGTTGGTGAGGTGCACTTTGAGTGGGAGGAAGTGTCGCCGTTGATGAAACTTTTTCTTCTTCTTTAGCTTTGTCATTATTATTTTTTTTTGAGTTTTAGTAGGGGAAAGAAAAATATAGTCGAGGCGCTGCTTAGCAAACCCTACTCGTACTTTTCGGCTCAGCCGATCAGAGGGGAACTCGCTTGGAGACTGCGGGGACGCCCGAGCCCCCCCGATACCACTCCACCGGGTCCTCCCATCCAGTCGCCAACTGGCACGGTGGAGCATAACGGGATTTTTCGCAAGTTGGCGGGGCAGCCTTTACGCGTGGCTAGCGCGTAAGTCGGGCCCCCTACTGACTGCGGTCGGCCAACGGCTGGGACCGTGCCTCGGATCCCGCTACCCTCCAGAACGAGTTACCCGATACAGCATCGCCTAAAGACAGAGACCGGTTCCAACAGCGCAACTGACTTAATTTCAAACCCCCAATGGCACTGGCACTCCCGCACACCGACGAAACACAGCAGGGCTGCTTGGCGCCAGACTCCGGCGGGATGGTGGTCGCGAGCCAGGCGGCCCCTTCCAGGGCCTACCACCGCCTTTGGGATCTTTAGCCGCCATCACAAATTATGATGACGTTGCCCGGGGTGGACCGCTAGGAGGTAGATCCCAACCACCCCAAATACGATAGTAAAGAAATTTCATCCCCTGTCATCTATTTTTTTTTTATTGACCAACGTCACATACATTGCTCTGCTCTGATCCTTAGGTAATTAGCTAAAGCTATAAAGTAAAGATTAAGCTTCATTTTGTTTCAAACCATCCACACCTGTCCAACTAGCGCGGGACGTAGTAAGAACCCCTTGTGACCCCTCACAGGGCTAGTTGGACAATGGATGATTTTAAACAAAATAAAACAAATCAAAGCTTAATCTTTCGTTAATTATTAGTTTTTAAATAAAAAACAAACGAATGAAACACATTCGTTGTAGGCCTCCTGTAAATTTTTTTTTTTTTTTTTTTTGGACAAACAGTTTATTTAACTTTATCCTGGAGGCCTAAAACGAAAGCGCATCGTTCGGTTGGTCGTAATATCCGATCAAATTAAAACATCTAGTCCCCCCTATCAAAGGTTTGACAATTTATGAACAATTGAAAACAGTCGGGTTTTTACACGTCTAGATTGAATTGGTCATATTTTGTCAAAGGATTGACACATGAGACTGGCCATTTTAATTTGTTAGGTTTATACGACTGAACAAAAGATACACCGTCGTGCTAGCCCCTGGATGTTTTCGTATTAGGCCTTCAGTACCCGTGTCGTAAATTATGTTGTCTTTTCAGATGCTAGTCGTATCAGCACAGAATCTGTACCTCAGGTTGAGGGTGCCCAAACTAACATACTCTCAGCTAGTTGAAGCGGCAGTTGCAACTGGACCCTTGAACATTTGCAGAAAGTATAGCAAGGCGTTCAGGTACACAGAAAGATGCGCATAAGACCATTACAATTACCAGATTAGCTAGTCATGCTGTCGTGCGATGCACCTGCACCGCCGGCAGTGATTGGTTGTTAGCTCCGCACACACGCGCCTTGATACGATGATCGTCTCGTAAGATAAATATTGGACAACATCACATACATTGCTCTGATCCAAAGGTAGGTAAGTTGCTAAAGCACTTGTGTTATAGAAATCAGAAACAACGACGGTACCACAACACCCAGACCAATATAATGCCAATATAAAAAAGACGTTTTCTACATTGACCCGACCGGGGATCGAACCCGGAACCTCAGAGATGGCGGCGCCATTTCAAGTCCAGCATGCTCGCCTCTCGGCCACGGAGCTCGTCTTTAAGTCAAACGACGTTAACGTCTAGTAAGATGCGCAAAGCTATCCCCACTCTTTGCCCTAGCGCTCAACATCGATACCGGGTACTTTATGCGATACAATTGCGGTTTGACGACCGTGTGGTGAAGTGGTTTGCGTACCGGACCACAAAACCTGGCAATCGAGGGTTTGAATCCCGCACGGGACAAATTTTTGTGTGATGAATACGAGTTTTTGAACCTAAGTCATAGATTATAAACGTATTTAAGTATCTCTATCCGTTATCTAGTCGCCATAGTATATCTTTGCATAGTTGTGGGCTAGATAATTGGTGTGATCGTGGAAAGAAATATAAAAGCAGCTTCTACCCATACAAAATTGAATAAGAAAAATAGAGGTTTATTCAATTTTGTATGGGTTCGACTCTTCTTAACATTCTTTGCTGGACGTGCAGTCAATTCTGTTGTTTTATTGCGACTTCACACCTAGGCGAAATCTGGTCCTTAATAAGTCTACATCTTCCGAGTACCTATGGGCCAGAAGGCGTATTTTTGATGCGTTCGAATTCCAATTCGTAAACGAAATCCCAAGAATCGTGTACAATTTTCTAGAAATACGTATACGGTTTTTGTAAATTCGTATGCTAGTCGGAATTCCAATGCTTTAAAGACACACCTCTAGAGTTGACGTTTTATAATATTACTAGCTGATCCGGTGAACTTCGTACAGCCTAATAGATTTTTTTTGTCAGCTTTTCCAATGTTTTTATTTTCTGCTATTCGGGGCGAAGACAAATCCAACAAATTATAAACCATGAAAATTTGTTCAGCCGTTCTCGAGTTATAAGTGTTGTAAAAACCCGGCATTGTTTTAAAAGATGGGTTCGTTCAATTTAGACGCTTTGAAACGGACTGCTAACGTGCGGTTTGCCCCACCGCACACGGAAAATTGTATGACAAATGCGTTGGAAAAAAATATGAGCAATATCAACAGTTAGTGTGTCCTGCAAACGCACGGCTGACGTCCGGCTAGAAACGTCTTATTTGAAAGAGCCCTAAGTCTAAGTATTATTTTTTTCCTAAGGTAAGTAGCTAAAGCACTTGTGTTATCAAAAATAAGAAACAACGACGGTACCACAACACTCAGACCCGAGACAATATAGAAATATCGTTTTCCACATTGTACCGACCGGGGATCGAACCCGGAACCTCGGAGATGGCGACGCCATATAGGCGCGGCGTGCTCGCCTCTCGGCTACGGAGGTCGTCAAAATATCACTATTAAGTTAGTCTGTGCTCGATGACTTAAAAACTATCTCTTTATACAATAACTAGCAGCCCGTCCTGGCTTCGCACGGGGTAGACAATTATCGCGAATAGTTTCGGCAGCGCATTCGACGAAAGACATTCTAAGACTCATTTTTCTACACCTTCGGTTACATTGTTCAAATTTTACCAAGGATCCCTAATTTTTTTCAAAATGAAATGTAGCTGTCAAATTGAAAGAATGTAGCATTCTATTGGTGAAAGAATTTTTTAAATCGGCCCAGTACTTTTTGAGCCTATTCATTACAAACATACAAAAATAGGTACAAAGCTTTCCTCTTTATAATATTAGTATAGATTACCCAAGGTAAACACAGACAGTTAAGTTCCAAGAAATGTCTAATTGCCTAACAAAAAGCAATTCCCCTGAAAAGCTTTCGAGTTAGTCTAATTAGGAATAAAGCACTAAACAACATTGTGTTGTTGCTACAAGTACTGAACCCACTCTAAAACTAACTTCGCACCGACGTAAGCTGCTGTAACTGGGCGCACGGTAGAGAAATAGGTCAAGTTGTGCACGTAAACACACCCAAATTTACAATTTGATTTTTGAACCTCAACTTTTTTGTTAGTTAATAATAATAATAAACAAATATGAATTTGATTGATAAGGGCTCAAAGACTATAAATTGAGTTTCATCGTCATCATGTCAGTCTATTGGACTGCTGAACGTGAGCCAAAGATCGGCAAAGAGCACTATCTTCCACTATTTTTATCTAGCCTTTTCCAACCTCTTCCTAAAGTCGTCATCGTTGTCCATCGAGCTAAGAGGCTTTCTTCACTACGTTTGCATAGGCGTGGTATCCACTCGAGAACCCTTTTACCCCACCTTTCATTAGGTTCTGTGACAGAGAGCAAATTGAGTTTTTATAGTTTATAAGTATAATAATTTAAATCTACGACTAGTCAAGAATTATCTTTTATTTAATTACTTTGTTACGCCAAATACATGTTTTATCTCAGAATACTACTAATACTACGGTATCTCGACTTATACTGCGGGGAAGTAGGTATTTTTCGGCACAGTTAATTAATTAATACTTAATATTTCTACTATCTTCAAATTCAAATTCTTTATTAGGCAACTTAGTCCAAATACATATGTTTCGTGGTTGGAGCTTCCTTTTAAGCAAAGGATTTGCTTGTGCTAGGAAGCACCATTATCTATGTTAGTGTTTTTTTTTGTATCTATCACATAAAACCTTATTCATAGAACTTCAAAACAAAACTTTACAAGGGGAATGTTAATAAAATTACCACTGTGACAGAACTTGGCCTATTTTTGCTTTTAGTTATATTTTGGTGGGTTAAATTTTAAGGGTAACATTGTTGTACTAGAAAGTCATGTATTGTTAACAGTTAACGGACTAACAAGTTTACTGGGTTATCCTATTTGAACTCTCTTCAGCAAGCTCCAGGGCAGCCTACCTACACTTAAGACTGGGATAGTGATCAGATTAAAATTTTGATCCTAGCAATAAATAAATAAATAAATTATACAATTTGTGGAAACCCACAATCACGCCAATTAGTTAGCCCCAAACTAAGCATAGTTTGTACTATGGCGACTAGATAACGGATAAACATACTTAAATACGTCTATTGTTTATAAACGTCCATGACCTAGGTACAAATGCTCGTGCTCATCACACAAACATTTGCCCCTTGCGGGATTCGAACCCGCAACCGCCAGACTTTGTAGTCCGGAGTAGGTACGTACCACTACACCAGACGGTCGTCAAATTACAATTAAGGGTCTTTAATTAATTTAAAAAAATTCCCGTAAGCAAATACCGGGATAAAAAGTATCCTATATGTTAATCCGAATCATATTCTATAAAAAAAACCTTAAATGTGTTATTTATTGATTTAAAACGCTACAGTTTGCCGCTAACTCCGCTTTGTCTGAGTCAGCCAGCAGACAGTAAGCGGCTCGCAGTAAGAAGCTACGGGCTTATATCACGAACATTTCTCATATTTCAGATATTCGATAGATATGTGTGTATTTATACAACTTTGCGGAACATGTTGTATTTACCAGATTATGATAGCTCACAGCTTGAAACATGTAAGATAAGTATACTTATATTCTTCATTCATATGTACATAATTCCTATCCACCCCAACTAACTGTGTGATATTGTAGGCTGGCATCCAATCTGTGTCTTTATCCCCGTAATCAAAAAATTGAAAAATATACTATATACAAACAATTTAAAAAATATCTTATTACAAAATAAATTAAAATGGTTTTTTTTCTTTTTATATTAATCTTTTAGGAGAATACTGTTTTAATCAAATCTGAAATTTGATTAACAAGTACTAGGATTGAGGAAAATAGAAGCCATGTCTAGAAAATACGGATAATTATTCATAAAAATCAATATAATTAAGATAATCTTTGAAACAGTCATGTTTTTTTTCTGCAGTGCATGTAGAGATGATGTAAATCCTTTGTACTTTTTCTTTAATTTTGATATATTTTTTCAGGTCATGGAAGCTGTCTCCATATCAGCAAAGAATTCGAACCTGCCAATAAGGATGTATATCCTAATAGTGTTGGCGCCTCTGTTTTTACTCTGCCTGATAAAAAACCTGAAATATCTAGCGCCATTTTCTTTGTTAGCTGATCTGTTTGTTGGTAAATAAGTTTAAACTGTATATTTTATCAATTACCAAACCTTTTCTTAGCTGGAAAAAATATCTCCTTTGCAATGAGAAAACGCCTTTTAGAATATTTAGAGACATAACTTACGTAGATGATATTGTAGTATTTTTTTACAGTTTCAATAATCATAATTCTTATAGTAAAATTACGCACTTTGATCAAGTCAGAGTCAAATGTTAAAAAACTAAAACCACTATCTAATTATTCTATAACTAAACAGTGTTTGTATACAGGGTGTAGAAAAGAATAAGACACTCCTTAAAACCACCTGATCAGCTGGTCTTAAACAATAGGTTTTTTTCTGTGGGAGCTACATCGAAATCCAGTTATTTTTTTAGCTGCTTCATAGAAACTTACTCGCATACATCGATGACAATGTATGGAGCATCTGGAAATAAAATCACGATTTTGATTTTGCTCCCATAGGAAAAGTTGTTTTATATCATCATCTGATCACGCGGTTTTAGGGAGTGTCTCATTCTTTTGTACACCCTGTATAGCAAGATGGGTTGCTCTTGTCGAAGGAGATCAGCCTTGTTCAAGGTTCAATTTTTTTCAGCTATTTGCCTCATAACAACATTGTACTATAGCATGAATCGAGCAGCTAACGTAGCCGACCGTGCGTCATACAAAGGCTTTCCTGGTTTGATACATTTCTGTGGGGTTCTCCTCTATAGCCTAAATGGCGTTGGCATGACTCTCCCGGTCGAGAACAACATGAAGAAACCGGAGAACTTCACTTTAGTTTTGCAGTTTGGTGAGGATCTTTTGATTTATATTACCTCACGTTATATATAAACACAATCAGCACCTCGATGTACCGATAGTCAAATATAAGACGACCTCCGTAGCGAGCACGCCGGACTGTATATGGCGCCGCCATCTCTGAGGTTCCGGGTTCGATCCCAGGTCGGGTCAATGTGGAAAACGAACTTTTCTATATTGTCTCGGGTCTGGGTGTTGTGGTACCGTCGTTGTTTCTGATTTCTATAACACAAGTGCTTCAGCTACTTACCTTAGGATCAGAGCAATGTATGTGATGTTGTCCAATATTTATTTATAAGGCTAAATTTAAAGTCAGTGCGCTATTTGAAAGCCTCAAACTCGCTAGTTTTAGCATCAGCGGTATACTTAATGCATGTTAGTGGAATGCTCTAAGGCGGTAGATGAAATATTTTCATAATTCATCGCAATTTTACGATTTTCTGTATTTAAAGTTTTAATTTTATCATATTTATGTGTTTTAGCGATTATTTCCAATCAATAAATTACGTTCGTTAATGTTACACAGGGGATAAATAGATACTTAAAGAATACTAGATAATTAAGGAACTTGTTAGTCACAGCAATGATATTTAACACAGAGAGAATGATTCCAATAATAGGAATATTAATTTACTACTAGAATATTGGAGGGAGGTGCTCGTAGCTCAATAGCGGCAGCGCTTTGGTATGGATTGCTAAAGTTAAGCAACCAACGTCGCGATTCCAACCATATTTAATGACATTTATCACGAGCATCTCCATCCTTCGGAAGGCACATGAAAAGTTGGTCTCGGCTGATATCGCTTGATACTGGTCGTGAAGCCTAGTCAGAGGCCTTAAGGCGGCATGATTACATCTGACAGTAAGGTTTTGGTGTAGTATGGCCCAAACCACCCCATAGTTGAGGTGAGGCCTGTGCCCTGCCGTGGGACGTATGTAGGCATACTTTACTTTACTATTAGAATAATTAAACTGAAGTGGCAACGGGCTGGTCACACTTGGCTGGAGTAGATGTGTTCTCTAGTGAACACTGGAGACTGCGCGAAGCTAATGTGATATTAAAAAAACATTACTTACATTGCATTATTACAACCCCACGTCAATCCATTGCTTTTCCAGGCCTCTTTTAAACTAGCAATTGCATCCAAAATATGCTTGTCCCATTTTTGGCACAGTCCTTTATCTGTTCCAGGTTGGCCGATCGTTCTATTAACTGTCACATTTACGGGATTCCTTGGATATTTAGCTTGGGGAGAATCCTGCCAGAGTCCCATCACAGTACACATACCTCTTGAAACGACGTACGTAAAATCGTAATGTAATCGTAATGGGCTTAGTATTTCCATTCATCCATCAGCCATTTTGTTTTTTGTTAACTTAAGAATTAAAACACGACCTACCTCCGTAGCCGAGAGGCAAGCATGCCGGACTTTGCGTCGCCATCACTGAGGTTCCGGGTTCAATTCCCGGTCGAATCAATGAAGTAAACGAACTTTTCTATATTAACTCGGGTCTGAGTGTTGAGGTGCCGTCATTGTTTCTAACTATATAGAATAACTACTAAGTTACTAACCTTAGGATCAGAGCAATGTATGTGATGTTGTCAAATATTTATTTATTTAAAACTTATTCATTCCGGCTAATTTGTTGAAGTCTTTAGGCCTGTTTCACAATGTAAGGATAAAGTTAGGTAAAAGATAAAATTATGTAAAAGATTTATGTGCTTGAACATTGTGTCAAAAATAAGTAAAATATAGCTTATTCAGAACTAATGCAGAAATTATGCGTACATTGTGCTGTTTCACAATTTCCCTTAAGAGGTTATAACATTTTACTTCTCCTTTTCCTTCTTAATTTTTTTTAGAATTACCTAATATTATTTTCCATTGCAGTTTCACAATCGTGCTACAATTTTTATTTAGTGCAGCTTTAACTGTCACCTTCGCAGTTAATTTCTGGGTGCCATTTCGGATAATGTGGCATTATATTGGGAAAAAACATAAAAGGTACTTATCCCATATGTATTATGGTTTTACCAGCGACTTTAAGAAAATTTTGACAGTTTTACGGTTGTCTGGTGGTTACTGGTCATTTAAAAGATAAATCCAAAATCGGAGGCCGCTATGAACTAAACGCAAATAAACTTTGTGATCTTTTTTTTACGGTCCAATAGTTTGCAAACGACCTGGGGATAAAACTACATGGGGATTTGCTATGGCGGGCCTAGTTCCAGTCACCCTGTATTGTATATGTTTATCTGTTGCGAAGTAGTAGGTAATGTTATTATTTTTTTTAATTTTCATTAACAACTCAAGCCCGATATTGGGGGGCCGGAACTCTGTAACACAGGGTATCCTAGTACAGGTTCCGCTCCCTCACTGGCTACATGCATGCGTACTTAAAAACTAAATTAAATTATCTAAGTTATGTAAGCATAAAATGTAATGTGCCACTGTGATGGATACATAAATGAATTATTGATTGATTGATTGAATTTTCATATTTCAGAAAACGTCATATCTGGGAACGTGTTTATAAAGTAATACTTTCAATTGTAGTGACGGGCATATCTATGGCATATCCTCATTTGATTCATATTATGATATTTGTAAGTATTCCACTTGTTTTTGAGAATCAGATTAAACAATTTCAAGTTTGTCATTTACATTGGCCAAAATGAAGATTTGAGGGCTGTTTTCAGTCTTCTGTTAAAACTAAAATGTCTGACTCAAACTAAAAACGAATAGAATTAAGTTTATTCGAAATGTAATAAAATTAGAACTAAAATTATTATTATTATTTCAGCTTGGGAATTTCTTTTTAGCTTTCATCGCATTCATAATTCCACCATTTGTAGAAACTCTTGTATTCTGGGAAAGCCCGAGATATGGGATAATCAGGTAAATTTCTCTTTTATTTTTGGCTTTTATTTTAATTTATGTTTGAACAAACATTCATTAAATTAGCACTGTCTTTTATAAACAGTAACTACGCAGAAAGAAAAAACAGTGACCTAACTTTAACACTAGCTGTGCCCGCAACTTAGTTTGCTTGGACTCAATTTAATTTTACGTCTGAATGTTCTTATCTCTGTGCGCTACACATCGGGCGCGGCGGAGACGGGTGGGGCGCGAGCGTCGCGCCTGTCGCCAAATATAGACTTACAAATGTCACTACAGTACAATAAATGCTTGGAAAATCATTTTAAATTTATGTATTGAGTTATGAACTTATGATAAAACTCGTAGAAAAAATGTTGTTGTTTATGATGTTAGCTATCTAGTCGTGCGAGGTTGTTGATTCATCCAAATCCGTTTTGTCTTTGCGTGGCATACGAACTTTGGCGTGTATAATATTAGTAAGGATAAAAAGTACGTACCTACTAACAGATTTAAAATATTCAATCAGTTGTACGAAAATTTACAGCCATGGCTGAACATAATATTCTATAGATCTAGATCGGTCGATTAGAAGCGGCCTGCATCCAACGGCTTTCTGGAACCTTTACCAGGTCGTCTGTCCACCTTGTGGGTGGACGTCTCATGCTGCACATGCCGGTACGTGGCTTCTATTCTAAAAAGGCCCCATCAACCATCAGTTCTACGTGTTTTTGGCCATTGCGACTTTAGGTTGCTAATTGGTTGGGCCATAATATAATTCAACAAGGTGGACAGACAAACGCCGCCCGCTGAATGCAGGCCGCTTCCGACCGGCCGATCTCCAAGTCACTAGGGGAGGCCTATGTTCAGCAGTGGACGTCGTAAAGCTGAAATGATAATGGTGATTGTTTATAATCAGTTTTTAATTTCAGATGGCGCCTTTTGAAAAACCTTTTTATCATGTCAGTCGGAATCGTACTTGCTGCAAGTGTGTTTTACTATTGATATCTGTAACTATTGTAAGAATACATTTGTTTGTTATGTTTTTTTTTATTTTACTTCTTTCAACAATCATAGAAATCATGTATCAGATTTTATAATAAAAAATATGTTTGAGATGCCTTATTTATGTTTCTCTTGAGTCTAGTATATTAACCACAGTTTATATTAACTTTAAATCGACTGTCAGTTGTAACTGCTATGTGACCCCCCCCCCCCCCCCCCTCACTGCCGTTTAAGCGGGCTAAGCGCGCGACTTATAGCCTTTAATAGCCTAAACCCTTTCCATAGCAGAATAAGCTGCCTTGAGCTTTCTTCATCATATCGGCACATGAGTAAAGAAACGGAACAGAGACAAAGCTTCATACGAATGCTCTGTGATAGGTACATCACTACAAATGCAACGCATGTGTGTGCGTGACCACTGGCCGCTTGTCACGTATGAGCCGAAACCGCTTCAAACTAGATCAGCCAGTGGTCAATCTCAGGGCTTGCAGGCGTGACACGACGCTCGAATGTCGTGCGTGTTTTGTTTTTGTTATCGAGTTTCTCACATAATACGGAGTAATATTTTTGTTTTAGTATTTAAAAAGTGTTGTAAATACGGTTGTACATTGTACTGTGTGTGATAATACCTCCTTACAATTTTATTGCATTTGTTGAATTGCTTGAGCCAAAATTTCGCGAATATTTTGATCTTCATGTACAAATTGTTAATATTGGTAATGACATATTAGCACGTTTACAAGATTGTACATTTCATATGCCATGTAATTATTTCCCATTGAATTATTTAAAAAAACTTTACATTAGATTTAGAATTTATCATTCGATTAAAAGACACAACAAATTATTAAAAACCAAAAGTAATAAAAACAAAATATTTAGAGTAATTTGTAAAAAAATAACCTATTTTAATAAAAAATGTGAAAAAAAAGAACATTTAAATATTTTAAATTTATTCAATTGTGCCAACCCTACCAAAATAGGTATAAATTTTGCTAGCTCTTTAGAAGCTTTGTCTCTGTTCCATTTCTTTACTCATGTGATATCGGACTGCATCCCTTGCTGGACGTATATATCCGTCGGTCTGTCTGTCTGTCGGTCTGTCTGTCTGTCTGTCTATCTGTCTATCTGTCTGTCTGTCCGTCTGTCCGTCTGTCACCAGACTGTAACTCATAAACCCTGATGGTTAGAGAGTTGAAATTTTGACAGATGATGTATTTCTGTTGCCGCTTTATCAACAAATACTAAAAAAACAGAATACAATAAATATTTAAAAGGGCTCCCATACAACAAACGTGTTTTTTTTTCCTTTTTATAGATAATGGTACGGAACGCTTTGTGCGCGAGTCCGTCTCGCACTTGGTCGGTTATTTTCATTCACCATATTTCCAAAATTCCGATTATAGAACTTCATTCATTAGTAAAATCTTCTAATAACTCAATACTTTGGCAGCTTATCCTCCAGTTAACCGTTAACACCAACTTGGTCCATATAAAACCTCACGAATTAATTACAAAGGCAACCATTAGCGGTGTTCGGCAGTATCGTAGAACGGAACTGCCCACTTCTGAGCAGTTTATGGCGTTTTCATATCGTTACCGCTGGCTGAGAGGTAAAGGCGCCACAGTGATGCGTTTTAGCTGTAGTCGCTATTTGAGCAACAATGTTTAATGAGCGTATGCCGAGACAAAGGACACATTTGTCACAGAACCGATGAAAGGTAAAGTAAACGGGTGTGGAGACTCGTTTATGCCTAGGCAAACGTAGTGTAGGTGATGACCTTAGGAAGATGACTGGCAGTGGATGGATGATAAAAGCGGAAGATCGTGCTCTTTGGCACTCATTAGGGGAGGCTTTCGTGCAGCAGTGAACTGCAATAGGCTGAGATGATGATTATGATGATGCTGAGACAATACAGCTTAAATTAAAAGCACCTATTGCAGCCTAGTTCAGCTGTATTCTCCTGCAAGCTTATATTCTGAATTTGTTTTTGGTTAAGGTCAGTGTTTGCTCGAAGTAAACAGACTCTTGAATATGCTCGAGAGCAGTTTTAATAATAATAATAATAATAATGGCTAACCCAGAGTTTGCTCGGAAACTGACGGAGCGCATCGACGAGCTGAAGCAGAAGATCGCTGCGTGGGCGAAGCGTATCAGAAGGTACTCAGAAAGGGTTGAGAGATACGAGCAGAATCGCCTTTTCGGGAGTGACCAGAGAAAGTTCTACAAACGCTTTGAGAGCTCTGAACCTCGCAACACTGGTGCAAGACCGAACAAGGCCGAAGTTGTTAGCTTTTGGCGAGGCCTTTGGTCAACACCAGTGGAGCACAGCGAAGGACCCTGGATTGGCGCGATAGAGGAGGCGTGTGCATCAGTTCCTCCGATGAACCCTGTCTTCATCACTGATGAGGACGTAGCCACTGCAGTACGTCGAGCCCCGAACTGGAAAAGTCCGGGACTGGATGGCCTGCAGAGTTACTGGCTAAAAGGATTCTCGGTATGCCATGCTACCTTGGCCCGCCAATTTCAGGAGGCGCTAGAGACAGGAGCTCTCCCGAACTTTCTCTCTACTGGGGTCACTCACCTAGCTCCTAAAACACAAAACACCGCGGACCCGAGTAAATACCGCCCGATAACGTGTCTGCCTACCATCTATAAGACACTAACATCCGTTCTAAGCGCCAAAATTCGTGATCATATAGACGCGAATCGTCTTATGTCTGACGCTCAGAACGGATGTCGGGCTGGTAGTCGCGGTTCAAAGGAGCTTCTCCTCATAGATGCTGTCGCTGGCCAACTCGTCAAACGCAATCGCCGGAACTTCTCTGCTGCCTGGATTGACTACAAAAAAGCATTTGACTCAGTCCCCCATACATGGCTAAAGAGGGTCCTCGAACTGTATAAAATTGATTATACGGTTCGACACTTCCTCGAGAAATGTATGGAGCAATGGAGTACAATGCTTAGTCTCCAGGGCGAGAGAATGGCGGATGCTGAAGACCGAATAAGCATTAGGAGGGGTATATACCAGGGCGATTGTCTGAGTCCACTTTGGTTCTGCCTTGCCCTGAACCCTCTAAGCAGATTGCTGGAGAATTCGGGGACGGGATTTCAGTTTCGGAGAGGGAGAGATCGGGTGTCGCACCTTTTTTACATGGATGACCTGAAGCTGTTAGCCCCAACAGCTCCGAAGCTGAGGGAGCTACTAAACATTGTTGTTGATTTTAGTGGCTCCATCAGAATGGAGTTCGGGGTTGATAAGTGTGCGGTTATCCATGTGACGAGGGGAAAGATTACTCGGTCGCAGGAGGTTAACCTTGGTGTCGTCCAACTGCAAACACTTTCCGAAACTGATACGTACCGGTATCTGGGTATGTCACAGAGTATAGGTTTGAGGGAATCGGACGTAAAACAGTCTGTTGGTGAAGCCTTCTTCGACCGCCTTACAAAGGTGCTTAATAGTTCTTTGTCGGGGGTCAACAAGGTCAAAGCCTATAACGGATGGGTTATGCCTATTCTCTTATACACCTTTGGCATTCTCAGATGGACTCAGACCGAACTAAACGCTCTGGATCGGAAAGTCCGCACAACTATGACACTACATAGAATGCATCACCCTAGATCGTCGGTCATGAGGCTGTATATCCCGAGGAAATGTGGTGGTCGAGGCCTGTTAAGTGCTAAAACCATGCACGACCGCGAGGTATCTAGCCTCAGAGCGTATTTCCTAGCAAAGACCGACACAACGATGCATTGTGATGTCATAGAATGTGATAAAGGACTCACCCCTCTTGATCTGGCCAACGAGTCATGGCAGCCGCCGGCGATACTAAGTGTCTCTGATCGCGAGACCGTATGGAAAGGGAAAGAGCTGCACGGACGGTTTTTCAAGGCTTTACACGAGCCCCACGTGGACCGAAAAGCTTCCGTGCATTGGCTGCGCTTTGGAGACCTCTTTGGGGAAACCGAGGGGTTTGCTTGTGCGATACAAGACCAGGTTATCAGGACGAACAATTACCGAAAGTACATCATAAAGGATGGCACAGTGGACATTTGTCGGGCCTGTCGCCATCCTGGAGAATCACTCCGTCATGTGGTTTCGGGTTGTTCGGCTCTTGCTAACACTGAGTATCTGCACAGGCATAACCAAGCAGCCAAAATTCTCCACCAAGAGCTCGCCCTGAAGTACGGTCTCGTGAGCCAGAGACTACCCTATTATAAGTACTCGCCGGAGCCAGTACTCGAAAGTGACAGTATCCGGCTCTACTGGGACCGGCCCATCATCACTGACAGGACTATTCTTGCGAATAAGCCTGATATAGTGCTGATGGACCGGGCGCAATCGAAGGTGTTTTTAGTGGACGTCACTATCCCTCATGACGAGAACCTTGTGAAGGCCGAGACCGAAAAGCAACGCAAGTACTTGGACCTAGTACACGAGGTTACCGAAATGTGGGAAGTGGCGTCCACTGAAATCATACCAATTGTTATATCGGCAAACGGGTTAATCCCAGCCACATTAGGTTCACACCTGAAAAGGCTGGGATTCATCGGCGGCTCGCTTCCAGCAAAGATGCAGAAAGCGGTGGTGCTTGATACCGCACGCATCGTCCGCCGATTTCTCTCTCTTTTGCCCTGAACCCGGCCAAATGTGCATCTGCCGGTCATTACCGCCCAAGAGGCGAGAGGTTTTCGGCCTATGGAGAAATAATAATAATAATCCTAACACCTGAAGACGGATGATTTTGGAAGATTGAGCTGAGCTGTCTGGCATAAATGTTGTAGATTTGTAGTGTAGTAGTAAATCGTTTCAGCCATGATTATTTGAAGCGCAATGTGACATGCACTTGCCAACAATATTAATTCCGAGTAAAGACTCGGAATACCTTACCTACACAAACGCCTTGGATTATTTAAAACCTTAAATTGGTAGAGACCAACAGGCCTAGTTTTCATACTGTATTAGATATATTATGTACTGTGATAATGATATAGCGATTTATTGACATATAACTGTCAAGACATGAATTTTTACCGAAACATATCATGGTCATTCTCGCTGTTTCGATGAAATTCAAGATGGCAGCTATGTAAATCATATTTTGACAGTTGTTTGTCGATGAATAGCTATAATATCATTTATTTTTTTTGTTTTTTTTTATTGGTCAAGCTAGGGATGTCATGAGGGGATGATCTGTTACTTTGTGGCACCACACGAAGTGTTGATCCGGCAAACGAGCGATTCCACACGAACATTGTAAAGGGTGACCAGTCAAATTAAGCGTTGCGGTGCGAAGCGACGCGAAATTGATGATGCAACGTTGGGTCGACTAAAGACGCTGTAGATGGTAGTTAGAGTTTTAATTGCTGAATACTGGCCTAGTATCGCGCTACCTCTTATTAAACCAATTTCAAATGAAAAAAGAAAATGTTTCCATACTTATGAACTTGTTTTTAGTAAAGATAAATAACACTTGAAAAAAATCATCGACCTCAGGTGGGACCTTGTTTTTAGTGTTTCGTAACCTCAAAACAAAAAAAAACTGGGATGTAAGAGTCGGACTCGCTCACCGAGGGTTCCGTTCAAGGTGAGGTAGATAGGTATTAAACAAATTTTTCTATTCAAAATAATTCTTATCTGAATTTGAGGATGGTTAAATTAATTCAGAATTTAACATCTTCCAAAAGAATATAATCAAATCCCTGCCTGTGTGTGTCAGTGATTTTCCTGTTAACATAATAACAGGAAAATCAGATTCTTAGCTCAAATATTTCTCATGCTAAACACAGGTTTCATGAGATTCTGGTTATATAAATAAATTTGATTTTTTCCTTAAACTATACGAGTTGTAACTACATTAACGTATAACCTGAGAGCATTCAACCGCGTATAACATCTAACTTGTATTAAAAACTTTAATAAAACGGTATGCTAATTGCCTGATTAATTGGTGTATGGTACCCACCATACGTAGTAGTGGATGAAGAAGAGACCTATTTATTGAGATTTTAATATCAAAGACATTAACACCTCAAAAAATAATCCTTTAAGTCCTTTAGTGAACAGTTGTATTCAACTTACGAGACCTCTATCACGTTAGATCTGTCCTTTAGCAGATCTTATGGCATAGAGAGCAATTAAGGAGGTGACCCATAATATTATAGATATATTATGTACTGTGATATATTAAGTGGCAGTGGGCTGGCCACATCTGTCGCAGAACCGATGAAAGGTGGATTAAACGGGTTCTCGAGTAGAGACCACGCCTAGGCAAACGTAGTGTAGGACGACCCCCAGCTCGATGGACCGACGACCTTAGGAAGATGGCTGGCAGTGGATGGAGGAAAAAAGCGGTAGATCGTGCTCTTTGGCGCTCTTTGGGGGAGGCCTACGTCCAGCAGTGGACTGCAATAGGCTGAGATGATGTACTGTGATATAAGGGTCCACGTCACAGTGACACGCGCTTTAGGGTCCATCTATCAACTCCTACCGCACTAGGTTTATTGCAGAGGCCAACTCCTGTTTGCAGTCGATTTAATTATGAGTCCAACCTCAAAGGCACTGCGCACACTATCAGGACGGCACGGCAAGGGATTTTTAGGTTACGAATAGTAATATGATGTACCCTAATATTATGAAACTAAGGTTGATATTAATCATTCGGTATTCCTAAGCATACCGCGGCTTGCTGAGACAACTATCATTGCAAGCTTAACACAAGTGCTATGATATTAAGGTACATTACTATTTGTCACCGAAAAATGCCTTGCCGTGCCGTGCAGTCCCTAAGATGGACTTGCACACAACCGGATTAGTTTAGTACAAGATAAAATCGTTCTGTCTCGGTCGTCAACATACAATATGACAGCTATAGAATGATGTTTTGTACCGTGTTAGTGGCTAATTCGGGATTAAATTCGCTAATCCTGAGATGCGCAAGTGGCCCTAAATGAAGTCGATTTGCTGACATCCAGGTTGGGCACGGATGGTCATGGCTAGATGGTAGGTTTTTCGAATTTCGTCAGAGGCTCTTGAAAGACCAGAGTCATCTATTGCATCAGCAGGCTCTGCTATGCGTTGGTCTGCCGCGGGAAGTGTTTTAGGCTTTTCAGTCTTCCCTCCGGTTTGCAGTAGTTGGGTTTGAATGTATGTTTCTTTCTTCGCCTTCTCGATCGATATGGCGAGTTCTTGTTAAACATCCAAGTTACATGTACCAAAGTGTATAAGGCTTATTTTTTACAATCGCCACAAAAAGGTTCTAATAACAGAAATACTTTAATTTATTCCCAATAAAATAGGCAAACGTCCATTCATATTTGATCAGTTTTTATTATCTGAATGGAAGCTAAGTCACAGCCTAACAACAACAAAAACCTCACTCCACAATCTTTGTTACCAACTGACCTGACAATATAAGCAAAGGTTTTGTTACCAACTGAACTGACAATAAGGTTTTAAACAAGTACGACTCGTGGTCGCATCTACGCGTCATACATGTGCATCTGGATTGAGGGCTATTTTTTTAAAACCTTGCCAAATGAAATAAGACTTACATGCAATCTAGGTAAAAATAGTTAAAACTTAAAGCAAAGGCCATACATTTTAAACGTAAATTGAAAATGTATTCTACAATATTTGCTAAGTCATCTGCTAAAACTAATACATAAAAGTAAGCCCACAAGGCGGGCAAACGACCTGGTAAAGGTTGCAAAGCCGTTGGATGCAGGCCGCTTCCAACCGGCCAATAAGGAAGTCACTGGGGGAGGCCTATAATGTTTAGCAGTGGACGTCCTGTGGCTGAAATGATGATGATGATGATTCCACAATATTTGCAAAGTAATCTACTAAAAGTAATACATAAAAGCTAAGTTATTATGAAAACGTAAGATACGTCGAGCATAGCTCCACAGGAAAAAAAATATTGGGACGTGTAAAAGCGCTTAGTTTAAGCCTATTTACAGAAATAAATTGGTTTTAATGGTTTTAATGGTTTTGGCTCTCTCCATAGTTGAGTCCATAGCACGTTGAGCTTGTTTATTAGGCCAACAGTCAAAGCCAACGTCTCACTGCTGTAAGTCATCACTGGCAACACACACTGCTCAAAGTTTTCAGACATCTTCAGGCTCTTCAACAAAAAGTCTAAAAAGTTTTCGTTATAACAAATAACCAATTTATGGCTTTTCTTCTCAGGCTATGGACATTCACTCAATTGCACTCCAAAGATAGAAACTAGGTTGCCAGCCAATTTTATTTGACATACCGGACTTTTCCATCGGAGTTAAATATTCGAATGGTAGGCAAAAGTATTTTAGAATAGTTTATTTATTTGCAGGAAATCCACAAGCCAAAATAAACCAGGCAAATGCGAAAAGAAGGTATTGTACAAATTTAATGATAAATACTTACATCCTTTTAATTAGTTAGCTAGCTGTTGCCCGCGACTTTGCTCGCGTGGCCTTTAGCTTATTTAATATATCCCACAGGAACATTTAACCGGGATAAAAATATGTTGTTTCATTCACATTCTATATGTTACTCCAAATCATATTCTATATGTGTGCAAAATTTCCAAATCCGTTCAGTAGTTTTTGCGTTTAAGAGTTACAAACATCCATACAACAATACCTACTTGAAAACTTACGAATTTTATATTATAATTATAAAAGTAGGATTTCGTTTTAGGGGGGGATTCTACTCGCATAATATAACAAAGTTTAGGTACTGTGGGGCCTATATTAAAAGGTAATATAATCAGTTAGTCCCTCAAAGTAAAGAACATAATATGTAAACATATAAATAAATCTATGCTATGAATGATTTACCTGTGTGTTTATTTCTTTGGTTAAACGGGCAACTTCAGTTGACGCAAAGAACTATCAATAAGCAGTTGCCGGTTGCTGCAATTTAAATAAATTTTATTTCTGATTTTGTTTTTTTTTTCAATCTATGATCAGTCTGAATGAGGAAGCAAGAATTGTACTTACTTCTCTGGTGCCGACGATTTACGTTGCCAGTAAATTTGCAACTCGTCCTAACTGGCACTAAATTATTATTTACAAGTGTGGGCAATTGAATTGCGATAGGCGGAAACAGTTGCGATGCTAGGACTCGCAACTAGAATTGCTAAGTCTGCGCAGTTGCTAAAGAAATTGTATATGAAGAAAAAATGCTAACCATATTGTCGTTTACTGCAAAAGGAAACTAAAAATTGCTTTGTGCAGGGGCATGCGGTGCATATAGGTTATAAGGCAATGCCTACCTGATAAATGAAATGAGGTAGGCAGAAGTTACTTACAAATGTGTATTTATGGTGAAAAATTATACACATTTGTAGTACCTATTCATCACCAGTCTATAACAGTCCACTGCTGGACACAGGCCTCTCCAAAAGGAGGATTTTTCCATAATCGCCACGCTTGGCAGGCGGGTTGGCGTTTGGCCAATGGTGGAGAGAAGACGCTGCTGCCCGTCTTCTTATGGCGGTTCTCCTGTAGTCGCCTCTTACGACACCCATAGGAAGAGAAGGGGTGGTGCAATTCTTTTAAAGTGCCGGCACCACATGACACACGGTAGTACCTATTGCCCACCTCGAAATAAAACCAATGCCCGCCACTGGTGCATAGTAACAAAGATAAGTCCCAAATCGGTAGAAGTGCAAGGCTTATTTTTAGTAGGTGTATAAGTGCCTGGAAGAGGCCTATAATGACTAAATAAATGACTTTGACTGTTGTGATAACCGTATTGTTGTTCAGAAATTGCCCGTTTAACTGCACCTTTACAAGGTTGAACGAAACATTTGTCGTATAATTATAATAAAATATTTTAGTAAAGATATTCCGTTTTGTCTTGTGTGACAAATTGGTTAACCACGGTCTCAGTTTGAAATGAATTGAAAATGAGATGAAATAATTTATTCAAATTAGGCCAAAACTGAAACTAATGAGTGTGTAAAAAATAATTAGCTAACGTTAACAGGCCACTACACAACAGGCACACTACGCTTTATTCTTGGGCCTTATCATTTTTTGCTAAGCCATGGTCACCCGGCATCCTAATTTCAAACACTTTTCAGTACACAGAGTAAGTATTAAACTCAAAGATATTGTATTTCTGTGCAATATCTTTGGTAGTAGCTTCATCCGCGGCTTTGTCTGCGTTTATTAGGCTAGAGAAAAACGTAATCATCCCACGGAAACACGAAAATGAAAGAAATATATTGATTAACTAGCTGTTGCCCGCGACTTCGTTCCCGTTGTCTTTAGATTTGTATTTTTTTTTTAATTTTCCGCGCCTTTTTCTTATATTTTTATTTCATAAGAACCTTCTCCTGTCAATAACAAACACAACAAAAAAAGAATAAGCGAAATCGGTCGAGCCGTTCACGCGTGATGCCGTGACAACGGAAAACGGGTTTCATTTTTATATATATAGATAGATATGTCAAATTACAACTGATACTTCAGCCGTTAAAGACTTATTTATTGAATTATGATTTCATTAGTAACAAATATCCGAATATACAAGTTGTCACATTTATAAAAAAAATATTACCAACTGCTGATACCCAGTCGCAGTGGCACCAATCGAGTCCAATTGTGAATCTAAAATATCTTGGGACTCACTTAAACACACGTACAAAAACATCAAAATTGGTCCAAACGTTTAGGAGTTTAGTACACACATACAAAATAATTATACACGCGTAGCAACCAAATTAACGCATATGCTCTGAGATGCTGATACTCGTGTTCAACCACATCTTACTTTTTGTATTGGACTACCAACGAAATCGCAAAAAAAAATATACAAGGTGTACCATAGATCACGATTTCGATGTTGATCCCATAGTAAAAGTTGTTTTCATATGACCAACTGATCACGTGGTTTTAAGGAGTGATTCATTCTTTTGCACTGTATATAAATACCATCTCATTTAGTAATATCATCATCATCATTTCAGCCTTTAGTTACGGAACATTATAGTCATTGATCCAGGTTGGCCGGATAGAATCATTTAGTAAAGATTTTTTGCTTCTTAATCGATGTTGGTCTTGTCCTAAAAGTTGTAATGAAAACCCGATTCGGGAGTTAAGTTTCGCTTTGAATTTATGAAAATAGTAAGATTATAGACTACGATTTTACAGACTCAACGACAGTATCTGCAAGTGGTGGCGGAAAATCTGACCAATGCAGATAGCCTAACAATTTTATTGGCAATATTAGTTAGCATGAAAGGACGTGATTGACAGAGCTTGTTCAGCCGCTTGTTCATTGTACCAATGACATCTTGTTAGCTAAGAGAGCGAGGCCGCTGTCCACTTATATGCTGATGCTATACAGAAGATATGTGAGTACCTCTAAATGCGCAGAACCTACTCCGCCAAAATGATTCAGCTGTCAAAATACAACAACGTTATAAAATGGATCACATAAAAAAATCACGTTAATTTCTTGGGTACGTGTATGGCAAATCATTTTATTTATTTTAATTCGATGTTGATTACATTGAAGAAGTTTTGTATTGAAAACCTCTTGGTTCTGCGTATTTTGAGTCACAAAATGTATTATGTTGACCCGATTGTTCTAGTGGCATGACTTTTTACTTTGAACAACTAAGTCCCAGGTTCGATTCCCGTTTTTGTTCAGTTCAGAGGCTGGGTGTAGGTACTGGAGGATGCGCATGGTAAAATCCGTTATCTAGTAACAAAAAGATGTAAAGTCCTTGCTTTGACCGTGACTCTCACTTGTATCATTGTCTGTGCATATTTGTTTCAAATGTCTGAATGCCAAGATAATAATGTTTTTTAGATATAAAATATTCAAACAAGATAGTACGTAAAACACACGTGTCTAGCGCCCTTTGATAAGGTAAAGCTGCTGTAAGAGGATGGAAAAGAATAGCTCTGAAACCGTACTACCACAGAGTAAGCGCGCCGGCGCTATACATAATTTGTGGAGTAAGTAAGTATACTACGTAAAACTACTACGAAAATGTATCGTTTGTTCGGACGTATACTATAAACCTACCAAATTAAAATTACAATCTCTTTGTGTAACTCAACTCAAACCAGCCGTGTCAAAACCCGACCATTTTCAATAGTTCATAAATATCAAAGGTTTGATACGAGTGAATGGTTATTTCAATCTGATAGGTAATGTGACCGAATGAATGAAACACTTTCGTAGTAGGCCTCCAGGATCTGGCTTGGTCCAAAGGCGCCTATGCCTTGCAGTGGGCTGAGTTGGGCTTATTATGATGATAATAATTAAAACACAGGGGTATAAAAATATCGAATTGTATCATACGATGTTCTGCAATATTACTTTTATTAGCGTCTAAAGTAGACAGCAGACCTTATTATTCAAACACGTTATTGATAAAGAATCCATTATTGGTCTCAATTATGACGTTATATCATAATAATAATTTTGTTTGATGTAAAATTAATAGTAACATTATTATTTACAGTTACGCTAAATTACTTATGCGTAGTTTTCTCCATAAGCATGCTGTGGTTACCTATAATTGTAAACACAGTTTATCTATTGGCAACTTTATGTGTATATTAAATGTACCTAAATTGCTGTTACTTATTTTGGTAATATAATAAATAAATAAATCGTCTAACATTGATGGACTGGTGATGGATAGATAATTTAGTAGTTAACTATTTCCCAGGACTGATTCTACTGCTCATAATATTTGTAATTATTCTGTTAGGCCAGCGGTTCTCAAATTTTTCGCTAACGAAACCCTTTTGGAAAGCGAAATATTTCACGGAGCCCCAAAGAAAAAAAAATTGTTAATTCTTATAAACAAACGTGTCACAATCAACGGTTATGTAGTATCTAATAAATGAGAAAAAAAAAGATATCTAAGGAAGGTGTTTTGCTTCTTATTGTTCATTACTTGGTGGATATCAGGTTTAATTGTAAAAAAGTACTCTCGCGAAGTATGGGCGCTTTGGAGTCCAGGGCTCCGCAGAGCACACTTTGAGAAGTCAAAGGCTTTGTGTTAGGCAAAAATATAATTTATTGTACTGTTTGAAAAACCTGTTAAATATTTGACTTTCTTACATATCTGAGGCTATCCCATAATCCTTAAAAAACGATTTATTTAACCAACCAGTACAACTACTAGACAGAAATTTTGTCTCATTCAAAACGATATCGATACGAGTTTTGGTTACCGAAAGACATTAAATTCATGTTAAGATAAATAGTTTCACATTGTTTTTTTGTCTTTATACTGAAAACTTGTACAGTAAATACAATGTAAACACATTTTCAGATAGTGCAAAACATGTTTTAGATAAGAAAATGTGGGTACTTAATATGCTGTATTAGTAAGTACAGTTCAACACATAGCTTACTTACCATAGAAATATAATATTAATCTGATCTGAGTTAGGCTGGCGGCAGCGAGATATTTGCAGAATAGGTACAAACACACGAACTTAGAATGGTATATCAAAATACTCTTCGTCGTTAGATAATTTCACCAAAATCACCCTTAGTCGACCGTTGGTTTTACGAACAAATCCTTCATCGATAGATAATTTCACCGAAATCACTCTTAGCCGATCGTTGGTTTTACGAAAAACTCCTGCGCCTATAGAACGTTTCGCCGATAGAACATCTCGCCGATATCAACCTTCAACGATAGTTGGTTTTCCGAAATAACTGTTTTGCCGATGGGCACTGCACCATAAAGGGACTGCGTCCGCTATCGGGACGGCACGGCAAGGGATTTTTATAAAATAACACCACGGTTTTAATTATTTAAATTTTAATTGATTCAAATTTAAATTATTAAGGCTATTTAAGAAGCAATAGAGAAAAATAACACGAAAAACAATTAATGAATTACCAGATCCAAAATACTTGCACATGCACGGACTGTAAAATAGACAAAACCGAGGTTTCGTATTCCCCGGGTTTCCCGTCTAAAACTAAACCGATTTTAACGATTATTATTTAAACGAGATAAGGAGAATTTAGTTTATGTCTGTAGATTTTTCAGATTTTTTTATAGTTACCAAATTTGTATATTGTACGTTTGTAAATGCCGTTCTAACTAGGAAATTTTAAGCATTTTTGAGGGTTTTTAATTTCTTTAACGTATCACAAAAACAAAACCTAGGGGCATGCTAGTGGCAGAAATCATAGCATTGTACAAATTTATGGCTCTAGAATAATCCAAGAACAAAACAAGGGAATACGTTTATATACTTATACGCCAGCCTTTCCTCTAACGCTGTAGCGTAGCTATATGTACGGACAACAGCACGTTGACCTACCACAAAATGTCAAATTTTCTCATTTGAAAATGAACTCTATATGTCAGGCTTAAAGTTGAAAATCTATTGGAGAATTTTTGACTTTTGGGGTAGGTCGACGTGCTGTTGACTGTACGACTAGTCATGTCATCTCAACATTCCCCTACAAAACACCACTCTGGGCTGTTTGTTCCAGCGATTGCCCATAACCCTGACTAAGTCGTCAGTCCACCGCAAGGGTTCCTACGCTGCATCTTCCAGTTCTACTAGTGATGTACTAGATGTATAAAACAAAGAATAATTGAAATAATGCAAAACTTAGTACATGTAAGCCTATACATGTCCTGTATCTCCCGCTTTTTTCATCGAGCCGCCAGCCATCTTCCTGAGGTCGTCGGTCTAACGAGCTGGGATTCGTCCTACACTACGATTGTGATGGCGTGGTCTCCACGATATCATCCCAATTACATAATTACTTATAAAGGAGGTGATTTTAATGTTCAAATAGTTACGTACAATCTGCATTAAAACATCTTTAACTAGAAGTTTTGAGAGTCCTCACACCATGTTGCTTGTGACACAAACCACTTATCTTTACTATGATCTAATATTAGCACGTGCTGTACCTACTAAAAATAAGCTGAATGCAACAAAAAAACCGGCTAAATGCGAGTCGGACTCGCGCACGAAGGGTTCCGTACCATCAACATCATCTATAAAAACGGCAAAAAATCACGTTTATTGTATAGAAGCCCCCTTAAATATTAATTTTATTCTGGTTTTTATTAGTATTTGTTGTTATAGCGGCATCAGAAATACATCATCTGTGAAAATTTCAACTGTCTAACTATCACGGTGCATGAGATACAGCCTGGTGGCAGACGGACAGACAAACAGACAGACAGACGGAAAGCGGAGCCTTAGTAATAGGGTCCCGTTTTACCTTTGGGGTACGGAACCCTAAAAACATCAATTAAATTACCTAAAACAAGGTAAGGTCACCTAAAAAGGTAACCTAAGTTTTTTAGTAGGTACTTAATTATAAAACTTGATTGTGGGTTTATAGACATGTAGATACTGAATGTCCTTGGAGATTTATCATCAGTCTTATACAGCAGCCAGTTTGTTGTTTATAAAAAGTATATTACCTGCTTACAAACACATGTAGGATGCCACGCGCGTTTTTTCCTTATTTTACAAAAATTTGGAAACATCGGGTTTTTATAAATTTTTGTAATAGTAGGTACAGTCACTAAAATGGTTTTCGTGATATTACCAGACCAACAACATAGCCTAAGCATTTGATATAGTGAATTGATTTGACAAGCTTTATTAACTAAGCGTGAATTTTCGCATCTTGTTTTTTGCTACTCAGAACAGCTGCAGAATATATTATAGGCGGGATTCAGGAAAATTCATACAAACACACACAGACTGACATCGCTCACGGATAACATCTTTGAACACTCAGGTCCGAACTGCTGAGTGTTCCGAAAGGATAATGGTAGACTTCCATACGTTATTTTAGTTAATGTTAATATTTTGCGTTTAGAAATAAAAAATATATTCAGCATGCAGTTGTTTAGTATTTTCCAATTTTTTTACAGAATTTTACAACAAAAGTTAATATGCTTTCACCATCGTCAAATATACTTTTTACCTCAGTAGTTTTTGCTTGAAAGAGTAACAAACATCTAAACATCCTCACAAACTTTCGCATTTATTAAATCATGGTTATCCATGATATTTTTTTTCTTAAGCCACCTTATTTCAAGACAATGTTAGAGGATGATTGTGTTAAAGCCGACGACCTTAGGAAGATGGCTGGCAGTGGATGGATGAAAAAAGCGGGAGATCGTGCTCTTTGGGGGAGGCTTACGTCTAGCAGTAGACTGCAATAGGCTGAGATGATGATGATAACGTGTTAAAGCATTCAATTTTGTCTAGATAGAAATCACTAGATGATAGATATAAATACAGTTTATTGCACAAGAAAACATAGGTTTTTAAAACAAGACATTGCAGTTATGGACAATCAGGGGGTTAATTACCTATGGCGAACTCTATCAGACAACCTTTTGGTAACGGAAATTACGCAGTAGGAGAGTATTGAATATCTATTATTGTTGTCCAATGCCTTGAAGATTTCTGACAAAAGGATGTTAATCACTTAACACGAGATCACGATAATTTCTATATGCAAATACCTACGTTTATATGATACGTCTGTTCTTATAATATTGTATTAACCCAGATAAGCCGGAACTATATTTTCTCCAAAAATTATAATATTTTTTATTTTATTAAATTAATGATATTAGGTCGAACTTTTTTTTTCATTTAGGTGACATTTATGTAGGACAGTAGACTTTTCTGGGTTGTTTTTGTTGTTCCGAATAAAATAAAATATCTGTATTTATTATTTAACTTATATATAAATGTAAATTCTTCCAACCTTCAAACTAACATCTAGCCCCAAACTAAACAAAGTGTATACTACGAGTATGGCGACTAGAAAACAGATAAAAATTACTTTATAAATCACGACTTGGGTAAAACACTCGTGTTTATCTGACAGACAATTGACCATCACGGGATTCGAACCCAACTAATCGGTTCAAAACCGCGATCACTTCGACACTTCACTAATCGACGATTAATAATGTGAACCTCTTTTAGAAAAAAACAAGTTTAATAAAAAACTAAAAACCGACTTCAAAATAAAACTAAAAAGCGAAAAATAATATTGACTAAAGTCGGTTTTTAGTTTTTTATTAAACTTTTTTTATTTTACAATTTTAAGTGTTAAGTCCTCTATTTTTTCCCTCCTAACTTCGCCAAAAATTACTTTACAGCAAAGTAACCTTAACTAATATTGGTCCTCTATGGACCCCCCATCCAATGGTATGATAAAAATAAGGTGTTATATAGGGTCAATTTTTCGACGAAAATTTTTAAGTCTTAAGAAAAGGGTTTACCTACACTCCAACCAGAACGGCGGCTATTTTGGTGTCGTAACCATAGGATAAGGTCTCGCGTTAAATAACAGGTTAAATTAAGAAAGGAACTTTCAATTTTTTTTTCGTTACTGGGTGTGCGGGTACGCCCCCAGTAAATAAAAATTGGCGGTCTGGTACCTTATAAGCTCCACGTCTGCTCAACACACTGCGAAATACGTTCTGTCGACAAATTGCAGTATTATCATCTAACTCCTATCCGTTTAGGAGTTCTGTGGCTTCCATCATCAGGTCAGCAACATGACATGATGATTACCAGACCCAAAAATCAGCATCAAGTCAGAAAATATATGCAAAACATTATGGGTGCCCATAAAAATTGAGAGTTGCTCTCGATTTCCCAGGGATCGCATCATCAGAATCTGACTTGGTGGAAATGGGACCACCTCGGGAGTATACCCTTTCAAACTAAAAAATAAATTTTGAAATCGGTCCATAATTGACGGTGTAATCGCGTAACATACACACAAAAAAAAAAAAAACAACATTCAGACGAATTGAGAACCTCCTCCTTTTTTTTTGAAGTCGGTTTAAAATAGAGTCTGTTTGTTTGTACTGCTTAAGAAGGTGATACGCGCTGTCACTTACACACTGAAATCACTTATCGTCAATAGTAATTAGAGCCCACTACTTAGCAAAATAGAGGTTATGTTTGTTTGTGTAGAGCGCGTCGAAGTGGTATTTCACCCCAGTCAATGGCACATCTTTTATCATGCCCTGCGTGTCCCTACACCTACACACGCGAGGATCTTTACAAGGCCACCGATAATGCTATATCGGTGGCTAAGTTTTGGTCCTCACATATTGCTCATCTATACTAATATTATAATGAGGAAAGATTTGTATTTTTGTATTTTTGGATGTTTGCAAGGGATAAACTAAAGAACTACAAGGCCAATTCCATCCCGAGGGATACGAGATAATTCATTATAGAGGGCGCTGATTTCATATAGAGGGCGCTGATTACTGTGTAATGTAGCTCTCAGCTAGCAAGAATATTTAATAGAAAAACAATTGTGCTACTTTACAGGTTTGGATTCTATACTAATATTATAAAGAGGAAAGATTTGTATTTTTGTATTTTTATATTTTTGGATGTTTGCAAGGGATAAACTAAAGAACTACAAGGCCAATTCCAACAATTCTTTCACCATTAAAAAAGCTCAATTATTTTGGGGTAACATGGGCTACTTTAAAATCCAGAAAAATGCACGATTCCCGAGGGATACGAGATAATTCATTATAGAGAGCGCTGATTTCATATAGAGGGCGCTGATTACTATGTAATGTAGCTCTAAGCTAGCAAAAATATTTAATGGAAAAACAATTGTGTTATTTTACAGGTTTGGATAAAAGGCTTCAAATAACAAAAAACAATATGTTAATAATCATTTTTTAGAAGTTTCTATAGACATTTTTATATATTTTTAAAACATGAGCTACATCTGTTGCCGACTGGATGAATGAAAAATGATGTAAAAATGACAATTGACAACTTGCCCAAAGCAAAATTAGGCTACCCAGAGAGGGCCGATTTTTGGTTATTATCTATACGTGTTTCTTGGGTTGATTTTAATTTGCACGAAAGTCACATTAACCAGTATCGTTTACCAGCAAATATTTTTCCTTAAGAATTGGCGCGAAGCAATCTACATAGCCAGTAACGTTTTTTATTGTTTTCATGAGAGTTACTGGTAAATAGAAGATAAATAATACATATTAATTTATTTCGTGCTCTGGCAAATCATACCTAGCTACGCAGCATATTTATTTAATCTAAACATTATTGCACAGATGTAAAATATGATACATTCGTGGAATCTGATAACAAAGAAACGCTCATGGCTAGACGGCCTATCGTTAGGGCCACTACTCATCAACAGATGGCCCTGGCTTAATTCAAATATAAAAGCAACAATTAGGGCCCTTTCCAAAAGGATCTACAGCTTATGTTGTATCTTTACGAAAGTGTGTTTGTTTGTTTATTTTCTTTAAATAAAGTAACTAAGAAACGTTCGCTTTAAGTTTTGTATTAAATGATACGTCAAGGAATCTTGGCACTTGGTAGGTTAACTACTTGGCAGTAGATGGCGTTGATTAGCGAGATTTTACCTTGCTTTACTGTGTTGTTATAATACTTTTTTATAGCATACTCTTACAATATTTCATACATCTACTCTCCAAAAGAGGGCGACTAAAGCGAATTTGCGAAAGAATAACATTTTGAAAACAACTCAAATAACAGTAGTACGTAGTAAAATAGTATTATACTCTATTATTATGGTTGAGTTAAAAATGCATTATTAAAAAAACAATAAATAATATCTGTTCGTCATAGCAAGCGCTTTAAAAGGAGTTAGTCAGTTTGCTACTATTGGTACAAAAGTGTTTCGTGATAACAACGCTTCGTTGACCAATGCTACTTCGTTTTCATTAACATTTGAGCCATAACAAGTCCACTGCTGAGCATTTTAGATTTTTAAGATAAGCAGCACTTGAAACAGCACAGCACTTCTTGACGTAGAGCATGGTGCTGGGTTTCTGTAATTGTGACAACTCTGAGTAGAGCGGATAGTTGGTTGAGCTTGAAAAGTGCTGAGGTTTTCATGGTGGTAGCGCAGCGGTGGCACCGGGAGATTCTTAAAGTCAAAGTAATTTATTTCTGTAAATTGGCCATCGAAGGCATTTTTACATGTCCCATTTTTTCCCCTACCACTGCTTCGGGACTACAACAAACTCAGTCACCTTTAGAAAAGGAACAGTCCGGTGCGCCAGGTATATCCAGTATCCTTTTGCTGCTGGCCTACCACTCCGTATCGGTGGACAGGACCAGTCGTTGCCCGGGGAACACGAGGCGCGCAGATACTTGAGTGGAGTAAAGCCGATCCACCGCCAGTATTTGTATCGCAGCGCGCATACAAACAAAGTGGACACCCAACTAAACTAGGCAATGCGCATAATTACGTGGTTGATAAAACCTACCCCACTCCCTTAGCTACCTGTTCTAGCTCATATACCTTCTCATGTCGGCGTCGAAGTAACGCTGATGCGTCTGAGTGAAAGAAGTGCTTACGTCAAGGAATGCCGATCCAGAATATACTACAGACATTACCACGGCAGCGACTTTCATCAAGATCCCCGATCTGGACTGATAACAGCCTAAAAACCGACTTCAGTCGGAAGACAGCGTGGCAGTTATGTTGAGACAGCTTTGAAGATCTACAAAAACACTTAATTGTGGATCAGACATCAAAGCCCGCTGGTTTTAGTTCTACACGCCAAGTATGGGTAAGGCTAAATTGGTTCAGGTCATGATGCGGGCGTACCAATCACCATTTTCATGTGGGGGCTGAAGCAGTCACCTGCGATTGTGTACCCCGTGGTATCCGTATCAAACCTTAGCTCACATTGCCATAGATGATATTTAATTTGTAAGGATTCTAGCAGCTCAACGCCACACGATATGATGATGACAATAAATAAATCCGCAGGACAAACTTTCTCGATGGTTGGCATCGACCAAAAATAAGAGTGCTTTTCTCATGGGCAATTATAATGTTGCCCTTTCTCGAGTAAGATCTCTTGAAAATCAATATGTTTTGTTGCCTCCTATATACCTACAAACAAATACCACTAATCATAGTTTAAGCTGTGAGGTAAAAATTAAAAAAGTAAGGCAGAACCTATTAATTTAAATGAAGCCCTTAAAAATATAACTTATCTAGCTAACCAGGCGAACTTCGTACCGCCAACGTACCCTGTACGAGCAGTTTTTTGTATAATAAAATAAAATTATCGTTTTTAGTATTTTCCTTGCAATTTTTCCAATAATTCTCATCGTGTAAACCTTTCCTGGACTTACTCGAAAATTTAAACATCAAATTAACAAATTCAGTCCAGTCACTCTTAATTTTCAGCGAGACTAATTAAATGAACAACAATTCTTTTATTAATTAATATAGATTACAAAAAATAAACCTATACTACCTACATAAATAATAATTAAAAATGACTACTTATGTCCTGCTTATAGACTCAACGAAGTACTTTACGTTAATTGTAACAAAGTTTCTAACATAACTGTCCACCCAGGCGAAGCCGGGGCGGGCTGCTAGTATAATATATAAAGCCAGGAGGCCTAATACAAAAGCGCATCGTTCGGTCGGTCGTATTATCCGATCAAATTAAAACATTCATGCCACCGTATCAAGGGTTGGCCAATTTATGAAAAATTTAAAAACGGGTTTTTTACTCGGCTAGATTAAGTTGGTCATATTTTATCAAAGGAGTGACATATGTGACTCGCCATTTTAATTTTTTAGGTTTATACGACCGAACGAAAGATACACTTTCGGGCTAGGCCGTCGACCCGCAAAGAAAAAGAAGAGCAAGCCCTTGTATTTCTGAGCATGAACTATTATATCAGACGATCTCAAACATATTCGACATCTTTGCTTAAGTAACGAAATGTATAATACTGACTGTACCACAAGGTCATAACGTGAGATGTCTGTCTGTTTATATTAATTGATATGTGAAGTAAAGACTGTGCGGACCGCTCGTGCTTGTGTGAAAGTGTGAATATGGAATTAAACTCTAATCATGTAAGTTTTAATTACCTACAAATTTCAAAGGTTAAAGAGCCAGAAATCTAAATATTTAAAAGTGTTAAGATAAGGCGATGAGGATTTGTTTCATGTTATTAATATTGATGGTCAATATTGATGGTTAGAAGAACAAATAATAAAAATGATGTATAAAAAATTACTGGGTGTGGTTTTGAACAGTCGCCATTTTTAAGAGGATTGTGTGATTGTGTCGAAAAGAGGATTGTGTACCTGTAAATTTTCATATAAAAAGTGACAATCCTCCCGTACGTTTTTATAATAAAATAAATATTGCCTTTACCAAAAGTTATTAGCATCTCAATATCCATATTTTTTACTAAAAAAATACCTTGAGCGTTTGAATTTATTTTAGTTAAACTAAACCGAATTACCAAATAAGAAAACCGTACAGTCCTAGATTAAGGAATACTGATTCAAATGACACCAAGATTGCCTCATTTCTTAAAGGTTTAAAGGTAGGATCACTATCGCCCGAAACAATATTCCAGAAGGAAAAAGTAGCCAATCGCCTTTACGACTTACAACTCTCTATATTACACAAGGGCAGAGCGGTGTGAAACAGTTGGAATTTTTGCAAATATACGTACAAAAGAATTGGACACTCCTTAAAACCACGTGATCAGCTGGTTATATACAACAACTTTTTCTATGGGAGCAACATCGAAATCGAGATTTATTTAGCTGCTCCATACAAACTTACTCTAATACCTCGATAATACTGTATGGAGAACCTGAAAAAAAAACAGGATTTTGATGTTGTTCCTATATGAAAAGTTGTTGTATACTTATCACCAGCTGATCACGTGGTTTTAAGGAGTATCCTATTCTTTTTGAATATAAACTTAAACATAAAGAAAATGAATAAATTATAATCAATCAATCTCCTTATTGCGTTGACTTGAAGTCTTCACATCTTTATATTCATTTATTTTTTTACCGTTGGAGGTACTCCACCCTATAAAAATAATGAACAGTTTCTCAGAGTAAAAGGTAGCGTACCTTATAAAATTGTAAATCCTATGCCTATTTAATTACACTGAATGTGTACTCGCATATAATTATCATAAATTAGCTTCTTCATTAGTTAATACTTTAACAGCTGTTTTGTCCGGTCAACAAACTATACACGTGTCGTATCATTTTTATTAAGAAATTTTAAAGTTAAATAAAAATAAATTTGAATTGTTGTGTCGCTAAAACTCGAGAACGGCTGAACCGATTCGGCTAATTTTGGTCTTTAAATATTCGTGAAAGTCCAGGAAAGGTTTAAACGGTGACAAAATATTGAAAAATTGCATGGAAAATAATAATGACAACAAATTTATTTTTCCATAGGTACAAACTGTTCGTACCTCTCAAAGCAGGGTGCCTAGGCGGTACGAAGATTGACGGGCCTACAGTACTCAATATAAATGAGGCTTACAATTAGATGACGCCTAGATGATAGACGTATGGCGACTAGATAACGGATAAACATACTTAAATAAGTTTATATAAACATCCATACGGCCGTAAAGAATACACTTCCCCACCGCCAACAATAGGCGTGTCGTAAGAGGCGACTAAATCCTGTAGCACGAGACGGGGAGCAGCATCTGCGTGCAAAATAATAAAAAAACTGCGCTCGCCAACCCGCCTGCCAAGCGTGGCGAGTATGGCCAAAACCTCCCGATGACAGAAGTCACTGGGGGAGGCAGTGTTGTTGTTCTGTTGTAATGTTCAGCAGTGGATGTCCTGTGGCTGAAATGATGAAACATCCATGACTTAGGGTACAAATGCTCGTGCTTTCGTTTGCTCCTTGCGGGATGAAACCTAATACCAACTAAAATTGTTAAATAATCTAATTTGGATCCTGTTACCTCTCCTTTTACAAAAACACCCTTTTCCTCTGTAAACATTAATCGCGTAATTAACTAAAAGGCCAGTCTTTCAAATATTTCTTAAGGGTTTTTTCAAGACAAGCACAATCCAGAAATATACAGTATGATAACAAGAAAATATTCCTCAATCGATATTCACATAAGTATGTGGATCAGAACAGTACCTAGGCTAGTGGCGGGCATTGGTTTTATTTCGAGGTAGGCTGTAGATACTTACCATGTGTTTTATTAATAAAAATCAGTGGGTTCATCAATGATACACATTTTGTAAGTACCTACTGCCTACCTCATTTAATTTATCAAGTATACCTTGCCTAATTGCCTATTTGCACTCTCCAGAACTTTGACGCGCTTCATCTTTGTATTTTTTTGATTAATTGACAAAAGAAAAAATTAAAGAACATTATTTTTTGATAATCTAACTGACGGACTAGATAGAATTTCATATTTGTTTACCCAGTCGTCATCCCTATTTATGGTTGTTTAGAATTGTATTTCATTATTTTATTCGAGATCGCTCTGCGAGGGTGATACCGACTAAATTGTAGATCTAACTGTAAATATCAACTGTAACTTCTTTGTTTGGTGTGCAATAAAGAGTATCTATCTATCTATCTATACTACGTTGCAACCATTATATGTAGCTGTTGATACAAGTAAAGCGCAAAATACAAATGTTGTTACTGTTTCTATCTATATTATGGCGCCGCGGAGTATCTTTTATCTTTTGTGCGTCGAGGAATTAGTTTAAGTAACCATTATGCTTTTACAAAATTATTTGAAATGTTTTGCAAGAGGTTCTTTCTGTAGAGGGGTCGCGAGTGGTCAAAAGAACTACGACAATTATCAATTGGCTATGTATTCAATGTAAAAGAATGTTTTTAAGTACCTCATTATGTATTTGTATCCAAATTCAGGTATGAAAACGCATACAAATTATGTGGATTGAATATTTGTAACATAATAACATACATGAAAAAAGCGAAGGGACGGGAAGGGGTCGCGACATATTTTTTTTCTTACATGGGGGTTGTGTCTTGAAAAAGTTGCTGATGCTGATTTGAGACTTGTAAAGGTAGTTTATAGCATAGGTTACTTATCATATTGGATGCTAAACGGTTGCACGAAACCGCATGACATACCTGCTGTCTTGCTTATCCACCAAAAAACTATTTTTCAGTTTCCCCACGAAGTTTCGTAACGTTTTTTGCTCTTGCAACAGATAAACTATACAAAAACTGACTCGGAAGCCCAAGACCCCCACTTGAAGCCTCCACCACAGCCTCCACCAGATGACGCCAAGAAGAAATACGTCCTGCACTCAGACAAGGAAGTCTACGACTTTGTTGCCCATCGGTGCACACCAAAACCTACGAAGTAAGTATTGCTTGTAAGTTATAGATCCTCATTATCATCAGTGTCATTTACAACCTTGCACCATAGGCAACACAGTCAGTAGAGAGGACTGAGGCCGGGCTTGTCTAACTAACTACAGATGAAACCGCCGCCCGTAGTCCTGGAATGCGAAGCGGTTGCATCACATCGCAATGAAATCCTTGACAACACAAGGTCGCTCCGCGAAGCCTGTGAAAAACCCAAGAAACTTCTGCGCTTCTGGGCGGAGCTAGGCTGGTTGCGACTGTAACCATCACATCCCCCACGTACAAAGGACCGAAGTTGAGTCTATGTGCGGAAAAGGGTAGCCACTCTCATACTCATACATAACATAATTATTATCATTTAAACCTTAGGACGTTAACTGCAGATTATAGGCCATTGAAGATAAATAACACTTGAAAAAAATCATCGACCTCAGGTGGGACGAACCCACGTCCCATCGCATACCGGGCTAGTGCTTTGACCACTAAGCTACCGAGGACGTCACGTGACAAGATGAAATTCTTCAAGTGTTTTTTCTCGCTGTCAAAGCCAGCGTACCACCTGAGGTCGATGATTTTTTTCAAGTGTTATTAATTGAACCTTGCATGGAATTACTAAAAACAAAATTTACAATTATAGGCCATGTTAAACAGTGATTGATTGGGGATCTATCAGTTCTACGTGCTATATGCTCCGATGTTATGTATCCTACATCTGGGAAAAGTGTCTTCCCTACTAAAGGCCAAAGTCTGGCAATCCTTGGTGTGGCTCTCCAAATCCTTACGCCACCATTTCCTTGGAAATCCTCTGCGGCGATAACCATCTTCAGGAAGCCTTGGAATGGCGATCTTGGTCCATTTATCTGAATGTATCTGGCAGTTATTACCCTAATTACTTTTGAACTTTCGCGTTGCATAATTTAAACTCAATGAAACGTCAGGAAAAACGTAACATTTAGTACCTTAATTATGATAGCGTTAATTCCCGTTTCATTGAGTTTTTATTAAGTTATAACCCTGTCTTCCACTTCAGTTGAAATAAACTTATCATCGTAAACATAAGATCTTTTAGCTAGGTACTTATTAGCTTACTGAGTACAATACGGCATGTTACCCTCTACTTTACCCTCATAAGAAGTAAATAGTAGCCTATGTCCTTCTCATAGATACAATTGTAATGTTATCCCGGTTATGAACCTTGCATTTTTTACTACAACAACATACTAGGTACTTTTCTTTTAGGACTTTACTTAGTAGTTCACGTAGAGAATGCCTCGAATAAAATTAAATACATATCTTCGAAAATTTTGCTATCCATTTCTAGCCACCAATTGGTGGGATAGTGATAGCCTAGCTAATTTAAAAAATATTTAAAAGTTTAAACAGAACAAGTGTTTACGTGTTTTCTCTCGAAACTGGAAAATTTACGTAATTCCTCATGAGTGGAATCAAACATTTAAGAGTAGGATTTATAATCATGATTGATAAATAATAATTTGAGTGGAAAACAATATTCTTCATGATCTGCTGATTATATTGTTTTAAATCATTATAATAAGTTGGCAGCTTACTTGATTTGCATTTCCTTATGTAGGTATTAATTCAAAGCACTTATATTTCGATAAGCAGCGATATCATGCAGCAATAGCAAAACATAAATCATCATGTTTGTAAGCCTATTGCGAATATATACCAGTGGTAATTAAGGGCACATAGCACGTAGAACCGACGGGCGATGGGGCAGAAAGGTTCTGGAATGGAGGCCACGTACCAGCAAGCGTAGCGTGGGACGTCCACCCACGAGGTGGACAAACGACTTGGTAGGAAACCACTGGATGCAGGCCGCTTCTAACCGGCCAATCTGGAAGTCACTAGGGGAGGCCTGTGTTCAGCAGTAAACGTCCTGTGGCTGAAATGATGATGATGATGAAGCCTATGAAGTCCATTGCTGGATGTAAGCATTCTGGAAAAGATCACGGGATATCGTGCTCTCCACAAGGGCTAGAAAAAAGTCCCTTAGTAGGTATATGCAAGTAGCAAGCCACGAACAAACGTTTACTAGTGGTTCAGATTTATTTAGTACTTCAACTAGTAGTTAGACGTGCACGTAAATTTACAGTTGTGTGTGTGCGTTGCCACAAGCGTGAGTTAGCACTAAACACTCACAGCTTAATAAACTAATATTTTTATTTATTGTTACTTTCATTTCATTGTGCATTGCATTTGTGCAGGCTACTGTGAATTAACAAAACGTGATAATAGGGATGCCCCTATTATCTATGAAACATTAAATTACCATATTTTTTGCAAATAAATATTCGTTTTCGGAGATATTGACGACATAACTAAGTTCTTCCTTCTAATTTAGTTGTAAAGGCATCGCTAAGATAGCAAAAAGGCGTGGGTTCAATATTTTTTATAAAGCATACTTAAATTTCTATAAAATTAATCATTTTCTATAAACAGCCCACTGTATTTGTTGGCATAGTGATTATAAGCAGCAATAGCAATCACATTCTTGCAAAAGACATTATTTTGATCATCAGTCTTCATTTCGGCGCCTGCGTACGATATTTAATAGGAATGAAGGTTAAATCATTTGAATATCAAAAAAACGATACGTTACTTTTTGTTACGCAATTACTCACCTTAACTCTTTCAATTAGAGATCATTGCCAAGTATATTTTAAAGAAATTACCTTAAACAATTTCGTAAATGGCATTATTAATTTTAACTGCTGGCTTCACTTCAAAACTTGTTGTCGTTAAATATGTAATGTAATACTCTAACGATCCTGTTTTCTTGATCTTCAATGCCCTCTTCAGTCAGATAATGAGCTCTCTTCAGATCCTTAAAAAATTATCTTTCTTTCGAAGTCCTTTGTAAAAGCTACATGCACTTAATCCGACCATTATTATCATCACTAAAATGTTGTATCGTATTACTATATGTACTTCAGTTTTTAGTTATATACTATTTTATTAAATTATGCCTATATAGGTCCCACAAGGCACAGGCTTCAGCTCAACTATGAGGTGGTTTCGGCCATACTCCACCACGCAGGCCCAGTGCGGATTGGTGGAGGGGTGTTGTAGGGCCGGTGACTAAACCTCACTGTCAGATGTAATTAAGTAGCCTCAAGGCCTCTGAACGCTCTACGACTAGTATCAAGATATATTAGCCGGAACCAACTTCTAACATGCCTTCCAAAGCACGGAGATGCTTGTGATAAAGTCACTAAATATGGTTGGAATGGTCACCCATCCACTCATAGCCGCGGCGTTGCTTAACTTTAGTAATCGATACCAAAGCACCTACCACCACTATGTTATCATTATCAGCCCATGTCAGTCCCCAGCGGGACATCTGGACAGCTGGAGACGGTCACTGCACGCCATGAGCCCGATCCTTGGCTATTCTTTTTATCCATTACCAGCAACTTTGCATACACCGTGACATTTTAGTGGTTGTTTTCCCGCAGTAAAATGATTATATCTTAGTAGTACAATAGATTCATGAAGTTTTTTTATTCAAATCACCTGTAGGCATTCAAATTCAAATCGCCTGCAGCGCGTGCGATGCAGTTTATGCTGTATTTCTTCGTGTGGGAGCTTCTTTTACTTTTAACATTTATTTTGTGCGGCAGGCAGTACCCAAATACGTCACATCTCGTAAAAGAAAATGTCGTTTCTCACGCTTTCGAGTTGATTATTATTTGTTTGATTAGTTTTTTTTTTATTAAAAAAATAATAATAGCTCGCATGGTTCGATAGAACTACTGAAGGTAAATCGTTCTGCCGCGGGAAAACAACCACTAAAATGTCTAGGTGTATATTATCACTCAACCTTGTCGGAGAGGTTGCAAATTCGTGATTTCTATTCATGAATACTTCTACCTTTCGGCTATCGGTTCTACAATTAATTAAAGTTTGCAATTAGAGTTTCAGTATATTTTTACTGCCATCGCTTTAAATTCTATATTTTCTCTTTTTCAGTGCACTAGAATCCACCGGTCACCTTATCAAGGGCTGCCTTGGCGGTGGTCTTCTGGGCATCCATGAAGCCTTCATGAAGGGTGGACTATGGACGTCCTTAGGAATCACCATCATCTTCGGATTTTATATTACCTATTGTGTTCATGTTTGTATTATCAGCCCTCTTTTACCTGTCTTCACAATATTTAAGGCCTTTTTCACGATGTACGGATAAGTTCTATATAGGCTATTTGTTACTTATCTTTAGGATAAAAACACTATTTTTGCGTTTTACGACCGTCAAATAACATTAATTCAAACCCTTTTATCCTCCACATATTTTTATCTGTTACGAATCTGTTTGGCACTTTAACTGTACTTACATTGTGAAATAGGTTTATGATGGGAATAACGATTAATTTAGTTATACAACGAGCATTTTATATTACTTTTTTATGATATAACTGGAAATCACTAAAAACCGACGGAATATATCTATACAATTTTTAAAACATCACAAATGTATCTACTGCATTCTTGCAAATAAACGTTTTTGTTTTTGATTTTTGATAAAAACAAATCAATATAAGGGCAAGTGAATATTGAAAAAAATATCGTCAAAACCAGTTAACGAGGAAAAACCAAGTTAATATGTAGAAAAATAAGGAATGTTTGCAACAAGTTGAAAAGTCGTAAATTAGCCCCATGCCTTTCACCTGAAGAGTTCGGGTAGTGATGTTCTTGTCTGGTTCTTGAAGTGACAAATTGTCTAGTGTATCATTTTAAGCTGGATTTAAGTATGCGTTGGGTATTCTAATCTGTCACAGAACCGATAAAAGGTAAATGTGTTTTTCGGTAAAGACCACGCCTTGGCAAATGTAGTGTATGTAGGTCGCCCACCAGCTCGATGGACCGAGGACCTTACGAAGCCTGCCAATGGTTGGGTGAAAGAAGCGGAAGATCTTGCTCTTTGGCGCTCTATGGGGCGGCTTACGACCAGCAGTAAACTGCAATATGCTGAGATGATGATTCTAATAATCCTGTATCTGGCTTTCAGCTATTAGTGAAATCAGCACAAGTACTGTACCAGAGGCTACATATACCGGTGATGTCATATCCTGACGTGGCTGAAGCGGCCCTTGAAGTGGGACCGTTTCCAAAGTTGCGGAAGTATAGTAAGTGGTTTAGGTATGTTCATTGACTTTCTGAATTAAACATTTCTGTCTAATAGCCCAGCAACGCACACGTGTGATGTGAGGGCCACGATGTTAAAAATTCTTTAAAAAATTAGGTGCTCCTCATAGTTTAGGATTCAGTGAAATTTGAAAAGAGTTGTGAAAGTCAGAGTCAGATATTTCGCAAGGCATATTAAGCGGTTTATGGACTGAAAGGGCCCTCAATGTTCACAAAGTCAAAAGTCAAAGTATTCAGTATATAGGCTCTCTTTCAGGAAAAGATAACTTAGCCCTACCACCGCTTCGGGACTACATATCGACTGTTGATGCGAAGAAACGGCTCAACAAACAGTCACACTACTCACCTTTGTCAGCCTGATTTTATAACAGGAAATACAAATACAGCTAGTACAAGACATGTAAGTGCGAGCTAGGTAGTCACATAAAAGATTGAGGGAAAAACTGTTATAAACTACGATCACATTATTTTAGGTATAATTTATTTATTTGGAACAACAAACAGAAATTAATTAAGAAATATTAAATTAAGGTTGGTACGAATGTAGGTAAATGTATTACCAGCTACGTTATTCTAAGATTTATAAGAAAAGGTACGTGTACAACACTCGGTGGCTACGTATAACAGTACAAGCTGTATAAATTTGGAAACATTAAGTTTGGAATATTGGACACAACATCACAAATGTTAAAGGCTGGCAAATCAATCAATCTTGGCGTTAATGGCGTTAAGCAAGTCGATAATGAACTTTTTTTACTATGACATGTGTGTGTTATGCTACGATTAATATAGATGAACTTCTTTATGTTAAGCCTAAACAAAATAGTGGTAAAATGACACCCTAAAACTCTGAGCTACGTGCCCTTTCTAATGTTAACTGATGACCCAACTAAATATGAAATGTTGATGTATTTTATACTGCTGCATAAGTGACTGCAATGGCGATACCCTATTTCAAAAACCTGTATTATTTCAGGTATGCAGTAGACACGACAATCTGCATAGACCTTTTCGGCGCCTGCTGCGTCTACCAAATAATCATAGCCAAAACCATAATGCAGATGGTTGCAGACACCAGTGATTTCGATTCTGGGGACCTGGCATCTTTGAGGATGTACATATTGGCACTGCTGGTGCCAATAATGCTGCTCTGCATGATCACCACGCTGAAATACCTAGCGCCGTTCACTCTTATAGCTGATGTTTTTATTGGTAAGGTTTAATATGTATTGTAAAATTAAATATAGAAACCGACAATAATTTATCCAGCCCCAAACTAAGCGGAGCTTGTAATAAGCCACTAGATAACCGATAGTCAATACTTTAGATGCTAGATGTTCGTAAAAGTCGGGTTTTTTATAACACTTATAACTCGAGAACGGCTGAAACGATTTTCATGGTTTATAATTTGTTGGATTCGTCTCCGCCCCGAATAGCAGAATCCTACTAATATTATAAATGCGAAAGTTTGTAAGTATGAATGAATGTTTGTTAGTCCTTCACGCAAAAACTACAGAGAGTAATTGGATGAAATTTTGCATACACATAGAATATGATCTGGATAACATATAGGATACTTTTTATCTCCGATAAATGATCCTGTAAGATACATTAAATAAACTAAAGATCACGCGAGAGAAATTGCGGGCAACAGCTAGTAAAAAATAAAAACATTGGAAAAATTAACGAACAAAAAAAATTTACTGTTAGGCGGTAAGAAGTTCGCCGGGTCACACATAAACTTGCCCCTCTGTAGTCTAAAGCGTGAACCATAAGAATAAGACGGTCATACTAGTCTAAAGACTGACAATGATTAAATGCAAAATTAAAGACCAAAAAAGTCAAGAGGAGACCGATCACTGACAGTCCATATAGATACAAAGTCTGGAGTGACTTGGATGAAATTGCAATAGAAATTGAATAGGTATATCTCAAACTAGCTTAGCCATACAGTATTATTCTTTCTCTATGGCCATACATAACACGGTAGGAAGACCGATTTGAACGTAAAAAAGCCGGTTGTTTTTACCCAGTGATGGTCTAATTTATTAAACATTGTTGACGTGATAACGTCTTATAGATCCATAAACGTGGTCGCGTTCCACCTGAACCTAGTGTGCAAGCGAGAGTGCGGAACAAGCAATAGAAAGCACTATAGGTAATCATTGGGCTTGTGACGCATATCTCTCTTCCACTCCATCGGCCGTTGCGTCCAAGTAGCATCAATGTTTTCTTATGACGTTATTACGTGAAATTATCGTCCGTAAACCAATTTTACAGACAACCAATGTTTTTTTGCAGTGGCATGTGTTGTAGCTGCAGTCTACTATAGCTTAAGACAGGCTCCTCCTCTGTCAGAAGTGCCGGCCTGGAAGACCCCTGTTGGTTTCTTCGAGTTCTGTGGCATTGCAATTTTTAGCATGGAGGGGATCGGAGTTTCATTGCCTATAGAAAATAACATGAAGAATCCTAAACAATTCCCGTTAGTGCTATGTGCTGGTAAGATAAATTATTCTTATATGGAGTTAGATTGTTGGTTTTCTTTCTTCTTAACTTAAAATTAATATACTGTTTTTTATTTCAGCAATGTTTATAGTGGTATCTTTCCTTATTCTCGTTGGTTTTTTCGGCTATTGGGGATTTGGAGAGAATTCTATATCACCAGTTACATTGAATTTCCCATCAGAAATGTAAGTAGCGCATGAAGTCTGTTCTATGCTACCTCAACTATTTTTTTACTGTCAGAAAAAACTTTTTTTTTTTATAAAGTTATAAACATTTTGAAAGTGGATCAGCTTGTAATATGGGATCGTGATCCCAAAGTGCTGATTTTCAGCCACTTCTACTTCTCTACTGGTGTAAGGCCTGAAATTGTGTTATGGTCAGATTTGAAAATCTAAAGTGAACTTTGTCTATACAAATAAATAAAAATACTGCAATCTATTTGAATCTTCTGTATTTTAAGTGTTTTGAAAGAAAATTATACTATTATGTAATTATTATTCAGTCTTGCAATAATCTTGTCACTGATTTCAGATTTCCCAAAGTGCTTAAATGCCTAATGGCTATCATGATCTTCGTGACATTTGCGTTAAACTACTGGGCACCTTTCAACTTGGTCTGGCATTACATTTCCAAGAAACACAACCCGAATAAGTACTGGATATGGGAGAGGGTGTACAGAGCCACATTTATCATCATAATCACAGCTATTGCCATTGCCTTCCCTAACATTGGCAATTTGATGGGGCTGGTGAGTGTTTATTATTCTTATTTGGTTTGGGATGAAAAAAAAATACATTTTTTATCCAATTAAAGTACTTACGCGGCTCCAATGTTGAGCGCTAGGCCAAAGAGTGGGGATCGCTTTGCGCATTTTACGAGACGATCATCGTATGAGACGCGTGTGCGCGGAGCTAACAACCAATCACGGCCGGCGGTGCAGGCGCGGTCACACTACAAGCCAATCACGAAATCGTAATGGTCTTCTGCGCAACTTTCGCCCAGCGCTCAACTTCCATGCCGCTAGTTGTAACAACGTTCTTTCTTACCAAATTGTTAACGTACTACAACAACCGATATTAGTATTTACGTGTTTCTAGTTCGTGGTGTCAATATAAGCAACTTCGAAATATTAGGAAACATTCCTAAGTTTCGATGACGAACGAGATTCGGTAGTTTTAAGGACTGCGCCTATTATTGGGACGGCCACGACAAGGGATTTTAGGTGACAAATAGTAATGTACCTTAACATCATGAAACTATGGTTGAAATTTATAATTCGCTATTCAAGCTATTCAATTTAAGCATACCGCGCCTTGCTAAGAGCGCTATCATTCCAATTTTACCCCAAGTGTTATATTTGTCACCAAAAATGCCGTGCCGTCCCGTCCTCATACTTCGCGCACTCCCTAAGAAGTGTGAAAAGCAGATGTTCTTGGTATCTGCTTTTCCCATAGCTCTAAAAAGTACCTATATTATGTAATTATACTTTATTTTTCAGCTTGGAGCATTCTGTTTGTCAAACATGGGCTTCATATTTCCCTCCATGATCGAACTTCTCGTCGTATGGGAGTCTCCCGGTCTTGGGAGATACAAATGGCGTTTGTGGAAGAATATCTTCATACTGATCATTGGGGTTTTATTGTTTGTAGCCGGCACGTACTCAAACCTCAAAGGCTTGATAGCTAATTTGTAAATTACTGTTAGTTTTAGTTATTTTGTATTTTATATTCAAGAAGCTTAAAACATGTTTTTTTTCATCGGTTGTTAGCTCCCTCATGCGGGATGCACAAGATTTTTGAAACGCATGCCACAGGGCCCGCACGGAAGGGACCGTTTTCATAAGTTGTTAGCGCATGTGGGTTACGAGAGATTTCTGTAACGCATGCCATAAGGCAATTTCATCTCATTGGTCGCTATCTCGAATGTGGGAAGCCCCCGCATGCATTGAATCGATCAAGTTATCGACCGGTAGATTTCATTGGTCGGTCATCTGTGATTTGATGTTAGTTGAACGCAATACATTGCGCAAATGATTTGTACAGTATTCAATAACTAAAGTTATGTCCGCACTACGAAATAAAATTAGCTCGTCTCGCTCTTATTATTTTTACAGCTCTTGATGTTTTATGTAAAATCACTTCATTGGTGATAATGCCAAATGTGGGTGAATCCAATGTTCATGACATCTTTTGAATTTTGATGCGTCTATTACCGCCGCCTAAAAATAAAATTTTAGTTCGGTGGTCCATTTTTAGACGTGCATCTTAGCCGGAAACTGCAATAAACTGACAAAAATTGTGCGAAATTTTATTCGCAGTGCGTACTAGGTGTAATCCGATCGCGGAATTTTATACGCGAGAATAAAAAACTTGCGGGAAATATCGCTGTGCGGACAGGTCCTATGGCTGGGTTGCACCATCTTACTTTAACTTTAACAAACGTCAAAAGTCTGTCAAACTCCATACAGAAACACCTGTTAAAGATATAGTTAGAGTTAAGGTAATGCAACTCAGCCTAAGGTTGGGTTGCACGAACTTACTTTAACTTTAACTGTTCAGTTAAAACACCAGTTAGGTAAAAAATGCGTTGCACCATTTTGACAATGGTCAAATGACGTCATAACTTAACTCTAACCGTAACCGCCCAAGATCGACCTCTTGACAAAGATGGCGTCAAAATCTAAAAAACAAAATTGTATCCAAAAAATAGCATGGACAATAAAAAAAATATTATAACAAAATAATATTATTTTATATTTATAGATAGATTCCACTAAATGGATTTTTTATACGATAAGACAGAATGATTTTCTTTTAGGTATATTGATTTAACAATGAAATTAAACGGAATATATGGCACTATTTTCCCACAGAGTACTAACCGACATGGACATATTAAAAGTACTTTCCACCTCATTGAAAATAATTTGAACATGCAAAAATACGACAAGTTTTAGTATCTTAGGCTGTTTACTATGTAATAATTATACTAGGAATAGGCGGTCTTACTTATAAACGGTGTTTAAATTTAAGACACTGCTAAGCAGCTTATTAAAAAATATCTTCACTCATAAGAGCTAATTAAAGTTAATCATCGTCTTAGTGAGTTCGTAACCTACTGTCAAGATAAACAGCTACGTACCCTTGTTTAGAATCATAATTACCGAAATGACGTCGCAGCAACAGCTGTTTTCTGTCTAGCTAGCTGTCATCTAGGGGGTCCCCCATACAGTGATGTGTTAAACACTCTTAAATGACATAAAAGATTTCTTATATAATGGCTGTATGGCTCTAGCCATTACCTTTCTCGTCGTGGAAAAATACAAGTACCTACTACTCTTTGGTATCAAGATTGATTGACAAGTGACATTACTTTGAACATTCTTTCCAGTATTTTGGGTCTTTTATAATGACTAGAGTCCGGTGTTGGCAGAGAAAATTAAAAATAGTGGTAATTAACTAACTAACGCCTAAGTAGCGATTATGAGCGAAAAATAGTTAAGCACTAGGAAAAAGTTAAGCAGTGAATAGTTAATCAGTTACTAAGGATGTTGATTAGTCTATTTATAAGTAAGGCCGATAGTCTTTTCTTAGAAAAAATAAAACTATCTTACTTACAGTAAGTTTTTTGCTCGACGGACGAAAAACACTTAACATGTATACCAATTTTGCGCCCAACCGACAAAAATTCGAATCTTAACATTTGAACGGACATTGACGTAAGGCAAAATGACGTTTAGAAAAAGTGTCGCCTTTATATTTTTTTAAATTGATGCATTTTTGATGCTCTAAAATAATTTGTTGTATCCGGTAGGTAGGTACATGTAAAACTGCCTTTTATGGCCAATTTACAGAATAAATGATTTTGATTTTGTAGCATAAAGTAATAAAAAGTTCGATATGTGTACCGTTATCAGCAGGGCTAGCATGCGCGCATCGGTTATTTTATCGATAGACAAGACAAATTTTGTCTTCGACGATATTTGTCGTTTTCCCTAATTTCAGACGTTTTGAATCCTTTTTCTTAATATTTTCAGGGTCTCCTGTTCTTCCTAGCTACTTATTTTTACGTTTTAACACGGCATTGCATGATATTTTGGTTTTTTCTTTGTTCGTCGATCATCAAAAGTCGATAAAATGCCACGACAAAATTTTATCGTGTTGCGCATGCTAGCCCTGCAGGTGGGAAATAATTTCCTATTCGATAAGGGATATCGTTTCTCAAAAATGTAAACTTTTGAAGTGATCAATATATGTAAGATTTACCTACTTAGAATTATTAAATTACATTATAATACATATAAAGTTTGATATTTGCTAAAAAGACAATCCAGGATAGATTATCCTGACCCGACCCCAAATAATGGGTTAAGGGCAAGACAAAAATGAAGAAGAACACTATAAAAATGTACTTTACGCTTTAAATAGGACAAACAGATGATCTGGCTTACGAGCCGAAACATATTCATTACATTTAATTAAAAAAATTGTTAAAAATCTTTTTGGCGAGGTGCTGTTAAAAACCTTATGTAGAAACAAAAAATGAACCATGACTAGCCATATAATAGGTAATGTTATAATCGCATAATAAATAATTACGTAATATATTTGTATAAGATTATTTTAAAACTATAAATAAGGAAAAGAGCTTTTGTAACAAACTTATTATTTTATTTTTATCATCAATACAACTATAAATTAAGACTATTATAACATTATTACTAAATACTAAGAACATTATAAAACAGTTTAATATAAATAAATAATATCAGGTGTAAAAAAAGGCTTAACGAAGCCGAATACTACATATTCTACTTATTATTACGATCATTTTTTTCTTTTACACTATACCTAGGAAATGACGGGCTACCGAGTTATTGACAGTCAAAGGTACAATTTTTTTTCAAAGATTTTTTACAAAATTGACTTCTGTTTGATAATAGATACTAAACTTTTTTACAAAGAAACATGATCCGCTTACACACACAGGCATAGTCTGTGGCGTGCGCGCTATACATTGCAGGTTAGAAATATATTTTTTTTTTTATACCCAAAAAGTCATTTCCCAGCAATTTTTTTTTTGCATTCTACTTGGTTTTATGTATAGAATTTGTGGTTTAAGGCTTCGTTAAGCCTTTTTTTACATCCTGTATTTACTTGGACTCTGATATCACGAATATCCTAAACATTTTGTAGTTCATTCAATCATCTATTGTTGAATCTTGGATCCAATAATTAATGCTCAACTTTATTAGGATATTTATCTGAATACAGACAGTAGCTCCGACATATTGACGACGGATCCACAAAAGAATATAAAGACGGCGAATGACATCAGCCCTACACATCGCCAAAGCCTCCAGTTGTACTTACCAAGTCCAGGCCTTTGCCAAATTACTAATAAATGAATGTACAAAGGCCATATGAATGCCATGTTCGTTAGGCAGAAGGCCCCCAGCTGTAACAAATAATAACTTTAATAAATATAAATATTGGACAACATCACATACATTGCTCTGATCCTAAAGTAGCTAAAGCGCTTGTGTTATACATGGTGTACAAAAGAATGGACACTCCTTGAAACCACGTAATCAGCGGGTCATTTATAACAACTTTTCCTATGGGAACAACATCGAAATCGTGATTTTATTTTCAGATGCTCCATACATTATCATCAAAGTATGCGAGTAAGTTTGTATGGAGAAGCTGAAAAAAATATTTCGATTTATATTTCGATGTTGCTCCCATAGAGAAAATCGTTGTATATGACCAGCTGATCACGTGGTTTTAAGTTGTCCTATTCTCTTGTACATACACCCTGTAGAAATCAAAAACAGCTACGGTACCGCAACACCCAGACCCGACACAATACAGAAACGTTCCTTTTCTACATTGACCCGACCGGATATCGAACCCGGAACCTCAGAGATGGCGAGGCCATTATACAGTTTTGCGTGCTCGCCTCCCGGCTAGGAGGTCGTTTATGTTTTATAGAATAGATAGATAGATAAGTAGTACTCAATATTACACACCAAACAAAGAAGTTACAGTTGATGTTAACAGAAAGATGTACAATTTAGGTGATGCTATCGCTGAGAGCGATCTCTTCCAGACAACCTTCAGGTAGAGAACAACTATGAAGAAAGGGGAAAGTGGTGCAGAGTTCTGATCGTGAAATTTTACATAAATACACTCACAATATCAATAAGTATATTACACAACATACATAATAATACTATTCAACATAAATACTAAGATAAAAAAACATATTATATCATACATGAACTTTATAAACTTAGATATTATACTCAGCACATTCAAGGAAATAATTTGGAGCGCTTTATCTTTGTAATTTTTTGGTTGATTGGCAAAACAAAAATATGAGTCCATTATTCTTTGATAATCTTACTGACGGACTAAAAAGAATTTCGTTTCCTTTACCCAGTCGTCATCCCTATTGTCAATAACCTCGAATTTAATAGATTTGAATAAACTTCACTCACAAATCCCATTAAAGCGTTGATATTTGGGAAGACAATGGCGATGAAACTGATTCCAACTACAAAAAGGCCCCTGTAGATCAACTCCCACATAACGATCTTTTGCTGGTCGTGGCGTTTGCTGATATAGTAGAAGCATATGTTAAAGGGTGGCCAAAAGTTCAAAGCGTGGGTCACATAGATCATCAAACCTATCAGTCCCTTCAAAAATTTAGCGAATCTGAAAAAAATACATTATGCAATTAGATTCGCCAAATTTTACTTCTGTAGACACGCTGGCTTCGACGGCGCGAAACACTGGAAAAATTTCGTCAGACCAGCTAACGTCCTCGGTAGCTTAGTTGGAAAATCCCTCGCCCGGTATGCGATGGTCGTAGGTTCGGGTTCTTAGGGAATCTTTTTTTTCAAGTATTATAATATTTTTAGACTTAATAGTTCGGGACAGAGCCTTGCGGGCGAACTTAAGACTACCGAATCGACTGAGCGTCAGGTTCTAAGCCTAAGATTTTTTTGGACTCTTAAATTATATGTATAACAAACTTGATCTCATTTAGGACTTCGCCGTTCTAACTGTGACCACCATCACTGCTAGTCGTTATAACTGGCCACTGAAGACGCTGAATGCAGGCATCTTCCAACCGGCCAATCTAGAAGTCACTGGGGGAGGCCTAAGTACTTATATGCCGCAGTGGACGTCCTGTGGCTGAAATGATGATGAATGCTGTGATGACTATAGTTAGCCACCCCCAATGACTACCAGATCGGCCGGTTGGAACCATGCATCCAGAGGCTTCCTGCAACCTTTACCAGGTCGTCTGTCCACCTTGTAAGTGGATGTCTCATGGTGCGCTTTACGGTACGTGGCCTCCATTCCAGAACCTTTCTACCCCATCGGCCGTCAGTTTTACGTGCTACGTGCCCCGCCCACTGCCTTGGTTTGCTAATTCGCCGGGCTTTGTTAGCGAATTTGTTCGTTCACGGAGCATATTATTAACCCTTTCGATAGAGCGCTGTGCAAGCTTGAGCTTCCTTATAAGGCCTATAGTGAAAGGCTACGTTTCTGTTATCACTGGTACTGTGATATGTCATCACTGGTATCACACACTGGTTGTAGACTTTCGTCTTTACGAACTGCGGTGATGATTGGCCCTAAATATAGTATATTAATACAAAGGCTTTCTTAGAATTAATTAATATTTTTAGATTGAATACTTAATTTTACAAACAAAAACATTAAAATTATGAAAATCAAAAGCATAAATTTACAATCAGGTGACCTAAACGCGAAAAGCGATCTCTTTAAGAAAGCCTTTGGATAGACCAAATTAAGTTGTAAGTTGTTTGTTTGTTGTTGGCCGTATTGCGGCCGTGTCTTGCAAAAACTCACCCGTCCATAGGAAAGTTCATTGTAATTGGTGCTTCGCTTGCCGACAGAAAAGCAGCGTATCCAAAGAAGCCAGTCATTGCAGTTCCAGACACGATTATAGACATTCCTTTAAACACACCAAAAAAATCAGGTAAGACTTTGCGTGGGTTTCGATATTAACGTTTTTATACAGCTACCAAAGCACAGTCTTATACCAGTTGTCATTTCTATAACGTATTTTATCTCAGAACTAGCTGTTGCCCGCGACTTCGTTGGCGTGGCGGATCTTTCGCGTGGTCTGGTGCCATCTACTCTGCCCTGTATGACAAGACGCTTAGTGAATGAAGAAAGAGATAGGACAAGTGAAATCCTCGCCCCTCTAGAAATCCTTTTGACTACTGGCCAGTATTGAGTTATGGAGATGAGTGATTAGAGATTCAAATGACGAAGAGAGGAGGTAGAGTGCATAGTATGCACTCTACCTCCTCTCTTCGTCATTTGAATCTCTAATCCAAGTGGATAGGTGGGCAGATCTTGAGATGTGGATGTTGAAACCCCTTTTACCTTTATAAGTCCTGTTTGAGCTACACATATTACAGTGGATTAACTCCGGCTATGAGTGAGCCCTCGGGTTTAAAATCATACTCATTAAAATTTAAAAATAAATAAAAAATAGTAACGCCCAATATAAATTTACTGTTACCAAAAAAACACAATAAAACAAACACAAAATGTCAACTTTTATATTTTAGACAAGGACACATGTCGTCAGAGTGACCTCTCTCTCAGTCGCCTCGTTTTTGTTGTAATAATTTGATGTAGTTTAATGAACCTTACTCACAAGTGTTAGAGACTAAATAAAAATTGACAAAAATATAAAGTCCACTGTTGCTGTTACTTGTATAATGTTTTTGGTGTACTGTGATGCTACCTATTTTATCACCAGTGCCCGATATCGTCATCCATATTTTATGTGATATATATAGGTGATATATAACCTATAACATAAAATAACCACTCACTTGACAAAATATGACCAACTCAAACTAGCCATGTAAAAAACACTACCATTGATTGTTCATACATACAAGATTCGATATGAGTGAATGGTTATTTTAATTTGATCGGTTAGTATTATATCCAGCTGAAACCTGCAACCTTTATCAAAGCGATGGATAGACAATCCGGTAAAGGATCTTGGATGATATTGGATTGAGCAGTTTCCTCGTTAGGCTTAAACTTGTTATATTTTTCGATAATAACCCTTTAAAACAATCATTAATAAAAACTTACCAATAAATAAAGCATACGGAAACTTTTTGGGTTCCGCCATGTTGTTCTCGATTGGTATCACAACTCCTGCGCACGACATACTGAAGACGATCATACCGGTGAACTCGAGAGTACTATAGAAGTTCGTACAATGCAACATGCCTCCGAAGGTAGGGTTGTTTTTGAACGCATAGAACACAGCAGTGCATAGGGCCAGAACTGGAAAAATATAGTTAGTTACCATTAAGCTACTTAAACGTAAGAAATTAGCACAAAAAACTGACCGCTGATAGGGCAGAAAGGTTCTGGAATGGAGGCCACGTAACGGCAAGCGCAGCGTGGGACTCACACCCACAAGGTGGACAGACGATCTGGTAAACGTTATAGGAATCCGCGAGATGCAGGCCGCTTTCTACCGGCCAATTTTGAAGTCACAAGGGGGGGGGGGGGTTTAGTGGACGTCCTGTGGCTTAGATGGTGATGCAATTATACAGAGTAGAAAAAGAATAGACACTCCTGATGAGTTGCTTATTATCCAATAACTTCTGTTTTAAAATGTACGGATAAAGTGCCAAATGGCTATGTAACAGATAAATGTCGAGGATAAAAGTGCTTGAATTAATCAGTCGCGCTTTTTGACGGTAATACGGGAGCAATATAACATTTTAAACTTTCTTGTTGCATTTTAAACTTATAACACTGTACACAACACGAGTATTGATGCAACAAACTTTTTTTTATATAATGTCCCGACGTTTCGGCCTAATTACATAGGCCGTAGTCTCGGGAAGACTGGCGATGTACAGCGCGCCTGCTCAAGCGCGGTGATGTATCTTCACCTACCCGCATTTCTTGAATATTTTTGGCGGAGGTACAGTCAGCCCGACAAACTATGCTTACAGTATCCGCACAAATTACGTATAGAGGCGGCGGTTTGTTTGGGATTGGGACGGTGTAAAACGCGATTTACACTTTGGAATCACCGTGTTCCATGCTGATGACTGTCGGCCTAACTGTACCGCCGCCAAAATGAGGCCGCCAAAATTGAGCAAGCGCGCTGTACATCGACTCTTTTTTTCTATAGTAGCTAAAGATAAGTGTGGTCTATCATTATTGTGTTATAAGAACACACTCTTTATTTAACCTTTTTAATGTCATCAAAACCAGCCCGATACAAATAGAAGTTTATACTCGTACATGCTATAGGTATGCGAAAAGAATTTTTCCCCGACAGTTACAATTTACTTACACACAACAAAGTTGGCTGCAAGAGAGAATGGTGCTAGATACTTTAAATGCCTTATAAGGCAGATAAGTATAATAGGCAAAATCATTATCGCCATGTAAACGCGCAACCCGGGGTGACCTGAAATACAAAAGGTTTATTTAACTTAAAAAAACTAGCAACGATCTCGTAAAGTTTCCTGTAATGTCGATAACCACAAGAATTATGCAAGTAAATATTTTATATTACAAATAGACTTCTCTACTACCAAATATATTTGTTTAATTGATTTAGCGCTTTTCAAGTATTCTTAATTCGGCCAAAAAAACCTTCTTGGTTCTCAGAAAACACTACGGCCGCAGTCATAAGCTTGTAACCTGGCATCTACTATGATTTACTGAAAGGATTCCCTAAAATCTATTTTTACGCCTGCTCCATATTTGTAATTACCTATACCTCTGTATAATTATCAAAATGTTATTATATTGCTTACATTTTCCGCTCATCGGTTATCATCGTTACGCCGGCATAGGTACCCCAATCACACCAACTGAACCCTAACAGTAGACTAACACAAGCAAACATGCAAATTGCACGCGAGACCTGACAGATGAATGTAAAAAATACATTCGGTCAAATTCAGAACCTCCTCCTTTTTTGAAGTTGTTTTAAAAGTAAGTAACCCATACTGACATAAAAATCTCGACGAGTTTAGCCATAATATCTCACGTGGCATCCCCAGGAGACATGTTGTCGCCTCGGCTGCGCTCCGACAGCTAAACTGTGTATTTTTTTTTTCGGAAGGACCTATCGCTGAGGGCCTTATGAAAAGGCCTCCGTCAGCTACAACCGAGCAATTTTGGAGAGCGCTAAAGGCGCTCAGCCTAAATCAACACATCTGCATTTCTATTCGCATACGAAATTCGTATTCGTATACAATTATCTGAAATTCGAATACAATTATTGTGATTTCGTGTGTGGATTGAAATTCGATTGCTTCAAAAATACACCCCCTGAGTAAAAAATTGTAAGGCCCCCTAGCATGACTGGCAAAACACGACATGATATGCTACAATTATAGCATTAGATAGATTTATCGACACCCGAAAATGAAATTTCACTTTTTGCTCACAATTTCCACTCCGGGGCTGTACTTTTGAAGCATTCGAATTCCAATTCGGATACGAAATCACCATAATTGTAGGTATCCGAATTCCTAGCCAAATGTATTATACTATTACCTAATTCAGGGCAGACGAATTAAAATTAAAATGAAAGGTAATCCTTACTTGAAGTCAGCCCCTCCATAGAAGTAGTCTGTGTATTCTCGATAAGCTGTTTGATTGACTTTGCTATGATCAGCTGATAGCATGCACAGGCGCCGAACAAATCGAGGCAGATCAGCGTATCTATGAGATACCTGAGTTTGGGAAATAATTAATGAATAAAAATTACGTAACTATTAATACAAAGTGTAGTTTGAAGAGTAGCCTATAAGGAGGCGGTCGTGTTGATCAATACAACTAGCGGCACGGATGTTGAGCGCTAGACAAAAGATGCGCAGAAAACCATTAAGATTATGTGATTGGCTTGTGGTTGCGACGCGGCTGCACCGCCGGCCGGGATTGGTTGTAAGCGACGCGTCTCTGATACGATGATTATCTCGTAAGAAGCGCAAAGCGATTCCCACTCTTTGCCCCAGTGCTCAACATCGATACCGGATACTGTACAATTTTTAAACATCTAAATTGCACATTTTTTACTATATAATGGGTGGAACAGAATACATTTGTTCAATGATTCGATGATGACCAGAGTTGTTGGTTTTGATGCATATTATACATTAACCTCCTTAAATTTGACTACTTTTCATAACCACCAGCAGTAGTTTAACTTTAATACAAATAATACAGAGTTACAACGTTACAAGACAAGTTAATAGGTCCATGCAGCGCTTTCGTTATAATCTTCTCATTTTGAAATGTTTTTATCGGGATTTTTACAGTAAATGAAAAGGGATCAGCAAATTTTCCTGCAACATCCATAATCATAATCTGCAAGCTTATTTAACTTAAAACAATTTACAGAATTCGTTACTCAAAATTTTTACAGACCTCTTAGTGGCTATAGAGTAGTATAGAGCTTTAAAAAGTGCTTGCCTTTAAGGCATATTGTCACTGGTCGATAAGTCGGTCTTAGTCCGAAACTCCGAATGCGGGGAGGCCCCGTAAACGGGCGCTAACGTCTAATGAAAACGGTCCCGTCCGTGCGGGCCCTGTGACATGCGTTTCAAAAATCTTCCGCATCCCGCATGCGGGCGCTAACGACCAATGAAAATGCGCCTACATAGATTAATTCAAACTATTTGCATCTGAAGTATCGTAGAAAAACGATATGGCATCATTTTTTGTGATTTAAATAAATGTCTTTTGGCGATAAAGTAGTAGCTTTGAAAAGTGCTTCCCTTTAAGGCGTATTGACATTGGTCGATAAGTCGATCGTGAGTCCGAAACTTCGAATGCGGGGAGGCCCCGCATACGGGCGCTAACGACATATGAAAACGGTCCGTCCCGCAAGGTCCCTGTGGCATGCATTTCAAAAATCATCCGTACCCTGCATGCAGACCAACGAAAATGCCCCTTTACTGTTCTTGGACGGGCAAGATACTATAGTATGCCATAAAAACCAGCCAAGTGCGAGTCGGACTCGCGCACTGGTTCGTTGGTTTCGTATCATTAACTATAAAAACGGCAAAAAAACAGACGGACAGACGGACAGACGTATAAACGGACAGACAGACGGACAGACGGACAGAAATACAGACAGACGGACAGCGGAGTCTTAGTAATAGGGTCCCGTTTTACCCTTTGGGTACGGAACCCTAAAAATTATGACTGAATCTCTTACCTAAACACTTTCGCAAACTTTGCCACCTTAGGGTTAGGGTGGCATGCCATAGCAGCTTCCCCTACGTCTGGATACGACATAGTTGAAATATGTGTCCGCTTGTATAGTATTTGAGCTGACTGGACGAGCAACTGCAATAAATGAAATTATTTTTACGATCACACCAATCTAGCCCTGAACTAAGCAAAGCTTGTACAACTAAGAGGCACTAATGTTGGGCGCTGGGCGAAAGTTACGCAGAAGACTATTACGATTACATGATTGGCTAGACGCGCGCCGCACGCCTGCACCGCCGGCCATGATTGGTTGTTAGCTCCGCGCACACGCGTCTCTGATACGATGATCGTCTCGTAAGATGGGCAAAGCGCATACCCACTCTTTGTCCTAGCGAAAATCGATGCCACGTACTGTACATGCCATTAAATTATGGGATCATCATCATCATTTCAGCCAAAGGACGTCCACCGCTGAACATACTTGACTTAGTCACAAATCCTCGTGCTCGTCACACAGTCGTTTCCTCCTTGCGGGATTCGAACCTGCAACGGATGCGGGAGTCCGAAACACGAGCCACTACTCCAGAAGTTAGCAAAACACATTGTATCTCCAAGAAAGAAAAACAAAATGTTTTTAGGGATGGTATTCAATAAAACGTAATAATAAACAAATATTGGACAAAATCACATACATTGCTCTGATCCTAAGGTAAGTAGCTAAAGTACTTGTGTTATAGAAACCAGAACCAACGACGCGACGGTACCATAACAATCAGACCCGAGCCAATATAAATAAGTTCGTTCTCTACATTGACCCAACCGGTAATCAAACCCGGGACCTTTAGTTAGGGCAGGACTTTCGGCTACGGAGGTCGTCAACAATACTAAAAAGGACGGTATAGTACTCAATTTAATCCTCATCATCATTTCAGCCACAGGACGGCCACTGCTGAACATAGGCCTCCCCCAGTGACTTCCAGACTGGCCGGTTGGAAGCAGCCTATGCATCTAGCGGTTTCCTGCAACCTATACCAGCCCCTCTAGCACGATCAACAAAACACGATATGATATAGCGATTTATCGCATATTTACTTTCAAAATATGATAACATAGCCGCCATCTTGAACTTTTATTGAAACAGTAAGCATGCAGTCCGTGCCGGCGACGTCACAGTTATGCTCACTTTTTGAAAAAAGTTCATATTTTGACAAAAAATATGCGATAAATCGCTATATCATATCGTATCATATCGTGTTTTGTTGCACATGCTAGAGGGGCTGGTCGTCTGTCCACCTTGTGGGTGAACCCACACGTTCAATGAAGTTCAATTCTGCTACTACGCAAAAGTATTTGTATAAGAGCAGCCTATCACGTGGTTTTACGGTTTGTCCGATTTCTAGTATACCCTGTATATGGTGTGATTATTTTTAACACTTACATGAAGACAGTACGCCATGTAAACCCCGAAGAAAATGTTTCCTATCAATGCGACTGAGACCCCAGCCTTGGAGTAGGCCACATGTCCGCCCAGAATACCACCGCCTAGGGCACCCTTCACCATATGAGCTATAGCTCCGACCATCCTGCAAATAAGTATAATACTATTACAGTTCGTTCGTGGTAAGTTCGTTTATTCAATTTATACAAAGTGTAACACAATAAACGCAAATCCTCATAAGGGCTGATTCTGCTGCCCAAATACAACAATTTTTATTATGGGACCAACATCGAAATCTCAAAAAAATGGACTTCTCCATACAAACTGATGTCAGCCAATCGGCTATTTTGTATGGGGAAGTGATTTTTTTTTTTCGATGTTGTACACCATTGTCGACACCTTGTAGAATGGGCATGGAGCTTAGGATATACACTGAGACTTTTAACAACGATTTAGTCTCGATACCGAGAGTATCGAGACTGCAGCATCAACAGTCACAAATAATCGTTCTACACACACGCTGCGACTTTTTTCAGCGATACAGCCTTTAAACACTGCCGGCTTTTTAGGGTTCCTTAACCAATGGGTAAAACGGGACCCTATTAATAAGACTCCGCTGTCCGTCCGTCGGTCTGTCTGTCCGTCTGAGGCTGTATCTCATGAACCGTGATAGTGAGACAGTTGAAATGTTCTCAGATAATGTATTTCTGTTGCCGCTACAATACTAAAAAACAGAATAAAATAAATATTAAAGGGGGCTTGATAAAATAAATATAACCCAAATCGCGAGCGTTAGCAATGTTGTATGGGAATACAACATTGCTACCGCTCGCGATTTGTATCTGCTTATGCTAACAGTAGTTGCCGCTCGCGATTTGTATCTGCTTATGCTAACAGTAGTTGCTACCGCTCGCGATTTGTATCTGCTTATGCTAACAGTAGTTGCTACCGCTCGCGATTTGTATCTGCTTGCTTATGCTAACAGTAGTTGCTACTGCTCGCGATTTGTATCTGCTTATGCTAACAGTAGTTGCTACTGCTCGCGATTTGTATCTGCTTATGCTAACAGTAGTTGCTACTGCTCGCGATTTGTATCTGCTTGCTTATGCTAACAGTAGTTGCTACTGCTCGCGATTTGTATCTGCTTGCTAATGCTAACAGTAGTTGCTACTGCTCGCGATTTGTATCTGCTTGCTTATGCTAACAGTAGTTGCTACCGCTCGCGATTTGTATCTGCTTGCTTATGTTATCATGTGTATCTGCTTATGCTAACAAGTGTCTCCTTACCCAGTGGGGTGGAGGTTTGCCCGATCCCTCACGTAGTCGAAGGCATTCTCTTCCTCCTCTGTAAACGCTTTTAATACGAAGTTATGCCGTAACGGTTGGCCTTTGGTATCCATCGGCGTTTTAGATCCTGGTGGTTGGGATCCCGGCGGGTGGGATCCCGGTGGTTGGGATCCCGGCGGGTAGGATCCCGTTGGTTGGGTTTCCAGCAGGTGGGGTCCCGGTGGTTGGGTTCCCGGTGGGTAGGATCCCGGTACTTGGGATCCCGGTGGTTGGGATCCCGGTACTTGGGATCCCGGTGGTTGGGATCCTGGCGGGTGGGATCCCGGTGGTTGGGATCCTGGCGGGTGGGATCCCGGTGGTTGGGATCCTAGCGGGTGGGATCCCGGTACTTCTGATCCCGGCGGTTGGGATCCTTGGGATCCCGGTGGTTGGGATCCCGGCGGTTGAACTCTATCAGGCTTTGGACAAAAAGAATAAAATCACCAACAATATAATTTTTGGTAGCAGTAACGTGATAAATATGAATGAACCGACACTGATAAATATGACTAGTGTTAAAATTCAAAGTCACGATACCTATAAGTAGACCCTCAGAAGCATGACAACGCAACGCAGATTTCAGGAACACATTTCAGGACATTAGTGGAACACTTTGTTATTTTAAAAATAATGTTATTTAATGCATAATTAATTATACTCCTAATAAAAGCCTATTAGTATTTTTGGTCGTCAGCTTTTCCAATGTTTTTATAAATTAATGTATCATGCTAGGGCGGGTACAAATCCAACAAATTATAAACCATGAAAATCGGTCCAGCCATGAGTTATAATTGTGTAACAGACCCAACTTTGTTTTATTTATTAGAGAAACTAGAGAACGGCTGGACCGATTTTGCTAATTTTGGTCTTGAAATATTTGTGGAAGTTCTCAGGGTCAAAAAGGGCTCAGAGTGAAGGCTGTTACGAAACACTTTGTTACTATATCTGTAGTTAAATAATTAATTTAGCTTAGTTTTAAGTTTAACTTAGTTGTAAGATAGGAGTTTATTAATTTAAGTTATAAATATTGGACCGTACCATATATTTTAATGCTCTGATATAGGTAAGTAATTAAAGCTCTTGAGTAATAGAAATAAGAAATAACGACGTGACGGTACCACAACACACACACGCACACAAATGAATTGAAAAATACCTAGATCATACCATTTTTTAAGCTTGAAGCACAAAATATGTTTGAATTATTTACAAATTCACATAAAATAATATTTTCTAAACGTCATGATAATTATGATATCAACAAAAAAGTAATTTGTCGAAATGCATTCTTCTTTCAAAAGTGACAAATATCATGTGCTTATAATTTACGGGCCTTGCCTGTTTTGGTGAGCATTGAGTATTTATCACATGGTGAACGTCCACTGAATCGGAATTATAGAGTCATTGGCAGAAGTTGGTGGTCAGGGTCTAATTGCCGATCGGTAGGTAGACCCTGACCACCAACCACCATGACTAACCACCATGAGCTTGAAACTATCCACTTAAATTCCAGGGTGTCTATGCAGCTAACTGAAGCGCTCAGATTCTTACTATGCATAGTACGAATCTGAGCGATCTACTGCTCTTCCTCGGCGCTAGCCCACAATTTTCTTCTTCTTTGCGTGTCGACTCAGGCTTTCATATATGTAAAGACCAAAACATAGTTATTGATATAGCACTATCGGTGGCCTCGGTCGCTCTGATATCTCTATTTCTCGGGTCTAGCCCACAATATTGTCAAGCAGTGCATAGTAAGTATAGTACATAAAAATGTGACGTGAAATTGTGAGCATAATTTTAGCTTGATGCACACAGTCCAAATAGGTACTGTTGATTGACTGTTAAGTTTCATTTTAATATTTTTATTGGTATATATTTTAATTTTTCGTACCTGTAATAATCTGAAAAATAAATTTTGTATTATATTTTATATTCATATTCATTTATTTCATCTTTTGGTAATAACATTACACTTAGATACGTCATTTTACAATTTACAGTCAATAAAATAAAATATTAGCATTTTAGAGCCTCGTCTAATGTACAAAAATAAAATTGACAAGGCATTATTATCATTCGGTAAAATAAAATTCTTTATTTCTATAAATTTACATTTTTAGAAAATTATAAATGAAAAAAACGTAATATCCAAATTCCGAATTAAATATTTCGGAATTTAGGTGTTTCCGATTCTGAAGCAAAACTCGCTCCGATTTCGATGCAGTGGACGCTTACCTTTATTTAGCAAAACATAGTATTAGTGATTTCACTTGAGCACGTTAATATTACTATACTATTACCGTGACTTGAGTCTTGCTAGTATTACTCGAATGACTTGTGTGACAACCCAAAAAATGGTTTGATCCCAAGTTTGCAACTGACTAGGGCAGGTCTCCTGTTCTGTGGTTGTTTAAACCCAAAGTTATTGTATTTCTTTGTTTAGACCACAAACCCCTTAGAGCATTCAACCAACTGCTCTAAGATAAACCCAAAAGATATTTTATTTCTAGTGCAATGATAGTAAAATTTCTTTGGTGCAATGTCTTTGCACAAACCCTTTGCACAAATCCACACTACCTACTGATCAAGTAAATCTTTTCCGTTTTTTTTATGTTTTGTATTTATTATATTTTTATTTGTTCATACGCCCGTCTGAATGCCTCGTAGAACAGTATTTGGGGCCACCATAAATTACGTCACACGTTTAAGAGAAGTAGGGGTCGACAAAGTGTGATTTTTTTTTTGGTGCGCATGAAAAATGCATTTCGCATACCTACCGCCGCGGGGGCAGCGGTAGGTTATGTGGGACTCCCTCGTCATCTTACAACGGCTTTCGCCGCTGTGCCATGACGAAGTATCACCCACTAAAAAACCTGCGGTGTACCACGCAAGGGACCCGTGTTCTGGTTTCCGTCCATGCGTCACAAACGTACGGCATGCTATGCCGGGTCTCAGGCATAGGGAATGGGTGATCCTGTACACACGGGATCACCCCAGACTGGCAGACTGTGCAATGTGAGCTGAGGGTCCCCGCCCCTTACCCACTAGTCCGCTAGAAGGGGGAAGGTGAGCGTAGCACAACGCCGTCTCCTCCGCCCTCTTCTACGACTTCGGATCGGGTCAGCAAGGGTTTAAGCTTCCCAGCCCGATCCGTGGCCACCCTTTGCGACGACATAGTGTCGCAACAAAAGGCCGCCCACGTCTTACCTCCCACTCGCTGCCCAGCATAGCTTGAACCATACTGGGAAGCGAGAGACACCACCAACCGCAGGGCCAGCACCCTGCGGCCAGGTCGCGGGTCATATCCGCGACCACCGTCTAGGCAGCACGAGTAGGGAGTCATCACCCCCCTCAAGTGCCGCCCAAGACGCATCCACAAGCGGGCTGCCAAAGCCCACCGGGAGCGTCTCCCGCAGAGTTTAGCCGTGAGCTAGCAATAACCCAAAGGAAAATACTAACCGCCGTTGCCCAGGGTGAACCAGGACAGGATGCTACTCCCTACACTCGATCGTAACTGAATGTAATTAGTAAAACCCCGCCGCACGAGGAGGTTACTCTGACACCCCGACAAAGTGTGACCTAACGTGACAAGGGGTGAGAGGGGTCCTAAATTTTGTGACGTCAAATTTTATAATCTTTTTAGTTTGAAACTCAAATTGAAAAAAATACAATTTCTAGATTGAAGATAAATAACACTTGAAAAAAATCATCGACCTCAGGTGGGACTCGAACCCACGTCCCATCGCAAGCCGGGCGAGTGCTTTACCAACTAAGCTACCGAGGACGTCACGTGACAAGATGAAATTCCTCAAGTGGTTTTTTCTCGCTGTCAAAGCCAGCGTATTCTGATCAATGTTGTAGCTATATGTATAGCTGAGTAGTATACTACCGTCAACACCCTATAGAAATATTTTTACAAATATTTGACTATTAGTTAAGATCAGAAATGCTTAAACATTATATTTTGCAACAAAAAAAAATACAATTTCTAGATGTTAAATTGCAAAATACAGGGTGTACAAAAGAATGGGACACTCCTACTTAAAACCACGTGATCAGCTGGTCATATATAACAACTTTTCCTATAGGAGCAACATCGATATCGTGATTTAATTTTCAGATTCTCCATACATTGTCATCGAGGTATGCGAGTAAGTTTGTATGGAGAAGCTGAAAAAAAATTATCGATTTCGATGTTGCTCCCATAGTAAAAGTTGTTGTATATGATCAGCTGATCACTTGGTTTTAAGGAGTGCCCCATTCTCTTGTACCCTGTATGTATGACGTCATCACACTAGGGTGGGGTCTCACAAACGTGACCACCTGTGACGATGGGGGGAGGGGTCAAAATATCATGAAATTCGTGTGACGTAATTTATGGATAGCCCCTCCAGGGTTTTCACAAGTACCACCACCACCACCATGTTGGTTTTCGCCCAAGGTCTTTTGTTATGTCTTTTCCCGATGACATGATATGAAGACATGGTAGTGGTTTTTGTTAAGTAGTAGGTGTTGCTGAGACGTGTTCTCTAACTAGCTTGAGCAAATAGGGAAAGAGGGGGAGGGAATAGATAGTGTTGTGACTAAGCAAATAACTTCGAGTCGGGTCAAGACATCAGGTTATCAGGTATACTGAGTACAAGCCCTAGCATGGGCATAGTTAACCTTTAAGCGTATTTATTACGTTAATGCACCCAAAGAAAATATGTAAAAAAAATAGCGGACTTTACGCCCTGAAGCGTTATTTACAAGTCAACCAGGAAAGAATAGACTTGTCTTTTCAGGCGTACTTATAGGAAGTGGTACAAATTATTTAAAAAAATATTAGTGCGGGACGTAGAAGGGGCTAGTTGGACATGTGTGGAATGTTTAAAACAAAGTTCAGCTTAATCTTTAGTTTATTTTTGTTATCGATCAGCGAATGAAAGTGTGTTTATGCATTTTACAGCTGATTTCCTTGACTAAAACGAATAAGTGTGGTGATCTGTGGATCTGCTGACCTGATCTTTATCATACATTGTTAAGAACCACACTAGTTTAACTAGCTTGTTATTTTAGAAAACCGCATCCGAATCGACAGACAAACATACAGACACACAGACATAGACTTTAAATAACCCTCTTTTTGCGTCATTTGATAAAATGGACTAGTATTTAGTTTATCACTTAATTTTTAGAGTTCCTTTCCGTACTCGAAGGGTAAAACGGGACCCTATTATAACTTTTTCTCTATGCTATTAGCTAAGACTCCGCGTTTTGCAGACGGCGGGGCGGTTCGGGCCGGTCAATTTCACCGCGAAAGATAGCGCAAAGGGAATCCTATACTACCAACGCACACGGAGGACAAAAAGACCGCGCCGCAGGTGTCCGGCGGACACTGGCGGCGCGCGGCGGTGTGCTTTGTGTTCGCGGCGAGGGCAGCCGCGGACATCGGCGGGCAGACGCGGTCTTTATTGCTTCGCGGACAGACCGGCCCGGCCCGCGCCGCTGTCTGCTAAACGCCTTAGAGTTCAAAGCGTACAGCCCTGTGACACAAAAACAGACAAACAAAACCAGAGCATAGAGTCCCTTTGCTTGGTACTATTTGCTAACGGAACCCTAACAAAGTAAATGTTATTTATGAGCATGATTATTTAACTCCAACTCTTTAACATGTATAAAGATGTGACTTGTTACCGTGGACATACAAAACGAACTTAGCTTCAATGTTTACCTCATATTTTAGTCCCATATTTCAAATAATAAAATTTTGTAGAGCTCCACTGCTGAATTTGATGTAGCTTCAAAAGATCGGTATCTGAAACTGCCATTGTTACTTTACCAATGAACACGGTATCTTTATGGCTTTTCTTTCCAGTACATTCAAACAGATATCCCATTGTATTCACACTTGGTCTACATTCTTTCATATCAACGTTGGAGTGGACTAATAAGCGTAAATATTAATCAGCAGTAAAGACTGGAATAAACACCAACTGAATTGTTCACGCCTGCCTTATACACGTCAATTCCATTAATCGATTTCACGGTCACCTAACCACAAGAACAGTCCTCTGACTGAATTTAGTTGCAGCATTTGTGGCATTGTGTTAACACAATTAAAAAACAATTATACTCGTAAAATCAAAACAATGAAATTAAATATAGTTATAACGGTTTTATTTATTGCGCAAGCAATATGTGAAAACGACGATGCAAAAGTAAGTGTTCTGCGTCGCATTACTAATCGGTCAGTGAAATCATTACCTAATCGTTGTTTAATTTTTGTAGGATGTTGACCAAGTAGAAGTTAAAAGTGCTAAAACTGAAGAAGAAGTTAAACCAGATGCTGAACTCACGCGTGAAGCAGAATCGTATACAGTTCCAGTTGAGGTTATTAAAGATGCTGTAACCGAAAGTGAAATTGTCAAAAACGCTGCTGCTGATGACACAAATGATGACAAAGAAGATAGTCGTGTTGAACGGTCTACTGTGAGTGATGTAGAAGATCTTTCGGGGCTGAAATTAGACGAAAGTGACACACTTTTTTCGGAATCTGAACACATTACCAATAGACGATCCAATGATGAAACTGTAAAATCTGTAGATGAAGGTGAATCATCAGTTAAATCTGGTGACTCGGATGATGTGAAAGAACGACAAGCTAAACCTGAAGCTGAAGAAGTAAAGGATGATTTGTCGAAAAAAGGTGAAGAAGCAGAACAAGAGGCTGAGGTACAAGTTAAAAGTGCTACTGATGATGCTGAATTGGAACAAAAATCGGCGGTGGAAGTTACTACAAGTGTGATAGATGACTTAGTAGAAGGCTTAACAAAAGCAGCGGAAGTTGAAAGTGAAGGAGAAAAGTCTTTATTGTTTGAAGGTGTTGAAGATATTAATGCCAATTTAAATACTCGAAGAATGTTAAACCCGATAGGAGCGTTTCTCGATACTAAAGCAAGAGGGGGAGACAAAATTGGTTTCAGTGATGAAGGAATCTTGAAATCTGTCGACAATTTCGGGTCTCTTGGTACGTAAGCAGGGAAACAAAACATATTACTGCAGAACTTTATTATTTAAAATTGCATTACATTTATAAATTAAATTTTCTACTTTGGATGTCGTATAAAATATTATAAAGAAAGGATTATTTCGATTACCCTAAAGGTGATTGGTAGAGGATGCATCATAGCAGTAAGTACCTACGCAAAATGTAGGTATTCACGAGGTTCAAAATAAGTACTTATTGTGTTTGTCAATTTGATTCAATAATGCAAAGTGCTGGTTTATTTTTTGCACAAAAATTCTTATACATTATAATTAAGTCGTCATACATGTAGGAACCTAGTTGAATTTGAACTTAAAATGTTTTTGTCATTTTCTATGGACCCTTTAGACAATTCTGTTGCATACCCGCTATAACCATTACTTTTAAGCACGTCTTCCAGGTCACCTGTTTGCTCTGTGTCCAGGTCCAGAATCTGAAGATCATTATCCAGTGTTACGTTTGCTGTCTCACTCCGACGGTTGTTTCCGTCTCAGTTCTCTACCCGCCCCAAAGATGCGTTTACTGATTGAACTATTATCACGTCCACCAGGCGATTTTGCGGGTACTATAAGACTAGCCTCAGCCCAGACTTCAAAATTAAGCCACAAAGACATAGAGTCATCCAACAAAAACGGAATAAATGCTTTCCTTTGTGTTCATTTAGATTTAGATAAATGTCCTTATGTGCACCAAATTTTAAAATTAATTTTGTTAATCCGTTTTTTAAGCGTGGTTATAACAGATAATCTTTGCAAGCAAAGTCAGGTCTAAAAATTTGTACAGGCGTCTGGTGTTACCCCTAACTATTACCTCTCGATTTGTATGTTCAGCGAATTGAATATGTAGAATTGATAATTATTAAAGTTTATTAGGTATCATATCGATTACCTTGTGACTGCTTTCACAAATAATAAAAATATTTAGTAGCACAGCAAGATGTACTAGCAATTCCCTAAAAACTTTTACAACCTTTACAAGCCTTTACAACTACGGTTACATTTAGTTTTTTTTTTTTACATTTGTAAGTAATTTGATTTCTTGGTCTTTCTCTTAGCGCTTAGTCCCGTTCTCGCTTCTATTGGGGGTACCCTTAACATCCTTGAAGCAGCAACCCTAGTTACTACAATCGGACTAAATAATGAAAGAATAGTCTCTTCGTTTACCATGACTTAAGTAGTTCAATATAGTGTTTCCTTAGCAGTTTATTATTTTGTCGTGAGAATCCGTTCTAACAAACAGTTTACGTTATTTCTTGACTTCGTAATTATTTTTATTTATAATATTTATCTTGGACAGTACACAAAATGTTGGTATTACATAAATTACAGTAGTATTATTCATTCTCTATGCTATTATTAAGCTTTATTTTTTATTTTTTACGGGCATCATACCAGGCTCTGATCGTCAATGTTGATTGCTATTCCATTGCATACCACTAAGTATATCGTATTGTTCGTCAGAAATATTTTGTTGTTCACAAGTGTTGTTTACGATTGCCGTAATGACACTACTTACTACGCAGTACTCATTATTATACTATGCTAATACTGCTCAAGTTACTGGGAATTGTTGAAAACATATACCACAGACGACCTCGGTAGCCGAGAGGCGATCACGCCGGGCTATATGGCGTCACCATCTCTGAGGTTCCGGGTTCGATCCCCGGTCGGGTCAATGTGAAAGACGAACTTTTCTATATTGTCTCGAGTCTGGGTGTTGTGGTACCGTCGTTGTTTCTGATTTCTATAACACAAGTGCTATAGCTATTTATCTTAGGATCAGAGCAATGTATGTGATGTTTTCCAATATTTATTTATTTATATTGCTGAGGTAATTTGCTCGTTTTGCAGCACCGTCCTTACAACTAGCGGCACTGATCTTGAGCTCTGAAGATAATTACGATTACCTGTACCGCCGGCCGTGATTGGTTGTTTATAGCGGACACGCGTTTCTGATAGGATGATCACCTCGCTAGATGCGCAAAGCGATCATCACTCTTAGACTAAGCGCTCAAGATCCATGATATGGACACATGGATTATTTATACTTACGATTGTTTCGCAAAAATATATGACTTAGAATTTAACCCTGTAAACACGTCTTTTGTTTCAGATAGTCCCAGACATCAAAAGAGTCAAACGATTCTTCCGCCTCTGATGCCCCTGCCGAACAAAGAAAACTTCTTCTTGACGCCATCTCTACCACAGATGCCGTCCTTCTTCCACTCCACTCAGACACCATTATTCCGGATACAAAGTATGGTTCATAGAACACCAGTAAAGATGAACTTCTTTCACTCGACCGAAGAAAAACAGCTGAATGGGCTGCATTCCCCAGCGGAACACGTTCGCACGTTTCCACAGTTTCCTTTTACTACCGTGAGGCCGTTCATTCCTCAACTACCTTTGGCAAATTTACCAAGTTTTGAACATCTGTTTAGAAAACCCGCAGACGACTCCAATTCCCAGGGGATCTACAATCAGTATTCAAATATAGGCTATAGTAGACGACTGCAAGTGCCCTACAGTGTGCCGAATTATCTTCAATACACTGCATGAGCTAGATTACTTTTAGATTAGCATTGTGTTTTATTAATTAAAGTTTGTAGAAAGAATCAGGAACTTCTTATTTAGTACTTAAATAATCATTTAGTTTCTTTAGAAGACAATGATAATGATGATATTAAATTTCTGACTTCACCATACTATTTATGTTAACTATAGGCTAGTTTCGGCATATATTATTTACCTAACACCATGTATATCGTATGTGGACGATGAATGGGAACCCGTATACGACTATGCATCGGTTACAAAAGGCTGTGTAATGTGATTGTTGAGTAACCTGACCCCAGGCTCGTTCGTTCGTTAGAGCAGCTCTTCCCCCCTTTTTTATCGCGGATCTGGTCAGCTAGAGAATATTCCTCCCAGGTTCGCTCCGCGGCCTCTCCCCACCGCTGAGGCCAGAGTACGGTCCCTAGGACGTGAGCTGTATTCTCTGCGGAGCTGTAGGTACTCGTGGCACTCTGGTACCAACCAAAACAACCCTTTACGGTAGACTCTTAGGTTACTCAGCCCCTCTAGCATGAGCAACAAAACACGATATGATACGATATGATGTAGCGATTTATCGCATATTTTTTGTCAAAATATGAACTTTTATCGAAAAAACGATTTATGATGGCAGCTATGTTATCATATTTTGAAAGTAAAGAGGCGATAAATCGCTATATCATATCGTATCATATCGTTTTTTTTGTTACTCGTGCTAGAGGGGCTGGTAAGCACCTGCACTATGTAGAAGGTAAGAGAGCTGTGTCTCCTGGTGATACTAAGGGTGTTACAGACTGAATTATGTACTTAAGTAAAGAATTCTTCAACGCACTAGGTCATCGTAGATAGATTTTCAGTACATAGTCAAAACCCGAATCGCATATTATATTGTTGATCTGGTCTCCATACTACCTAAAATTGACCGATTTAATTTATTTCACAAGATTTCCTATAACACCTTTTGCAAAATCTAGGCCAATCAACATTACCTTGACTGGGTCGATCTAGCTAGGCTGTCTAGTTACTATGCAAACACTGCCAGACAAGTCACGCACGAGTCAAGAGTCAGAATAAGTAAGAGTAAGTGCATATACAGGATGTTCAAAAGAATAGGACACTCCTTAAAACCACGTGTTCAGCTGGTTATAAATTACAACATTTCATAAAGGAGTAACAATGACAGAACAATCTTTTTTATGTAATGGCCACACTCAGTCAAACGCATTTTCGTATGAACATTTAGCAGGAATCTTGATACAAGGTGTGCTGTACAGGTGGTCAGTCTGTTAAGTAGGTAATTAGGAGTTAGGAGAAACATTTTAGATTAGAATCTTTGCTAGAGACTAATAAACCATCATGAGATCAAGAATGACTATGGACGGGCCAATTATCCGGATGTTTGTAGCAATCTAGGGTGACGGAACCAATAGAGGTCCACTTATATGTACCCGATGACCACCTCAAATAGTCAATCCCGTTTACAAAATTACCCTACACAGTTCAAGATAGTTATTTAATAGGATGTTAAATGAAACACTGGAATAATCAATAAATCTAAGAAGCATCAGGATTATAAAGTTTTTATCAAACATTCTGTAATGCAAGCAAGTCTCAACTCAAACGAATTTTATCGACTAGATCCATTCATAAATCAATTTTATAATCAATTACAATAAATTTATTAGTTTTAACTGTAGTTCCAAGCTTTAAAATTATACTCATTTTGACAGTAGCAGATTCTTTTCATCTTTTGACAGCATTGACACCTAAAACTTTGGCAGGTGACCGCACTGATCAAATAATTAACAGCTGCCACAGCTGAAAAAAAAACTTGTCAAGCTATGAAAAAATGTAAAAACTCGAACACAAGTGTGAATTTCTAATTTTAACTTTAATTTAATAACAATGGGTAAGAGATACCATTGCGAATATTGTAATAAAACCATGGTGGCTGCTCCAGCTATTGTCAAAACTCACAATAAAGGCGTAGTGCATCAAAAACTAGTTCAGGAACATTACCAACAATTTAAAGGTATTTCTTTTTATTTCTATTGTAATTTTACAATAAAAGAATAAAAAATAGTAATGTCCCTGTTAAGTGGCAAGAGGTCAGATGCCAGGTATTTGGTAAAATGTTAAATCCAGTGTTATTTTTTTATTATAAATATAATAATTTTATATTAATTCACTGAATTTTGGTAGGTAAGTATTTATTTCAATATCTACACTTAATATAAATGCTGATCTGTTAACTATCTTACAAAACTTTAGTTAGATCTAGTCTTAGTAGTACCTTAGATTTAGTAATTATTATGGTCTTTAGTACCATTTTAGTAACTTTGTTGATAACTAATTAGTTGGAACATTACTGGTTATTGTTAGCTCACCTGGAACAAATGGCAATTAATAATAAATTTGCCAAAACTGTCCATCTTTCTGCAAACATCAACTGTAATACTCTTTATTTACTAGTGTAATATCTCAATGCCTATCTGTTAATGTCAATCTAACTAACAAACTCAGTGTTAAACTAAGTTAACCCATAAGCTGGTAAAATAGCCCAATTTAATAACAATGGCCCTGTCATACATGTGTACGGATGTGTCAGAGGATTAAAGCTAAACCTAGTTTTAAGAATGTTGTGGTGGACTGTTATCTGGATGTTTGTATATAATCATTATCTTTACTATGTTTCCAGATCCAGAAACAATATTATCAGAAGAAGCTTTCAAGAAGCCATGCAATAGGTTTGCTAATGGTGAATGTCAGTTTGGAGGTATCTGCCGTTACTCTCACTATTCTAGACAAGAGATTGATGCTCTTAGGGAATATGGTAAACCTTTTCTCTTAATTTTAACCCTTAATATTTTGTTCCGCTATAGACATCTTGTGGCTGAAATGATAATGATGATATTCTGAATAATATTTCACTTCTGGAGATAAAACTGCCTAAATTGTACCAATTAGGCGTTTAGCATACGGCGGGGCGGGCTGGGCCCGGTCTGACCGCGAAGCATTAAAGACCGCGATTGCCCATCGATACCCGCGGCTGCCCTCACCGCGAACACAAAGCACACCGCCGCGCCGCCAGTGCCCGCCGGGCACTTGTCGCGCCGTCGTTTTGCCCTCCGTGTGCGTTGGTAGTATAGAATTCCCTTTGCGCTATCGTTCGCGGTGAAATTGACCGGTCCGGCCCGCCCCGCCGACTGCAAAGCGATTTAGAATAGTTTTTTTCGCTGTACTGTTTTTTTTTAGTAATGTGTAATCTTTTATTATGATGGTTGTTGTACTGCAGTTGAAGTATAAATTGTCTATTCCTACTTATTATTTTTGGGTCTACCATTATCTATGATCTATGTATCTTTTACAGTTGCATCTAAAAAGAATATGAATAAAATCAAGCCACCACCATCATTCCACGATCTATACAAAAAACTTCAAGACGAGAAAGCAAAGTCTAATCCTGATAACAATACCACAGTGTTGTACGACAGTAATGGTGTCACACATGTGCTACCATGGACGTATAACAATGTGTTTGATAGTTACGGTGAAAATCTGCCTCCGAGTATCAAAAGGATGAAGTTAGATGACTTCAAGAATGCAGAATTTACTGAGTGGGGGTGATTAATGTCCGGTAATACTTTTGACTATTCACTCAACTTAAAGATTTACTACAAAAAAGATAGACTTGGTGTAATTAAACCATGTCTAAAGAATAGCCAACCAATGTGAAATGTTTATACATCAGACATTCGAGACATTTTATTAACAAATATTTTTAATAGGTTGACTAATCTTTAGACAGTGTTTAAACCTAGTCTATCTTTTTATGGTAAGGCCATTTAGGTTTTATGTTTTGTTTATGGATTTAGATTGCTCAACAGTCACACTGAAGACTTTAACCTCATTAGTAAGGTATTAAAAATATAAATGCTATGCGTTATAAAGTTTATTCAATTAAGTAGGTAATATTTAACACAAAACATTATTTTCTGGATTCACAAGCGCCTTCTCACATACCATATTAATGGTAATGGCCTTGGTGGTAAGTTTGCTTTTGGGAAATACCTGTACTCTGGGTAATTAATAAACCTGAAGTGTGGAGGTATTTCGTGCCTTATTTTTGCTAAGACCTGTAAAAAAACATAAATATATACTCTTTATTGCACGCTTAGCAAAGAAGATACAATTGATGTTTACAGAAAGATGTATAATTTAGGTGATCTTATTGCTATGAGCGATCTCTTCCAGACAACCTCATCATTGCAGCTCTCGGACTTTCTGCTGTGCTAGGCCAATGACTTCTAGATTAGCATAATAAAAGCTGCCTGCGTCCAGCGAGTTTCCTGCAACCTTTTTCAGATTGTCTGTCCACTTTCAAAATAATTATAAACAAAAACCGGCCAAGTGTGAGTCGATAAATAATGGCACGATGGGTTCCGAACCATTATCTATAAAAACGGCAAAAAATTACTTTTATTTTATAAAAACTAACTGTTTTAAGTAGTACAGTACCTTGAAAAAGCATTTTAATTTTGCATTTTGAATTCCTGCGCGTAAACGCTAGCCGCCATGATACCTTGGTTCGTGACGTCACTATATAGGAAACACTCAACTATCAACTGTGTTTTGCAACCATCAAAGAATCAATTCTTGGCAGATAAGTGGTATCTGATGATTATCTATAATTTGCACTAGAAATTATTGTAATACTGTGACAAAATGATACGATAGCAAACAGAGCAGTTGGCGTTGTTTACGATGTAGTGACGTCACATTCAGCATCATGGCGGCTACCGTTTTACGTGTTTGTGGCACAGAAAAAAAAACAATCTTATAAATTAAATAATAAAATTATTTTGCATTTTTATAAAACCTTTTGTAAAAGCGCTTAGTTTAAGCCTATTTACAGAAATAAATCGGTTTTATAAGTAATACATATTTTTAATATTTTCATACATGCCAATAAATAATAACATCGACAATAATGTCACGCATACTTTAACATCAAAATAACTCGACCCAATAACTTTATAACGGACCATTACCTCACTGAGAACCATGACGACCAAAATTAATGTATTCAATGAACAAAACATAGTTTAATTTTAATATTTCATTTCCCTTGCAACAAATATTACATGGATGTTTGGTTTACTGCACAAACAATTGCAATGTTGTTTTGGCTTCAATAAAATATTCTGTAGCTGTAATATAATATGTAGCAATATTAAAATATGTATGTGTGTATGTAGCCCGAAAAATACACACAAGCTTGCACACACTCATTTCCTAGGTAAAATGATGTCGTCATCATAAACCTTCATAGACTCTCTATCTGAATTAATTAATGTATTTATAATATATCGTTTAATAATATTGCTAAAAAAATATATGTTTGTGCTTTTTAGGGTTCCGTACCCACAGGGTAAAACGGGACCCTATTACCAAGACTCTGCTGTCCGTCGTCTTTCTGTCTGTTCGTCTGTCACCAGACTGTATCATATGAACCGTGATAGTTAGGCAGTTGAAATTTTCACAAATGATGTTACTTCTGTTGCCGCTAACAACAAATACTAAAAACCAGAAAAAAAAAATTTAAGATTTTTTTCGCTCGTTTTTTCCTTTTTTAATGTCATCTGTTTAAAAACTTTAGGCGCCCATAAAATATTTCTGTTAATCCTAATGGTCGACCGGCAAAGAATGCCATATGATGGCATTTATTCCATCTTTTTATGATTTAATTAAAAAAATATTCAATCATAATCTTTGAATAGTGTATAGTTGTGCTTTTTATCGGTGGTGCTAATACTAAGCCATTGAATTATTAATTTGTTTTAACATTTTGCGCATTTTTATATCATGTGTACAAAAAGTGGACTTAAATGTATTTAAAGAAAACAATAAAAAACGAGCAAAAAAACACGTTTGTTGTATGGTTAATTTTATGTTAATTTTATTCTGGTTTAATTGAAGATAAATAACACTTGAAAAAGTCATCGTCCTCAGGTAGGACTCGAACCCACGTCCCATCGCATGCCGGACGAGTGCTTTACCAACTAAGCTACCGAGGACGTCACGTGACACGATGAAATTTCTCAAGTGTTTTTTTTTTTCTTTGTCAAAGCCAGCGTATGTCTGATCAATGTTGTAGCTATATAAGGTCCGATTTTATTAGTTTTCATCCTGTTAATGTGTGCCTATATAGGTGAAAAGCAATCGTAAAAACCAATTTTCAAATGTGTACCATAAAAACTAAAAAAGTTAAAAATCAACAACATTGACTTCATATTGCATAAACTCGTCCTATCTTTGCTACGTTTAACCATCTGATTATCCGTCTTATTCCTTCCCCTTGTACAGAGCGAGAAAGAGTTGAAGATAGGACGAGTTTATGCAATATGAAGTCGATGTTGCTATTTTGTAATTTATTTTTAACTTTTTTAGTTTTTATGATAGACATTTGAAAGTTGGTTTTTACGATTGCTTTTCACCTATATAGTCACAGGTTAACAGGATGAACTCTAATAAAATCGGACCTTATATGTAGAGCTGAGCCGTCAACGCCCTATAGAAATATTTTTACAAATATTAGACCATTGGTTAAGATCAGAAATGCTTAAACATTAAAAATCGATGGTCTGAGGTCGATGATTTTTTCAAGTGTTATTTATCTTCAATTAACCTTGCATGGAATTGCTTAAAACAAAAATTTTCAATTTATTTTGTTTTTTTGTATTTTTTGTTATAGCAGCATCAGAAATACATCAATCAATATCTGTAAAAAAATCAATTGTCTAACTATCTTGGTTTATGAATGAGATACAGCCTGGTGACAGACGGACAGCGGAGTCTTAGTATTTTACCCTTTGGGTACGAAACTCTAATAAAACGGACAATGATAATATTATATTGTCTTAAATAAAATCCACAGACTAAATTTATAGTGGCATTAAAATAGAAAACGAAACCAAGTAATACAACTATTATTTCTTGTACATCATACATTTTCCTTGCTTTATCTACATCATAAAATGTAAGACTTTTATGATCCAATCATTTTTGTTTCTAGCTAAATTGACAACCGTATCCATAGAGTAAGGAAAATTGAATTAAAATGCACAAGCCTGTCACATCACTGAAATGAGTGTAATATTTCTCCTTTGGAATGTTATTATGGTGAGTCGGTCACTTTTATTAACAATGTGGAATATCCTCGGATCAATTTTCAACCTAATATACAACCTGTAAAGTTCAATATTAATCGAGTTTATTTTAGGTTTTGCGGTCTAGTTCATTGAGCTGTTAAAACGTATTTTTGTTGCGTTTTGTTTAAGGATCCCCCTTAACTTCACTGTACTACACTACGGTGCGGCAAGACTACAATGAACAACACTACTATTGATAGTTTTCATACAATCTTATAGTAATCGATACTATCGATAATTTTGAACTATCGATATAGTAGTATTAAAAACGATAGTTCAAAACGATAAGTAGTATTGATATTTTAATATCAATGAAGAGCAATCCTATCGTACGTGTTTAATTAATACTCATGATCATTATTTTTTATATTTTAGTTAACTCACTCGCGTAAAAAGAAATATTTTATATTTATTCTCATATTAAACCTTGTTTTCTTTACGAACAATTAAAAGATTGATTATTTTCTATTAATGTTTTGCTTTTCATATTAGAAACTTAATTGCTAATAAACATAATGACTGCTATTAATGTAATTTTAAATTAGGTATCACTGCTATAAAATAATTAAAATTGGTTATATAATTCATGACTATTACGCATTTAAGTATATTAATGTGGAAGTTTATTTCTGTTACTTCATAAAAATAAGTCGGATTAACTGAGGAAGTATACTCCCTTCTTTATAATTACTTCCTAAAATGATCATTAATATATTAATAATAAAAATAATCTTAACTCGTGGTTACTATAAGAATCCAGAAACGAATACAATAATATCATCAAATTCAATTCCCTTAGCATTATACAAACCAGAAACCTTTTGTAAAAAGACAACGCCATTTATAAAATGACGAATCATACAATATGCCAACGACATACATAAAATATTTTTATAATTTGTTACAGATAAATCTACTGACTAATGCGACGGCAAAACCTTTTTACGAAAAAATCGATAAAGTAATCGTTATATTCGATTCTGACATTTCCGATTCCAACACGAACATTCTTAGGTCCAAAAATTCTGGAGAAAAGCAGAAAACTCCAAAAGAAGTAAAAGCAGAGTTGAAGAAAGCAAATCTGGTCAAAAACCAACATCAACGTAAAATGAGAGAAGTAATTGAGTTTATGAAAAATCATATGGTTAGTACTAACTATTTTTACGATGAAATGAAACGTATTAAAGAACAACGTCGCGTGAAAGGGCCGCTAAGAGATATGATCGATTGGCTGGAGAAATACAATCATAATAGAGAGATGAGAAGAGTCATTAAATTTTATATTAAGGTTAGGAGAGATTACGCCCTTCAACATTTCGATGTGTGGTCGCACAAACCAAATAAGCTAAAAATTAATATCGTCAACGATGCATTTAATGACGGGTAGAAGATTTAATCGATATTTTTGGATGTAAATAAACATATGATATAATTTTCTAATAATGTTTTTATTATGACATGGAACTCAGACAGGCAATTTGTAAATTTGAATTGTTCTTTGTTTATTAAAATCGTCAGGCGAACATAAGATAAGTATTATGTATTATCAAGTTATTGGTAGCACCGAATTTAATAATAGCGGATACCAGAATTTAAGCGTAAGACAAGCAATCTTAAACGATACACTTTCGCGCTAGACCCCCTAGCCTAGGGGGTCCTAGCGCGAAAGTGTATCGTTCGGTCGGTCGTATTAACCGATTAAATTAAAACATCCATTCCCCCGTATCAAAAGTTTGACAATTTATGAACAATTGAAAATAGTCGGGTTTTTTACACTGCTAGATTGAGTTGGTCATATTTTATCAAAGGATGGACTCATGAGACTGGCCATTTTAATTAGGTTTATACGACCGAACGAGAGATACACTTTCGCGCTAGGCCCCCTGTGAAAAATTTGGTTCAAAGTTTTTCCGAGATTTCTGCATGAAGCTTAACTTATGGTCATTTTGCTAGGATTTGTAAGTGTGATACGTGATATTCATAAGTTCAATAACTCTTATTAGTTATTTAGTTTAGCCGGGCTGTTTCCGCACTAAGATATTTGGCTATTTTGCGTCATAGGTACATAATATTCTATTCTTACATTACATCTACAGTACTTACTGTGAATTATTTTGTGAAAGAGATTAGCTGCTCATAGACATTCACTTTTGTTATGGGAGCTATATGCCTGACGCTGTAGGTAAAGCCAAAGGGACATACCTACGTATATTTTGCCCAGCGCATGACATCATATTTATATCATATCAAGATTTAATATTCTTTATAGATCAACGAATGACCTCGCGAACGAAGTCGCAAGTTTAAAAACAATGAAATTACAATCAATATCCGACACATTTATTGATTCTGATTGATGACGTAGAGTAATCTTGGCGAAAATTGCTGCAGAACCGACACCAGCTGATAAAGCTTCGAGCCAGGCATTATTTTCGCTCGTATGGACCCCTAAAACAGTTGCTAAATTAATATCATTTTGACAAAAGAATCGAACAAAAAACCAGGCTAGGTTATGTACTCTTTATCAGGCAGAGGAAAGAATATTTTTCATTTGTTTTTGACTAAGGCAAGTGGATAAGGTTTAAAATGAGGTACAATCTCCGACGTGGATTTTTTTCGCTCAGCTCACAAGAACCTTGCTGTAGGATCACTAACCACTGCCCTTTAAAGGGTTAGATAGAAGCGCTATCAAATAATCTTACCAGTTTTGGTGCCGTAGATCTGTATTGTTTTTGTTTTTCTTGTACCTGTGAGAAAAATATCGCTACAGTATGAGGTTACCTACATTTATAACGATTCTAAGGGCGTTTGTCCACTGGTACCGTTACCGAGAACGAGGCGAGGCGACGTTGGCGATATACTATATTACATTGCGCGTTCAGAAACCCACTTTCCGTAATCAAAAATTATGCTCTGAGAGCTAGCTACGTAAAGTTCAGTGGTGGAGTAAGTAAGAGCTCTCCGGCTAGTAAGTAGCAATCCAGTATCGATCCGGTCCCAGTAACAGAATCGGTGTTTTCGTAAACCCAAAAATTGCGGTTCGCAATAAAACTGAATTTGGAAAAAAAATATTGTAAAAAATAATAATTTTCAGTCACATTACGAACGTTTTAATAATGTTACGTCAAAATATAAGATTTAGGGCCAGTTTCACAATGTACGGATAAATTCTGCATTTGTTCTCAATAAGCTATATTTTACTTATCTGAAGGATAAACACGATTTTCAAGCACTTTTATCCTATACATAACTTTATCCGGACATTGTGAAACAGGCGCTAAGATAGTATCTAGCTTAAGATTATAAGATGGTAATGTTTCTGGGACCGGATCGACACTAGATTGTGACCATTGTTGAATTATGATTTAGATAACTGCTATGCGTAAGACATTTTTTAATTACCATTGTACTTATGTCAGATCGTCGTCATCTCATTAATAATGACGACGGCTGCAGTGAACTAACGCCCTAATTCGCAAAGTACTTCATTCAGAATCCGAACCACAGAACAAGTAAGACTCGCTACGCTCCGTGATCCCTTTTCTTTTCTGGGTTCCGAACAAAGCATTTTGAATTATGTAGGTATGCTAAATTACACTAACTTGTTATTAATAACTAATACTTACTAACACTAGTAACCAAATATAGGTAAATGTTTTAATATAGTAGAATAAATTATAATTATAAAAACTGAGACGTGTCACACAATATTCTATGATTAGTCCTGTAACTGATACTTAAATAAATATCAAACTTATCAGATAAAACAACACTTTACCAATTGGTTCCTTGTGTACGATCTCAAGACACTCTTGGGATCAACATCTTCCACCCATACAGCGTTCCAGTAATCCTGAAAATAATAGAAAAAAAATTTGGTCTCTTTTTTATTGAAAAAAAGATGTTAAATAATAGGCCTTATTTGTACTATAGATTGCTTACCTATCAACTAAAACTTAATTAAATTCTGCAAATAGGCTAAAACTAAGCCGTTTTATATACCACCACTGCTTCGGGACAATATTTTTGGCTACTGCAAGGTGTCATTTTTTCTCAGTTGATATTGGACTCTATCAGCTTAAAATAAAGTTGAAAATTGCTTGAATAAGCTGTTGACCTGTACACAAATTCGTTAAAACTAGCAGTATGTGACTTACACCAGTCCTAAGAATTTCTTTCTCATTTTTGACAACTTCGGAATTGTTGACTGGCATCGATGCTTGTTCTCTTGCAGACTTTACCGCCACTGCTAACACTTTCTCGGGAGCTGCCTGTGAATAGAATAAACATGTCTTTTGTTGTATTTTTTTATTTATTTCATAAAACAATAAAATAAAAGCACGTACAAAGTATATAAACTTTAAAATGAATGAGCCAGTCATAACAGGCCACAGCGGTTATTCATTATTTTTGGTTTACGCAATGAAAACCTTTGATAGGAGCTTCTGTCGCTCAAATGCAAAATCTACTAAATACTTACCCAATTATTTTCTATTTAGGTAGTTCCCCTTACAAAGTAGTACCTACTTATTGTCATTGTAAACACTTAGCACTTAGCGACTAGTACCTATACTACAATGTGTTAGGTAAATGGTATATCAAGACGAAACTAGCGTATGTTAACATATTATGCTTAAAAATACTATGGTTAAGTCAGAAATTTGATATCATAATTTTTGAAAAAAAAACATCTTAAATCAGATTCTAATTTTTTTTTTTATGAAAGTTTAAAAAATAAAAAGCGTGATATCAAACTGACGTTAACATACAATTTTTTTGTATATGCTTAAGTTAAAAAAGGCTAGTTTTGGCTTGAAATACCATTCTAACACCCTGTATAATAGTGCCCGCCTTCAATTGCTATTTCAACCAAAAAATTCTTTATGCTATGCCTTAACTGCCTTTGTTGATGGTGATTAGGTATACTATCTACCTATTTGATGCAAGTACCTACCGGTAGGTAAGGATGGTAATCCTTCCTACCTTCTATGATCTGGGTAGTTGTCATTCATTATCATACTACTAGGTGTCATTCAATCATACTACTTACTTCGATAGGTAATATTTCCTCATTTACTCTTTTCTGCTTTGAAACCTGCGCAAAAAAACAAGGTTAAAGTATCTAAAGCTAACAATTCTAAATACCTACTTACCTACTCTAAGCACGTATAATTAGGTATTAAAGTTATTATTATACTCGTAGTGGTAAACTCACTATTTTATCTTCAGTTTTAGAAGCCTCTTTCTGCAAGAAAAACAATAATATTTCACCATATCATTCGTATTTACTACATAACGCTCCAATACCTTTAAAACTACCCTTCAAGAACTGACAACAGTAACATTTGTTAACAAATAAAGTAGGAAAGATAAATAACACTTGAAAAAAATCATCGACCTCAGGTGGGACTCGAACCCACGTCCCATCGCAGGCCGGGCGAGTGCTTTACCAACTAAGCTACCGAGGACGTCACGTGACAAGATGAAATTCCTCAAGTGTTTTTTCTCGCTGTCAAAGCCAGCGTATTCTGATCAACGTTGTAGCTATATGTATAGCTGAGTAGTATACTACCGTCAACAGCCTATAGAATTATTTTTACAAATATTTGACTATTGGTTAAGTTCAGAAATGCTTAAACATTGTAAATTTTTGTTTTTAGCAATTCCATGCACTCGAACTCGGCACTCGCCCGGCTTGCGATGGGACGTGGGTTCGAGTCCCACCTGAGGTCGATGATTTTTTTCAAGTGTTATTTATCTTCAATTAAACCTTGCATAGAATTGCTAAAAACAAAAATTTACAAAATAAAGTAGGGAAGCCCTATTCCTGTAAGTTACCAGAGTCGCAATCCAGTTTCACTACGGTCCCAGTAACAGTAACATTAGCTACTTTTAAAAAAAGGGTCTCGCGCACGAAGGGTTCCGTACCATTATTTAAAATAACACTTGTTGTATGGGAGCCCCCTTCAATATTTATTTGATTCTGGTTTTTGGTATTTGTTGTTATAGCGGCAACAGAAACATCATCTGTGAAAATTTCAACTGTCTAACTATCACGGTTTATGAGATACAGCCTGGTGACAGACGGACAGCGGTGTCTTCTTAATAGGGTCCCGTTTTACCACTCGCGTACGGAACCCTAAAAAATGTATCGGAACGGTAATGAACCTTAGTCACGGAAGAATTAACTTTTCCGCGATCTTAATTTTAAGTACATACTTCAAAAGAACCGAAACTGCGAATCCTACAAGAGATAGTTCTGGATTTAAGTTAACATAAGATAACTCACTTCTGTATATGGATACACGGGAACAAATCTCCTATTTAGTTCTCTGTATAGAAAGGGATAGCTGCGATGCTGGTTTAAACCGAATGTATCGGATGGGTCTCCCGCCTTTTTCTCCGCTAAGTATTCTGGGTCATTTAGTGCCTGGAAAATGTTTGAAAAGCATACAGTAAATTAAGGAGGGGAATGAGATCATCATTTTCAATCGTAGACATTAAGAGGGCCTCCTTGTATAAAACTAATAAAGCTGTCAAAGACTGGTTAGCTAACTTGGACTACCAGCAAACAGAAGACCTTCTGAACCATACTTAGGCGTCCTCCTTGACACACATACACATACACACACACACACACACCACACACCTCACACACACACTCACACACACTTCTTCACATTTTTATTTTGTTATCTGTTTAAATTTTCACATTAATAAAATCAAAACTCAAAATTAAATCAGTGATTAAGCAATAATCACCTCGACCAGTGTCGCCATATTGTAACTTTTAATTATGTACACCTAGCCTGACTACTGCGATTCAAGCAATATGCTTAGTGCAGCCGTCGCCGTATATCGTAAGACCTTTAACAGTTGGGTGTCGATAAATCGCTATATCACATCGTGTTTTGTTAGTCATGCTAGGGGAGCAGGAAGGATCTAGTAATGACCAGGGCCAGGGCTCTGAGCAGCCCGTCCTTCTAAATACCACCGCACACAGTACGCGGGATCGATGTTGAGCGACGGGGCAGAGAGAGGAGATCGCTTTGCGCATCTTACGAGACGATCATCGTATCAGAGACGTGTGCGCGGAGCTAACAACCAATCACGGCCGACGTTGCAGGCGCGTCACACGACTAGCCAATCACGTAATCGTAATGGTCGTCTGCGCAACTTTCACCGCTCTACTTCTGTGCCGCTAGTTGTACATAGGTTACACCGGGTAGATTGGGCGAGCGCTGAAGGCGCTCAGCCTAGGTCTGCCCCACTAGCGGTCTCCGCTACCCGACGAGCCTCACTCACAATCAGCTGGGTTTACGGTTCATAGGTACGTGTCAGCATAGGTGTCGGGTCCCATACTAGCGGGCGTGATCGGGTCAGTGTAGAGTCTAATAGGCACCCTACCAAGCGGCTAACATTATAGTGGTGGCCTTACTTCATAATGAGTCCCGTTGAGGGAAAAGTGAGGGTGAGGGTGCCGGTTGCGGCATTCGCTTCGGAGTCAGCCCCGGATCTAAGGCAAACCCGGGGCCAGAAGCTGCCTACTACGAAAATGTAACGCTCGTTCGGACGTACAAACCTAGCAAATTAAACTATCACCTCTTTGTATCAATCCTTTGACAAAGTATATTCAACTAAAACCAGCCGTGTAAAAAACCCGACCGTTTTCAATTGTTTATAATAATATAAGTAAAGCTTCGGTCAAAATTCAAACTGGATAGATGAATAGCCCCATAGAAATATTAATGAAGGAGAAGTCGCGTCGTATACGTAAATTCAAGGAGCACCGCTCTGCAAAACGCCTTAAAAGACTTTTCTGGTGGTTTTTTTTGTTTAAATCGTTTTGATTACCAAACCTCTTGTATAATTTACCTTGTCAACAACATCTTTTTTTCTATCAGCAAGTAGCCGTTTGCTCGTATCGGTTTCTTCGTCTTCTTCCGAAGAAAAGCATGCCTGATAAATAAAATTGTTTTCTAAGTTAAATCCGTTGGCTCTATCATGATGAGAAGTCTTTTCGTCTCAGTGTGTGCATGTGCACTCATAGGTAAAAGAGTGTAGTTATATCGACAGAACTATCGATATAACTTAAATACTATTGGAAAGTTGAACCTATAGGTACGCGGGACAAACTGCGAATGGGACTAAGTGCGAACGAGGGACGCACTGCGCATAATAAAGTTTTCACATTTACTGTAACTGTCTTATTCTGAGTGCTTTACTGAGTGGACTAAGGTTAAACCACTGATTTATAGCAAATGCACTCTGATTAAGACAGTAACTGGCATATTCAGAGTGCATTTGCTAGTACCGGACTAAGGTTAAACCACTGATTTATGTAGGTTTAAACTTAGTCCCGACTAGCAAATGCACTCTGATTAAGACAGTAAGTGATTAGAAAAAGCGTGGGTGCGTCTTCGTGTATAAGTACTTAGCACAGTAATGTAGCAACATCATCATCATCGTGCAGAACTGCAAGAGCTGCGCACAATATGCTTCGCTCTCACTCGCAAGCTGCGCACAATATGTTCCTATCTCAAACAATCACGCCATATTCAACTTCAACGTGATTGGTCGACGCATAACTCGCTCTAGTCGATATTCCAGTGTACATAGTTTGTAGAAATATTAGTCTTAGTTTTACCATTCCATTACCTTGTAGTAGTAGTATTATTTTACCATCACCTTGTAGTCAGTTAGCGACACTATAGGTACTCACACCTACCAACAACCGCCAAAGTAACTACTGGAGTTGTTTATGATCTTTGCTAACTTTTATCATCTTACAGATGGGCAAAGGTGTTCCCTGACTTCCCTGAGAGCCTATTGCGAGTTCCACAAAATAATCGCGTCACTTACTTTGAGCTGAAGACGGAGGATGGTAGTATAATGTCGACAAAAGCCGAAGTTTTGAGGGAGATCGAAAAGTTCTATGGGCAGTTATACACCTCGGTCACTAAACCTGTTAGTAGTTCAGCCGCAGATCCAAGAGCTAAGCTGACCCGACACTATACCGAAGATATCCCGGACATCAGCCTATATGAGATTAGGATAGCTCTCAAACAGCTCAGGAACAACAAGGCGCCGGGTGATGACGGGATCACCTCAGAGATTCTGAAAGCGGGTGGAACACCGGTACTGAAGGTCCTTCAGAAACTCTTTAACTCCGTCTTGCTCGAGGGAATAACGCCGGAGGCATGGAATAAGATAACACCTTGCTGAAGAACTACAGACCCATCTCGCTTCTGAGCCATGTCTACAAGTTGTTTTCGAGGGTCATCACGAATCGTCTCGCACGTAGGTTCGATGACTTCCAGCCTCCCGAACAAGCAGGTTTCCGAAAAGGCTTTAGTACCATAGACCACATCCATACGCTGCGACAAGTTATACAGAAGACCGAAGAGTATAACTTACCACTATGCTTGGCGTTTGTGGACTATGAGAAGGCCTTTGATTCAATCGAGACTTGGGCAGTGCTACAGTCTCTACAGCGGTGCCATATTGGCTATCGGTACATCGAGGTGCTGAAATGTTTATATAAAAACGCCACCATGACGGTCCGAGTACAGGAGCAGAGCACGAAAGCTGTTCCTCTGCAGCGAGGCGTAAGGCAGGGAGACGTTATTTCTCCGAAACTGTTTACCGCCGCATTGGAAGATGCTTTTAAACTCCTGGAATGGGAAGGATTCGGCATCAACATTAATGGCGAATACATTACTCACCTTCGGTTTGCCGACGATATTGTGGTCATGGCAGAGTCGCTGGAAGACCTCGGTACAATGCTCGATGGCCTTAATAGAGTTTCCCAACAGGTAGGTCTTCAGATGAACATGGACAAAACAAAGATTATGTCGAATGCCCATGTTGCGCCCTACCCAGTACCAGTTGGGAGTTCTATTCTCGAAATTGTTGACAAATATGTTTACCTGGGACAAGTGATCCAGTTGGGTAGGTCCAATTTTGAGAAAGAGGTCAATCGACGAATCCAACTCGGATGGGCAGCGTTCGGGAAATTACGCAACATCTTCTCGTCCAAAATACCTCAGTGCCTAAAGACGAAAGTATACAACCAGTGTGTGTTACCAGTGATGACATACGGAACTGAAACGTGGCCTCTTACTATGGGCCTTATTAAGAAGCTTAAAGTTGCACAGCGCGCTATGGAAAGGGCTATGCTCGGTGTTTCTTTGCGAGATCAAATCAGAAATTAGGAGATCCGTGAACGAACCAAAGTCGCTGACATAGCCCGACGGATTAGCCGGCTGAAGTGGCAGTGGGCGGGGCACATAGCACGTAGAACTGACGGCCGATGGGGCAGAAAGGTTCTGGAATGGAGGCCGCGTATCGGCAAGCGCAGCGTAGGACGCCCACCCATAAGGTGGGCAGACGACCTGGTAAAGGTTGCAGGACGACGCTGGATGCAGGCCGCTTCCAATCGGCCGATCTGGAAGTCACTGGGGGAGGCCTATGTTCAGCAGTGGACGTCCTGTGGCTTAGATGATGATGATGATGATGACTTACTTTGATTGAAAGTCAATGTTAATTTGTATTCCTATTCAATCGATTTAAGTGACTTGGTTGTTTTGTGAAACTCGCACTAAGAATCCTGGTTTCCCCTAAATTCTTCCAGCGATCCCTGTTAGCGCTAATATCCCCATAAAGCTTGGCATAACATACAAAATTGTAAAAAACATTTTATTTCGTACCCTTGGTAAAATTTGGTAAAGAAAACACAAAATAAAAACAATAAACTGCAACTCCATTCTAAAAAACCGACTGTGGACTGCAATCGATATTATGATTGGAAAAGTTAATTGGTGTGCTGTTTTATTAGATTTGCATTTGAGGCAAGTAGTAGCTCACATAGCGCGCTACAAACAAGATAGTACCTACCACCTACCTCATGCCACAGATTAATATAATGTCTAACTAAGTAACTACCGCACTCACAGATTAACAATAAAGTATTGATTATTATTTTTGATATTTTTTTAAGTTATATTTGTGAAGGTCTTAATATTTGCGGTTTCAAATACAACCAAAATTCACGATGCACTGTCTGATCTAAATCTATGTATTTAACATTAGCATCCATCGCTCTGACCCTAAGGTAAGTAATAAGGTAAGTGATACAAATAAGGCCTAGCTAATTTTAAACAGTCATATCATGATAACTATTTGAAAGAGGTGAAAAATAAAAGCAAGACATTATTCCTTTGTTCATATATTTTACGTAATCACGAAAATATTAAGAATTATTCAATCACAAATTTCTTAAAAAGAGGTATTACTGGAACCTTCACCTTTGGCCATATTAAAACACAGTGCTCAAACAAAGCCTAGGTCCTTAAATTATATTAAAAAAGCTATAATAGTAACAACTATATAAAAATATAGGGTTCTGAAGCCTTTATCAAGCGCTTCCATGAGATCCTTGATCAACTTTTTAACAAATTTTACGAAATAGTATGCTTAAATTACTAGTCAGACTCAAAGTCTCATATTAACAAAAATTTAAGAAAAAAATTACAGAAAACGTATCCAAACAAACAAAAAATATTAAATCAACATTTGTTCTCAATAATATTACAGATTTTTTGTAAAAAAAATAATATTTGATAGGCCTTATTTACACACGGTATCTAAATAAGGCCTCTAAACTTTAAAAAAGCATTTTATACTTAGGAACATTAATCAATCAGTCTTACCGATAACAATAAATTATAGTACTAGTAAACGTAACTATAAATTAATTTTTCTCACAATTGGGACATACAAATGCGTCTTGATCACTTCTTGTCAAGCCCACGCAATCCTCGTGGTACCACTGATGACATTCCACGCATTGTCTCATATCTGCAATCCTCTCCTCTTTACATGCAAGACAGTACCACTGTTCAGTATCTTTAGTTGATTTTGGTTTAATCAAGGATTTTTTGATTTGTTTTTGTACCTTTTTAGTAGTTTTCTTGACAGGTTTCTGTCCTTTCTTTGTCTTATTCGAATTATTCTTTTTTGGTGTTTTATCGGAATTAAATAAATCTTTAGTTACCCTCTGACCTTTATAATTTAAAGCTTTTTTACGTGGACGATTCTTAACAACACTGTAGTCGGGCGTAGGCATAAATTTTTAGAAATCAGTCTTCTTATTTGTAGCAATGTTAGCCAGAGGTTTGTCATTTTCAGTGATGTCGCCATCAAATTTAGGCAATGTAACTTGATTGGGATTCACATTTTCAATATCACACTCTGTGCTTGAAGAAGAATGCATTCTTGAGCGTTTTGGTGTAATAGGCCTGTTTACAAAAGCGTAGATATTGTTTTCTTCAGACGACATATTTTCATGCTCATCTGATGTACTATCACTATATTCTACTAGTCGATGAGTAGTCTGTAAGCCGCTGGGCCCGGGAAGATTTTCGAGCCAATTTTGGTCAGTAACATTAACTTGATGTGGTGTACTGTATTCAATGGGGGAAGCATGAAGCATGAAAATACTCGAAGGTCCGGTGTGGCTGGAGATAATGGTAAGACGTTTTCTGCATCGATCATATTTTGCAAATGCTGAAGGTTGCCGATGGGTGAGGATAGACGTGACTCGGTATCGGTTTCAATATTTGTATCCGATCCTGACAAATTGTCATGAGGTCTTCTTAGGTTGGCATCGATTGTTTGTGAAGATTCACCACAGTCGTTTGAATTTCTTTCACTGTTACGACACTCTGTCAAGATGGAAGGAGCGGAAGCAGTTTCTGGTATTGCATCAGCGTTTAATGGATAAAGTCCGGTAGCTTTGAACCCACTCGTTATATTCGCATAGGTCATGGTTTTTGACCAGACTTTGGATAGAATAATGTTGAATCTAGTTTTAGTAATATGTTTGGCACGTGTTTCGTACATATACTGCAGAACTTCTTGATCCCAGTACGATTCAAAAGGTTTGTAACAAGCTTTGTCAAGAGGCTGCAATTCGTGTGTAGTATTAGACGGCAAGCAATAGAGAATAATGTCATGTTTTTCAGCTGTTTCGGCAATGCGAAAGTCCAAATGACATTTGGCACCGTCAAAAATAAGAAGACATTTTCCAGGGGTCTTATACTTTGCTAAATGTTCAATAAAAAGTGTAAATAGCTCCATTGTCATACTCCCTTTTGGTGCCATGTGGACAATTGTTCCTGAAGGCAAATTATCGTCATACTCCGGCTTCTTCCTTTTTCCTTTAAAAAGAATCATAGGTGGTATCGGATTCCCTATTGCATTAACACATCCAACCACGGTGACGTTCTCACCATGCTCAGAGCCTAGCATGTGCACCCTCTTAGCACCCTTCTGAGCAATCACGCTTTGTTGATGATGTAATGTCAGCCGGCAGCCCTTCTCGTCCATATTATAAACTTTTTCAGGGTGATAATGAAGATCTAATTCGTTATAAAGCTTACGAACTTCATTGAAATGATGAGCAACGATATTTTTATTTAATTTCTGGGCTCGAGCTGGGTTTAATAATTGTGCCTTTCGTTTTGCCAAATCTGGATTACGTTTCAAAAATAATCTCAACCATCCTTTACCTGCAAGTCCTGTTTCTTTGTTGAAGTCATTAGGAATGTTAAATTTGTCACAAAAGGCGAATGCTTGAATCCGAATCATTTTTGGTGTTAGAGGTATTCCTATTTCAGCAAATTTTATTATACGGCTGACGAAATCTTTTTCTTGCACTTTCGTAAATATAGTTTTTCTTCCCAAATTTTTCTGTAGAATACCAGTTTTAAGATGATTTCTAATAGTTCGTCGCGGAACGCCATGTTTTTCCGAGGCTTTATATGTCGACAATCGCCCACAATGCACGTCATTAACTGCCGCTTTTAAGTTTTCCTCGGACCACGTAGCTCGTTTTCGTCTTGGAGGAACCATTCTGAGATATTTAATCTATAAATAAGCAAAATAATTTTAAATTCGACATAATTCCTAATAAGGCCTAGGATTAGAAATAAGGCCTATTTTACAAGTAGGCCTTATTTGGTACTGGGCACTTCATAAATGTTTTTAACCGTATTTAATTAGTGTATTCAAAAAAAATTAAATATGAAGTCATAATTACCTTTTTGAATAGTTGTAACTGCGATCTGCATACATTAGTTGAAACAAAACTTCAAAGAACAATTTTTTTAAATTCGACAAAAGTTACTTAAAAATTATAACGCGCTATGAAAACACCCGTCAGTCACGGTTGACCGGCTACTACTGTCGCTGTGAGCGCAAGCGGGACTATCCTGCGCTATTGTCGAGGGCGTAGGGCTGTCGTCTATGTGTGTGTAAAGTATTTTTGATGTAGGTATATTAGAACTGACTTTTCTGGGCTATAGGCTTTATTCAAGCATAGGCTTTATTTGTATCAAGTACCTTAGCTAAAGCACTCGTGCTATAGAAATCACAAACAACGACGGGACCTCAACACCTAGACCCAAATAGTATAAAAAAGTTCGTTTTCTACATTGAACTGACCTGGAATCGAACCCGGGACCGCCAAGGGTATGTTGGCGTCGCCAAGTCCGGCGTGCGCGCCTCTCGGCTACGGAGGCCGTCCTTACTGTAGACGGAATTACTAATTGACAATTGTCTTTTTGTATCGTCTCTATTGTCATAGGTTCTTTTAAAGTAATTTAAGGTGTCTGTTTGCCCCTTATAATTTATCATCATATTTTTTTTTAAAGAAATAAACTATTTATTTATTTATCATAAAACATGACCGTGCTAGAAGCGTGTTAGGCAAAAAAATATTCTTTAAAATATTGAAAAGTATGTTCCCCCTACTCCTACTAGACCGTTCCGTCATCATGGCGTCACCGACCGACACCGTCGCATTATACCACCATGCAGTCAGCGAGAATATTCACACGCTCTGTGCATGACATGACACGCATGCAAATGTTGACATCATACATTCAGGATGTATCCGGGCACAGAATGTGTCGATCCGTTCAGTAGGCATAATGTATCGTGTTGCTTTTCGCGTCCATGTGATACGTTCCTAGGACGGTCATGGACTCATGGCATGATTAGCGTAGTGGGCAGACACCTTTTAGGTTAAGCGATAAAAATACTTAGGACACATATTTTGTGTGTGGCCACTTGCTTTGCTTGCAACAATTTTTTCAAGCTAGTTCGTCTCAAGAACTGGTGGAAAAATAAAAAACCGGCCAAGTGCGAGTCGGACTCGCACACGAAGGGTTTCGTACCATTATCTATAAAAACGGTAAAAAAATCAAGCCCCTTAAATATTTATTGTATTTTGTTATAGCGGTAACAGAAATACATCATCTGTGAAAATTTCAACTGTCTAACTAACACGGTTCATGAGATAGTATTATTCTTTCTCTATGATGAGATACAGCCTGGTGACAGACGGACGGACGGGCAGACAGACGGACAGCGGAGCCTTAGTAATAGATTCCCATTTTAACCCTTGTGTACGGAACCCTAAAAATTGTGGTGGATCGTAGAATAATATAAAAAATTTGTATACAACAGCATTATTTTATTTATTAACACCTGTTACCCCGCTATATACCTAATCTACTTATATATAGTAGTAATAAATAGCTTATTTTTGACCACGTACTTAAAATTTATTTACAATAGCAAGTTGTAGTATATTTTGGCACCACCAAATTAAAGTACATTACAAAGTTTAGTACAATTGACACCAACATAAATTTTAGCGGTTTTGAGATATAACATTATAAACATAAAATCATAACAGAAATCCTAGATTTAACTGATTTAAGTTCATTAGCAACACTACATATTACTGTTAACATTAAAATGCTGGTATTTAGTAGAGCTCTTCACTTGCTAGTTGACAAAATCGAAATACAAGGCCTTTCTATAAAAAATATAAAAACAATAGATATCCTAGAATAACCGATTTACATAAGCAATATTAATACGTTAACTTATTAAAATGCTGGTAGTTGGTAGATGTCTTTACTTGCTAGTTGTCATACAAAAACCAAATTCAAAGCCTTACATTCTATAAAAAAAAAAACTATTGTAATTGGAGGCAAAAGTACTCCAGAGTGGCAATTTCACAGCAATTTACCCTACATGCATAGGAAAGGGGGGTACTTTATGAAGACTCCTCAGAGTCTGTAGTCTTTCATAAAATCCCCCATTTTCCGCGGAGTACGGCACACAACCGCCCAGTTCTCCGTCGTAAATCGTTTTGGGGATAAGAGAATCGGGAGAACTGCACACTCGCTCGAGGTCGGACTCACTTGCTCGACACCTTCAAAATCTGCAACAAAATCATTTGTTTATTTACATATAATAAAATATACAATTCTATGTAGGTACACAAATGTCAAAAGTCTGTCAAACTCCATACAGAAACACCGGTTATAGTTACAGTTATGGTTAAAGCTAAATTGATGCAACTCAGCCTTAGATAGGTAGATAACCAATGTTATATTTACCGAACTCGAAGTCGGGCGTGGGCGGCAGGGAAGGAGACGACGAGCCTGGCGACGGCTTCCACTTGCCTGCTCATTGACGGATGTGGTAACAAAGTTTTCCTACAAAATAAGTGGAAGTGATTAAGCATATTTTGCTTGAACGTAATTTCAAAATACATGACTGCACTATGCAATAACATAACAGTAATATAGTGTTCCCACTAGCTGATAAGCCGATGTTGATATTAGGGATAACATTGGACGCCATATTTTATCATATGCTGTAGAAGCAGCGTATAAACTTTTTTCCTATTTTTCCAAACACAAAAAAAATTGTTGTCACTAGTTTGTTTGGAACCGCAGCGTGTCAATCGCTAGGGTGATCAAACACGCCTAGAAATTTAGGATTTAAAAAATGACTGTAAAATCTGGTTACGTAAAAGCAAAAAAGAAATTTTCACAATATTCTTAAATTATATTTAATTTTGGCGGGGGACCAAAAGTAACCCTGAATAAGGTTTAAAAAAAGGTTAAATATAAAAAGGTTTACAAAAATACACTTACTCCTCATCATTTATTTTTGTCATCTTTTTTGGTGGAGGTGGAGCACCCTCAGATTCTTTCAGTCTTCTTCTCTTCTCTTCAGTCTTCTAAGGCAGGTTCATAAAGACAACCAACTGACACGACTCTGCACACCAAGCAACAATATCTTATAGTTACTGCCAGCCAAGTGCCTGATAAGTTAGACTAGATTAGCAAGGCTAATAAAATGTGGTTGCTAAGGGGTCGCTGATGATTATAAAATAATGTAATGGTTTAAAAAATGATAATAAAAAATATAACAGTAAGTAATTTGGTGACTCAGCTGATGTAACAGGTCAGGTTTGTAAAATTTTTAAACCAATTTTGTGTAATTGCTAGAAAAGTAATGTTTTAAAAATAATTACCCCCTAGAGACACACTTCCTCTTTACATTATTGGATCTGTAAAAAATAGGCACATTTTACCTGATGAACCCTTAGCTAAAATATTTCTAATGAGACAGCACAATACATAAGCCAGCACACCAATATCTTTTAAAATTAAGCAACAGCCCTAATATGTCTGTTTTAATGTGCCTTAAAGTTAGATTAGATAAAAGATATGCTTGTGAAATATTAGTTTTTGGTGCAGTGCAAATATCGTATTTTATTTTGAGCAGTGTATGTAAGTAAATATAGGTTAAAACACAAGTTACAAACAAAAACCAAAAATGTTTAAGCAACAAATACCACTCCGATACCTACGCTAGTAAATTATATTATACCTCAATCAATGACTCCGATATCTTACATTGGGCACAGTTGGTATTTCGTTTCTTATGATAGAAGTAAAATAGATCGTGATAATTTATTCTTTTACTCTGACTAATCTGTGATTTATTCAAACAATTCGTAGTCTTTAATTAAGTAGTTACAGAAGCTTCCATTATTGCTTGACTTCCGACTTCCAAATAAATTCTTCTTTTCCTTTTTTCTAAAATTATCTTGGTGATCTTGGTTCAAATAGTTAATCACTGATCAAATAATACTACGTAGAGTTAATCACTGATCAAATAATACTACGTAGAGTTAATTACCAATTTATCTTTTTAATTAAAACTGATCAAATAAATACTACGTAGCACTGACTCAAATAACTACGTACACAGATTAATATATGTCTACTACGTTGATAGAACCACTGATCAAATAAACTGCTAGAACTAGAATAATACACTGAAACTACATAGACTAGAATAATTATTAATACTCTATAAACATATTTCAATTTGATGCTGGGGCTTCACCTGCGTGACGCCTAACGTTCAAATAAAGGCATGATTAGCGTTAACTAAATTAAAGCATTAAGCTACGCGCTAAGTGCGTGGCCACACTTATTTGACGTTTGATTCTAGCGTCTAGCGACTTAGTTAGCGTGTGATCTGTGAGTGTATCTTAAAAATAAAATAAAACGCTTCCAAGAACTCAATACTTTTCTTATTTTGTCTACTTCATCCTAACTTAATAACTATGTACTTTAACATTTATTTCACAAAGAGTTTTTGAATGTGACCGTGTTTTAACATGTTTAGTGTAGTAGGTGTACCCACAACAACGCACTAAACGCCCGCTTGATCCCTTTGATGTGTCAAAAGCTACCGCCGTCCGAGCTATCGCCTAACGTCTAATGTTATTAAAGCAAATTAGCGCACAAAGACCGGCCACACCTGCGTATTACGTCAAATAGAGCACTAATTAACGACATTAGACGCAGGTGAAGCCCCAGCATGAGAGAGAAATATTAACTAACCAATTTAATATAATCTGTGTATGAAACTCATCACTGATCAAATAAACTCATGAGCAGAGCTGAGCATATATTAATCTGTGGAGCAAAGCATATTGTGATGGTCTGTCTTGTACAGGCTCTAACGTAGTATGCGGTAAAGTATACCGTTTTCCTTTATGTTGGCACCAGGCATGACAAAATTATATCTAATTGAATGGTTATACTTTAATCTAAGGATTGTTTATTATGTTAAAAAAATATGCTATAATTATGCTAAACAACAAATACGTAAATCTAAACAACATAAAAATATATGCCATATGCTAAAATTGGCAGCATGGCAACACAAAATAAATGTCACTATTTATGACAGTGTCAGTCAATCTGTTTTTTTTTGACAGTCAAATAAACCTCGCACACAGAGGTTTGGTTGCCATAGGAAAAAACAAAAAAAATCTGTTGCTTGCAAAGACCACAGAACAGGGATTAGAGCGTAGCGAGTCTTACTTGTTCTGTGGCAAAGACATTGATGATGGGGAATATGCATAATTTCAATAATTATGCATATTCCTTTCTTTCTGATCTTCTAATCTTAGTACACAAACACTAAGATTAGAAGCTCAGCATTGGATTGATAGTCTTCAATAATTATGCATATTCCCCATCATCAAAAACATTAAATATAGGATATTAAGAAAAATGTATGCATATTCCCCATCATCAAAAACATTAAATGTAGGAAAAGTATCTAAATTATTTATTCTTTTTTTTTAATTTGATATGGGCTTACTCTTGACCCCAATCTTTCTACTTTAATAGTTACTATTCCTACTTAAGTTGGTGATACCTAAGTTTTTGCCGCCTTTGGCTAGGTTCATCTTTTGTTAGCCAGACTCTAGGTGTAACTCAGAGTCTGAGTGCATAGCAATAAAGAGCTTAAGCGCAGGATATTGTATGTACAGTTGTACATACTTAGGACATGAAACAGTAAAAGGTACCTATATAGGTAGGTACAGTGTCCGGGGAAGTGCCTTAGTACTTTAATCATCAAACTTTAAGAGCATGATTTATGTAAGTAAGTACATGCACAATTTTATCAATGATATTTAATTGCCTCAATTAATGGTCGGTTCACACATAAATAGAATAAAAACTTCTTCTTTTATTTATTATACCAATTATAGCATAATACACTAGCTAGGCCCTCCTGTCTGAAGGTGAAGTGTCTGAACGTTTAAAACGTCCCGAAGCAGTTGTATTGTAGGGTTAAAATATTATTGGGACGTTCTATGTGCCTTTAATGGCCAATTTGCAAAAAATTATGATTCAGTTTTTTATTTTTTAAATTAAATTTTGTTATATTATATATTGATATTCACTAAGATATTCACTGTAAAAAAATGTTCTAAGATTTATAGTAGGTACAGCAGTTAAAAAACATTAATATTGGTTGTTATATCAAAGACGATTCTGGCAACTGGATTTACCGATAAACCCCTTGTTCCGAACTGCCCTAAAAGCAAGCAGCACAACATTATCATCATTTCAGCCACAGGACGTCCAATGTTGAACATGGCCTATGTCCTCCAGTGACTTCAAGATCGGCCGGTAGGTAGGTTAAACACCTTATTTGGTGTAATATTTGCTATAAGTAGCTATTAAATTTGGTCGGATCATAAGCAATAAGGTCGTTTTTGAACGGATTCTCGCGAATGCTAACGGATTCCGGCAGCGTATAGACCGAGCTTAACAGTGCTTTTAGCCGCTTTCAGCGCAATTCGGAATGCGGCCAACCAAAGAGAAGACAAGCCAAGAAAAGAAAATCTGACGGGATTGACGTTGATTGTTGATTTTTTTTGAGTCAATCAGCTGAAAGAAAGAAAAGTGCATGCATTTTTAGACAAAACGTTTCAAATTGCAGTTTTGTTTGTTGTGAAACTGTGCGGTTTTATCAATCGTAGGGCCGCTTCAATTTGATATTACGTCATATAATCGTGAATATCGCACGAGGATAAAATTCCATTGTTTGGTTGTTTAGGTTTTATTGTAAAATTTTCTAATGATGTTTGGTAGGCCAAGGTGTAGAGAATGGACGCCTTTATCAACACAGCAGCTCCGTTTGAGAAGCCTTATTCAGGTAACTATCGTTTTAAATTTAAAATACGCGTTTTCTAGGTTTACTAACATACGTCTACATCTTTTCGTGGGTTGTTATTTGTCATTAAAAATGACGTGATGTGCCTTCACTCGCACATTTCTATTACATTAGTAACTACTCTTTGATGCCAGTGTTCATTTTGTAATTCAAATAACTTCAATAATACCACTTGAATGTTTATTGTTACACTAACCAAAATTTATGAAATTCTACCCCTAGGGGTACATATACTACCTACTGAATACACTAATATTTTTCAGTAATGAATCAACCATCACTAGCCAAATCAATTTAATAAACTAACTAGATCATCTGTTCTCTAACTACAGCCTCCCTAACTATTGGTTGTCAATGTTGTCATGTGGGTACTTATCTCAAATTGAATAAGTTGATTGTGCAATCAGATTGAATATGGGACATAGGTACTACAGGTTTTCCATGTTATGAATGAAAACAACATGAGTAACAAAATAGCATACATACATTCAAAAACCCGTCAGCGCATAATGAAACAAGATCCAATATTTTTGCATTGCTACATGTGGTTGGTTTGGGCTTTACTAATTACAACAGTGGTAGAAGTGATAGCAAAAAATTATAAAATTGATTTGCTATTAACAACTAAAGCCTTGTATTTCTTAACACCCACTTTTCGTTATTTTCATGCGATGCATTCATAAATATTTTTATAATTCATCTCTCAAAAGACCATCAAAGCTTGTTATATTAAAGTGTTTTCTTGTTATTTTCCAGATTGTTGGATACAACATCCGTCCCCCAGAGGGATGTACATCTCAATGCAGCTTCTATCTCACGCTACACCACACCACAATGTCAGCACCCTTCTATACGAGTGAGAGGATATCATCGCCACATCCTAAGTGGAAAGAAATAGACTCAGGTATGGAAAAAAAACTTTATTTTTTATTTTGTATGTAAAAAGGAAAGTCCGAACTTACTCACTGATTGTCTCTTTAACGCCCAGCCTAAACCCTTTAAAACGGGAAGTAGTAAATTTGCACTGATGTTACCCTGAAAATATTTGACGACCTCCATAACCGAGAAGCAAGCATGGCGGACTTGGCATCGCCATCTTTGAGGTCTCCGGCTCATTTTCCCTTTGGATCAGAGAAGAAAACGGACTTTTCTGTGTTGTCTTGGTGTTACCGTCGTTTCTGATTCCTATAACGCAAGTGCTTTAGCTACTTACCTTTGGATCAGAGCAATGTATGTGATGTTGTCCAATATTTAGAATTTTTAAAGAAATGACGACAAAGAATAATGTTAAAAATCCTACAGGTTGTAAATAAGGATATTTAAATTGAGCAAAGCTGCCAGCAGTAAGGAAATACTTTTTCAAAACTTCAGTTCGAAACTAACTTGATATTGACTACTATATTTCTATGTCAGATACACAAGCATACTATTTATTTGATCCTAATTTGCGTTGTTTTATTTATTGTATTAATTATCATGTTAAATTACTTATCCATGCATCAATGATATAATCTCACCTCTTTATTACTGCATTACTGCTAATTATGCATATTAGGTTATTGATATTATTTATATTCACTAATCTTATCTTGTTGCCCTACTACGTTAAAGTCAAAAGAATGGGGTTGTGATTCTAGCAGTCTGTACATTATCCAACCTATCCGACTTTAATCAATGAGGTGTAAATCGATTCATTATAGTGGTCTGGGTGGCAGGGTGGATATGTTTTGACAGAATTTTAAAAAGAGAAGGCGATTCAAATTTGTTTACCACGAGAACACTGTTTTCAACCAATTAAAATATATATATTTTTTGTTAGAAAGGTAGTGACTACTTCAGGTGCAGTTTATATAAATAAAGTAAAGATCTGACCATGGAATTTGTGTTTAATCTACAGGACTCCTCAATTATTAGAGGCACATGTATAATTATTAGTTTGTTATTTTCTTAACTAATGCATGAATTTGTAAACAGTCTGATCTGTTCTATAATTATCTTATAAAGACACAGCGCTTAATAAGAACATGTGAGTGAAGCTATACAAACAAATCCTATAATAATCAATAAAATGTGGAATCAAACGTCGGTCTAACAATTCGAATACCGCTAGACGCAAATGTTTGTAATGAGTACTAGCAATTATTTGTATCTTGTTCTTGCTAAACATGGTATCAGCTTTTCTTAGTTAGCTAGACAATTTGGGTAATTTTTGGGGCATCATCATCGTCATCATTTCAGCCATAGGATGTCCACTGCTGAACATAGGCGTCCCCCAATAACTTCCAGATCGGCCGGTTGGAAGGGGCCTGCATCCAGCAGCTTCCTGTAACATTTACCAGGTTGTCTGTAAATTTTTGCGTAAATTTAATTATTTCAAATTATAAGAGTGTTTCTGATAATACTTTGCAGCCCTCATCCTACAAACAGTGAACTTCTATTTGTGTCAGACACAGACATGACTCATTTGTTAGATAAACTAGTAATATCTGCTAATATATGTGTCAGTGACCATATCTCTGGTCTATGTAGAATAGGGTTACGGTACGGTACAATGATATATTTACTGCACTATTTTATACACGTGTCACTCTTATCAGCTTATACAATTAGCCTCAAAATAAATAAATAAATAGTGGCTTAAATCTTCGGGTAGCACTGGGAGGGTACTGGGTAGCCATGGTCTAAAAAGTTCTGGTAAAGACAGTGGGTCTTAGGTAATGTCCAGCTAATAAATAAATCACAAAAATAAATTTATTTATTTAATATGCACACACATCCTAACATATATTTTTTACTTTACCACTGCTTTGGGACAAGTTGGCTAGCGCCAAAAAGAAGTATAAACAAGAAATTTTGTAATTGTTAACAGCCTATTATTCAATAGTTGGTTTACAAGAAAGTAATGTACCTGTGCGGGCCAGGCATCATTAATTAAATTTTAACAATGCCCAGCGTACCATAACTAGGAATGGGAAAAAGCGCTAAGAAAAAGATGTTGTATATCATTGTTATGTTATATCTTGAACCCCGTCGTTTCTCTGTACAAATGGTTTTAGAAGTGTGATATTCTTTTGTAGCTCTGTAGGTACAAAAGAATAGGAAACTTCTAAAACCATGTGATCAGCTGCTCACATACATTTTTTATGCTAACAACATCGAAATCGGCAAAAAAATCATAGCTACATAAAGTCATACAAACTAAGGCGCTGCCTCGATGATAATGTATGGAGGATCTGAAAGAATAAACATCAGATATTCGTCTTAATCCAAATAAAAAGAAATGACTTACTCACTGCATTTTCTATATTTCCGAATTTATCATCTTAGTGACGAATAAAATCTTAAGCTTCTAAAATGATGTATATTTTAATCCCCAGCTCAATTTACTTGATATATTTTATAAACAAACATTCCAGTTGAGATTGTTGATGTTATGATTGCTCATTGTAATTAAATAATAATAATAATGTCATGTTGTGTTATTCATCTCGACTCGTTTTGTTTTTTTCGATAAAATTACTGGCAATCTCAAATTATTAAAACGACACCCTAACCACACGCCTAAATGTTGGCACAGTTTACCTATACCTATAATGTAGTAGGTTAGTCTAAATAAAGTAACTTTTTTCCTTATGCGTGTTGATTAAAACACGAATTATATCAATTAAATTTAACTTAACTTACTTACAGAACTAATACAGCGTATGTCATCAACAAACGTCGTAATCCGGATATGGTGTCATGCCATGACCTCTGGCGACCAAACCGAGGCACCTCAAGACACCATAATCCAAACTTGGGGTGTTTACTTCTCCGGCCTTAGATACATCGGGGCCAATCTAGCCTTAAACTTCACTTCAGATTGCTTCAAATGCAACACCCTAGTATTTCAAATGCACGGCGGGTACTTCTGCTCGTACAAAAGTCTTAAATTAGACATCATACCTCCAGAGAATGAGCTAGAACACGGATCACTATCCTCTGATTCGTCAGGCAAGACAAATCTTTCCCGTGTCATGTTAGAACCGAAGTTTATACAAAATCACAAACATGTGAAGGAGTCAAGATCGGTATCTCCCAGCAAATTCTCGAAAAGGTGCGAAAAGGAGTACTCTAAAAGCAACAGTCCAGTCGAAAGGTGTTTCAAACAAAATTTTCCTACGATACGTAATTCGGCTAGTTTAAATATCGGCACGAGTCAAAGAAAAGAAAGACGAAGAGATGATAGTGAAGAAAGTAAAAAACCTGATCCGAATTACATATACGAACATTCTCCTGAAAATATGGATGTCAAAGAATTCACAAATGGAGGTCTGTCCAAAAACGGGTCACAAGAAGAGTTGATAGAAAGCAAAATCGATTTGAGTGAAACCGCTGAGAATTACGATTTAAGGAACGAATCTGATGGCGCTCCGAAATACAGATACTTGGCTTTAAATTTTCTAAAATCAGAAATTAGACCAAGCTACAACGCGACAAAGCTCCAAAAGTTGCATTTGCTCCAGTATTCTATAAAGAAGAGGCAAGAAGCTGTTCAAGAAATCAAGGAGAGGATATACCAAAAGTCTGCCGTCACTAATGACAGTTGGTCGCAACCCGACGACCAGTTAGAAATTAGATTAAAATTCAAGAGTAGGTCACAAAAGAATTTGTTTTCTCCTGACGACGATGGCTTAGATAAGCAGAAGTCATCGTCACAAAGTGACTTGACTGTTAAAAATGGTAGGATTAAGGAGGATAAGCCTCCAGTTTCTAATGGACCAAGATTAGCGTTAAAATTGAATGATCTCCTGTCTTTTAAGGTGTGTATCATACTTATACCAATTTAGATATTATAGCCCGATTAGAAATATTGATCTTTGTCATGAGGGCGCTACAATTCATTCGAATCATCAATAAAACAAAAGAAAACCACTGCCAATAACATTTTTTTACTTAAAATATCTGCCTTTACTCTTTCGACAATTCTTATGGAACTTAGTGATTAGTGAAAAGCAAAGTATTCAAAATAAAATGTCTATGTGAAAGTGTAATTTTTGTTACAAAAATAACAAATTGCACTGGTCATATCATAACCATAATTATTATAGCTATAGCCACTTTAAATCTGCTCTCTTTTCAATCATAATACCTTACCCAGTGTCTATCAAAACAAATAAAAATAAACCATTACATTCAGATCAACAGAATATTCTATAAAACAATTTGTTTATTATTTTTGTTTTCAGTCGAAACCTTCGCCTTTTCAAAGATCAGAACACATAAGACTAACAAAACAATTAGAAATATTAAGGTTTAAACGCATAATACTCTCGGACGAAAGGGACGGCAAGCTAGCCAATATTAGAAGACTGAAAGAGATACGCGCGAAACTGTTTGAAGAAAACCAGGATATCGGTAAGTTAGTAAAAAAAAAATTATCTCTATCTAGTCAGCCTATTGCAGTCCCCTGCTGGACGTAGCCTCCCAAAGCTATAAAATTGTTTATGTATTTAAAATATACCTAGTTAAAAATAATGTTATTAGTAAACAAGTAAAGAAAGAGATGACTTTATAAAAGGCTAATGTTTCCACAATTTTAGTAAGGTCAATAATTTTCATTATGAAATTGATAATTTACGAATATTTTCTTTTATTAGCAGGCTACCAAAAATTGGTCGGTAAAGTTGACTGTATACAGTATAGCAGGGGGGCCCTGCATGTTTTTCTTGGTATGGGCGAAAGGCGAATAACCATTAGGACAGACTTTATTTTTCGACTTTGAATTATCACCACGCCACTTTTTCATTCGATTATAAGTACATCTAAATATAAAAGTGTTTTTCTTTAAATTTTTTCTTTCGATTTAAAGGTCGCTACCAGTTGTCTCTTTTGGCTACTTGAATTATGGTTTTATTTAAGTGTTTATTTCATATTTTCACTGCAAATGAAACTCGCCTATGCAACCACTTGTCGAAACTCGTGACTCCCCAAAAAATGCTAGTGGCGACTTGATGATTGCCGCGACAGGAAATTAAAAGTTGCTCCGGGTGTTTGCCTAATTACCGTATATTTCAGGGTCAGAACTTATGGAGAACTACCACACCTTGTCCCGTCGGACGGAAACAGTGAAAGAGAAGAAGCAATCTTGCGCTGCGCTACGCGAGCTAGCCGCGCGATCCCACGCGGCGTTAGCGAGCCTGAGATGCGAACTGCTGAACCAGCTGCATCAGATCTTTTATATTGAACAGGTAGGGGACGGATTACTCGCACATGGGTAAAGTCGAAAGTCGATAATTCGGTATATTTTTAATTTTGATTTATATCAACTTTTACAATTAGACAAATATTAATATTAACATATTACAGCTTTTGATAATGGTTTTAAGATTTTAATATTAGACCCATAGTGCTCTACTTGTGGATTCAACTTTTATTTTTGTAGTGTATTGAGATTATTCGGTATTATTAGATCCCGAAACGCGAGCCCAACTTACAACTGACCAAATTTTTGATATTTGATTAATTTTTATGAATTAACTTCTTGTTTTTTAGTAATTTCCAACATACAGCGCTCTTCAATGAATCCGATACCCTTTTAAAATATTTTGTTTTCTTTTGTCCATAAAGAAAGACGCAACAACATGGACCATAGTGGGGGTGCCCCTCCCCATATGTGGGGACGAGAGTCCCCGCGCCAACAACCCCGTTAGCGATTCAGTAGCGGCAGGCTTCGCGGCGCAAGCGGCCTGCCTGGCCGCCGCAGCGCTCGCGCAGCCGCTGCGCTACCGCATCACGCTGCTGGGCTCCGCTACCAAGATACTGGACATCACGCCCGACTTGCCGGACCCTAAGTGAGTGCTCGCATCATTTCATGCATCATGTTTCACTTCCCCTACAGATAAAAAGAATAGTAAGTAATTTTATAACCATCCCACCAGTCCACTGCTGGATATTTCAGCAGCAGTACATATAATTTATTGGGGTACAATCAAGGGGAAGTAATTAAAAAAGTCGTAAAAAAAAAGTTTTTTTGCTTTTGTATAAAGAAATAAATTTAGCCAATTTGCATGCATTGCCCCCCCCCCCCCCCGAGCGGAAATTTACTAATGTTAAACAGTCACTGCCTGCAAGACAATAAAAATGAGGCAGTAGCCTATAGCGCTCTCTTTGCAATGCACACTGTTCCTGCAGTGAGTGACTTATGTCCCTAGCGCATAAATAATTTATGTCATTGTGGACAACGAGTGGTAACACTGTGTTTATAATGAAATTATCACAATGATGAATCTTCCGCAGCATACCCCTATTCGCTCGCGGCGGAGACTCCACGCTATTCCTCTACGCGATGTTTTTGCTGAACAAATGCATCGCGCAACTGCTGTGGGGTCGCGGGATACACGTATCTGACCTAAGGCCGACCCTGGCTAACCTTCAGAGGCTACTTACGGCTCCAAGTAACTTGTAAGTTATAGATGACTTAGCATATTCTCCGAGTAACTTGTAAGTCATAGTAAACAAAGCATAATCTCCATATAACTTGTAAGTTATGACTTATTATCTATGGATAATTGAGCCTATTCTTCAAATGACTTCATAGATTCATAGATAAATTACTGAGCATATTCTTCACATAACTTGTAACCCATAGATAACAAAGCATATTATCCAAGTAACTTGAAAGCCATGGTTAACCATGGCTTTTAAGTTAACTAACCATTTCAATCCTCGCAATATTTATTGTGGTGACCTATTATGACTTAAATAATATATCTACCAAAAAAAAAAGGAATTTATAGCGAATATTTTCCGTATGACATCAACTGTACTGTGGCTCGCAATACTGCAATAAGCTTACACTGCAGCACCCATCGAGCTACGCGGGTCGCTTGCTTATCACGTCGGATAGCAGCCGTTTGCGTTGGGGGATTATTCTGTATCGAAAGTGGCCGATTATGAAAATCGTAGATATTTAAAAAAAATTTTTTTTTTCGAAGTCAATTACTGATTCGTGATCAGAATAAGATACTTGATCAACTCCCTAAATATTGCGAGGATTGACATCAGCACCCTGTATAACTTGTAAGTCATGATAACTAAGCGTGTACGAACGGCTTGGTTATCATGACTTACTTACAAGTCATATTCTCCAAATAACTTTTCAGCCTTGACATTGATAACAAAGCATACTCTCTAAGTAACTTGTAAGTTATAGATAAACTAGCATGTTATCCAAATAACAAAGCATTCTCAAAGTAAATACATTATAAGTGTACTTATTTTATACTTTTGAAAATTATAATGTTAAAATACTATCGTAATTTGATCACAAAATATCTACTTTCATAAGTTTTTGCTAACATTTCATAGGTCCGACACATCGAAACTGTTCGGCACGTACCGCTGGCTAGCCGACAGTCAGTGCCCGCGCACACAATCGCTTCGCAGCCTCGTTGCTACTGAGAGAGGAAAGTTCCGGCAGTTCAACAGGTTTAAGGTAAATACTCATGTGATGATATGTGATGATAAGTGACGACCGGTGATGACCTACGTAGCCCAAACGTGGAACATGACAGTAAAGCTGGCCCACGTCACTCAGAGAGCTATGGAAAGGTCGATGCGCGGGATTCGTAGGGATAAAATCCGAAACAAGATCATGAGTCAGAAGACCAAAGTAACGTACATAGTCCAAAAATGTAGCAAGCTTAAGTGGCAGTAAGCTGGTCATATCTGTCGCATAACCGACAAAAGGTGGAGTGAACGAATTCTCGAGTGAAGACCACGTCTTCCCAAACGTAGAGTAGGACGCCCCCCAGCTCGATGGACCGACGACCTTAGGAAGGTGGCTGGATAAAAAGGCAGGATATCGTGCACTTTGGGTTACGTCCAGCAGTGGACTGCAATAGGCTGATATGATGATGAAAAAGGTAAATATTAATCAGTTTGACACATCAAACTGTTCACGTACCTGTCCTCGCACATACTCTCTACGGAGAGGGGAAGTTCCGACAGTTCAACAGGTTTCATCATCATCATTTTACCATAGGACGTCCACTGCTGAACATAGGCGGAGGCCTATGAGGCCTAGAGGTCAACAGGGGACCCTGTTGACCTCTAGATTGTCCGCTTTTTTGCAGCCTGCATCCAGCGGCTTGCTGCAACCTGTACAAGGTCTGTCCGCCCCCCTTGTGGGTTGAACATATTTTAAAACACACCGTCAACGGTCATACAGGGTAGAGCCTAACTAAACGCACGCCATCGCAGACGCGTACACCCGCTATAGTAAAATCTGTCCATGGCACAGCTATAAAATTAGTAGAGGATAATATTACCTCCCTCGATTTGCAGCATTGCGAACGAGTCACACCATTGCTTCAACAATTACAATATTGACCCTTATACACTTACAGAAATTATAAAAAAACAGGACGCAACAAATACATTTCATACACTTGTCACTCACATAGTGACAGAAATTAAAAACTTTAATAAACTAAATAATAACACATTAAATACTAATGTAACTTAAATCACTCACAAAACACAACTAACTGCTGACCAGCGGAGTAACCCAATAGCTTCGTTGGCCAGTACAGTACCATATCTGTAAAAAAAAAAACCTCCCATGTTTGAAGGTCGAGCGCGTACGGCGTTCCAGCTACTAGTCTGTTGGCATCAATGACATACCTCTGTAAGCGATTGATATTGAATAGGTTTTGAAAGTGTACCATATCTGTACATGGATAAAGATTTATGTAAACAAAGAAACTGACATTTCGTATAGGTGTGGCTATTTCACTCATTCATCATTTGTTGCTTATAAAGAAACTAGTTTTTCGAAATCAGTTAAAATTCATTGTTATATTCAATATTAAATGAAAGCTATTAAATCTTAATAATACTCTATTTAAAAAGTGTAACGATAGCGCTTTGTTAACAATCTGCAAGCGCGGTGACGTCATTTCCGATCAAATTTTTAAACTGTGCTTTATTTATGGTTCTACGTCTGCTTATAACAATAGCCGTTTTGCTGTGTGGTTGTCGGACTTGTATTCGTAAATTGTTTATACCTAAGGTTTTTTTTTCGACATAGTTCGCCAGAAAAAGAAGTCGAATAGAATACCGTACATTGTTCCGTGTGTCATCCGGCTAACTCGAGTTAACAGTCCGTTGAAAGCGCCCATTCCCATCTTAATTGAAGCGTCCTTAGAATGGGATTAAATTTCAAATTAATTTATTTTCTGAAATGCACGTTCATATTGGATCCTAAGGTTGATCATAGAAGAATGAGGGGGACGGGACGAAGTCGCCGCCTGCTTACGGTATTTTACGGACACATTTTCATACATAGAGATGGCCTTTTCTTTATTCGACCCTGCATAATCACCGATTATTCCGAACCAAACCGACATTCTGAAGTGAAATGAAACCACTGTAATTCCAATCTACTCTTATATTCACTTCATGTTCATAGAAACACAATAATTATAACAGTTCCCAGCTATCGGACATAGATTCGACTAGTAGTCTTGACACCACTGAGGCTAACGAAGGAATGCCAACCGATTCTACTTTTTGCCCAAGCCAAGTCTCTCTACCCCTACTACATTATCACTTCCCTAGCTAAAATGACGAAAGAAAGTCGTTACCGGTGATGCCATTTTAATTATTCAAAAATGTACTAAAATCAAGACAAAATGTACCAAAATCATGACAGACCCGAGATCCTAATATTTGAAATTTAAAAATTATAATATTTGTTCTGAACGTAACCCTCATCATACTGACCGCCCAGAACGATCCGTCAGGGCAGGTTTCGTGGTAGTATATTTAGAAAAAAATAAGTAGATATTCTAGTAGTTAACCTGTGTGGTGTATCAGGACGCGGTGGATGGCCAGCCACCGGCGGCGTTACAGCGGCAACGACACTCGCGCAGCGTCGGCAGCTACAACGACGATCAAGTATGTCGCATGCGTTAATTAACCGTTCTTTATCACTAGTGATTGTATAATCGGACGCTTATTTACTTCCTGATTTTTAACACAAGGAGAGGTCGCTGGTGTCCCCCAAATAATAGATTTTCTATTGTGTCTATTTTATGGCAGTCAAAGGCTTAATGGTTTCGAAATAAATATGTGGACATGCCCGTGTAGTATAAATGTTGTTATTTGTATGAATTAATGTTTAATTATGCTTTCTAGTGATTTTTTCAGTTACCTATTTACATAATTATTACATTCCCAGAATCTGGAAGTGACTTAAAACGGCTTATTATACTTTTATTTAGAAAAGCATATCCATATTATTGTTTCTTGGGAAAATTAATATGGGTTAATAAGCACTCAAATATCCAATCCCTATTCATAACCTACTGCATGGAAATATTTTCATTTGTTTTCGATATTATTGCTTGCGATTAATTTGCTGATAATTTGATTAATCTGTTTTCACTATAACTGCGAAATTACGACATTGGTGACTAATTCTTGGATAAGTTTACTTGTATTTATTGGATCGAAGTTCATTACCGCATGTAGCACTCCAGACACTTAATAAATGAGAGCTAGCTAGGTCGCAAAAACTGTAAGACTACGATCGTTGCAATTTGGTTTTTTATTGTCTGTTACCGTCTTGCATGTAGTGCAGTGCAGTTGTAATATGTCATAAGTGTGTTTACAAGTATATGCCTGGGTTATATCGGTCTGATAGGGTTTCAACCGACACCTTTTGTGTTTATTTTTTTTTGCAGTCTTTTTTCGGTTTGCTATTTCGTTGTAAATTAATAGTAATTGTATATAATGTATCATGGCTACAGACGAAGCAATTTTCTTCTGTTTGGGACTATAGTGGACTCATGGAAAAAAAATGTGGATGACGTTACCTTAAAAAGACACTTACACATGAAAATCTAACACATTTGCGTATCGTTAGATGGCGCATAAGTGGCAAACAAGGTGAAACGGAAACTTAAGTTCTCTGATACATTTAGTAGCGTTGCAAATATCGAATCGAATATTTAATGTTACTAGATCCTCCAAATCCCGTTGCATGTTGCATTTTTCCATTGGGTTAGAAAATTCTTTTTTATCCCACTTTTACTTAGAGCATTCAACCAACAGGAGACGCCATTGACAGGCATTCCCCTCTGCCACAAGTCTATGACCGTCGGTCACAGAGATTATATAAAACTATTTGCAGCGCGTTCCGCCGTCATTGTCAAATCACGGTGAGCGTGGAAGGACCGCAGCTAAAAATGCCAAATTACGCCGTGTGCTCGTTTTAAAAAAGATCAGAAACATCTTATGTGCTAAAAGACAGCGTAAATTTTTATCTTTAAGTATTATTGAGTTTCAATATTAGCAAATAATGCCTTAAAATTGCAAAAACCTCATGAAATTTGTCAATCAAAAAGTGATACCAGTTAAAGGTAAAAAATCCTATTTTGCGTAATTTTTTATACTGAAGTACCCAACTTTAAAATCACACTGGTATTTCACGTTTGATATTGTTAATAATATTAATTACAATAGATGGTTATTGAATAAATGATATATCACAGTTAACAAATTATGATTCTTGTTTAAGTTTACGCAATTTTTTTGGACTTAATACTTTCTTTTAAGGTATCAATAGTCAATACTATAAATATTTGCATTTAATCGGTCTACTTCAATAATAGTATAATATATTTGCGAACTTCACCTTATTCTGAAAATTTGAGATTTTTATTGATATACGCTGGCCACCCTGCAGCAAAATTGGTGATGGGGTAGCACAAAAACAAAATATCGATATCGATTTAACCACTTGACCTTCAGGTCACCTAGAGTTGGCATTCCACCCGAATGTATTTCAAAAATGGGAATATATTCGGAACATTTCCAATAAACACACCCGTTGGGAAAATAAACGGGTAGATTAGGTTTTATTGTTTATATGAATTTATTTAACACAAAAATGATGTTAAGGCTCAGGTTACAAGCATTTTTGTTGTTATTTATTTACACATACAATAAAAACTGTATGGTGTTATAAATTTTGTTTAATTTGGTTGCTTTACTGTAAGATCCGTGTTATTTATATAACAATAGGCATTATTATAATGTGTCCATATTAAGATGCCACTTAATATTAATTTTCATTATTTTTGCGAAAATATACCATTACAAAAGGTTACGAATCTTTGAGGCACCTAAAATATCTTATCATTTATCTTAAACTCTAGAGAAACATGTGTTTTGTACTTTGACATTTTGCTTGTTGCTAAAAGTTAACAGATTATTTATTATTTAAGCGTATGTTAAGGCTCGGACTATACCCATTTGGAAACCGGTCCGGGTAAGTACGGTTTCAATCCATCGCTTCAGCAATAGCGTCATGTTTTGAACGGATTTGATAATGTTTTTATTCATTATTATTCACCACCTTCTCAATTACTGATTAAGTCATCAATTGAATTCAATCCATTCCAAAGAAACAAAACTTTATATTATAAAGTTTCCTAGCCAACCATCTCCAGTCACCACCATAGACAGACCCAGACCAATAATATTTGAATTCATTTACAACTTTGTCTTTCTAAGCAAGCAGAAAAATTGGTATTATGATATTCTTATTTCATGATTTCTCTAGACTAATTTCATGTCTTCGCTTAAAGAGATGAAAATATTTGTAATATTTTTAGAAAGTCTTCTGCTTGAACCGGGAGTTGGGCCAGCCAGATGTGGAAAAAGAAAGATTGATATTCAATTTACAGGTCTTTTAATTATCTTTATCTATCTATCTGGAGAATGCCTTTACTCCAAGAGGGAGGGGCTAGATGAATCATATCCACAACGATATAGAACTACCTTACCTACCTACTTTTCGAAAAAGTATACAGCGCGAATACAGCTAAAATAGTTAACACCCAATCTTGCAAATCCTACTTTACAAAATTCAACCTTCTAACTTTATCTTCAATTATATTTACTATTTTTGCGGGTTATAGCCCAGTATTTTTTTTTATTATAATTATGACAATACACCTGAAAACCAAATTATGCAGGTATTTCTTGCAGTTTTAGGCTTGGACTTTAACCAGCCGGAATCTGTTAGAATCAGCTATAATTCGTTCACGACGACCTTATTGCTTGCGATGGATTGAAACCGTACTTACCCGGACCGGTTTTCCGGCTGCGTATAGTCCAATCCTTAAACTCTACCATACTGACGTATATTAATAAATAACCCTGTAGATCTTAATGACAGCCAAAAGGAAAGTTTCTATCATCACCACTACCAGCCTATATCAGTCCACTGCTGGACACAGGCCTCACCAAAAGGAGGATTTTGCCATAATCGCCACGCTTAGCAGGCGGGTTGGCGATCGCAGTTTAGACAATGGTGGAGAGGAGACGCTGCTGCCCGTCTTCTTATGGCGGTTTTCCTGTAGTCGCCTCTACATAAAGTTTCTATCTTACACATAATAAAGAGTCTGAATTGAATAAAACCTTATCATAATACTGGCAGAACTCATCGATAAAATTTATCGATAGTGTTAAGCACTATCTTCGTTTATTTAAAACTGACGTCACACTCATGCATGGATAAGTTGCCCTTGTGTGTGAATATATTTGTGTGCGTCTAGTTTAAGCTAGTGTTAGATAATTTTTGTTGAGTGCGAGCGTAGCAACGTCATTGAAAATGCGTTAGTGTTAATTCCCTATGTGTGCGTTATTCCCTTCCCCCCGCAAGAAATGACAGACTTTTCCTCATAGAAATTAGCGAGCTTGTCGTCTCCTGTTGGTTGAATGCTCTAAGCACTTTTATTTCCATTCCAGTAAACCATTTTTTTTTCTACCTTGTATTATCTTCGATTCCCTGTCCCATCCTATTTATCCTTGATAAAAAAAGCTAACGTGCATTTGTGCTTTGTAAAATAATACCGTGTTCATAACAGTTTTCATATTTATACTAACAAGGGAATGTGTTAACTACTTTCGTATGTCTCATTTATGTTTTTTGTTTGGCTGCTCAGTTATTTTTCGGTTGAAGTAAGTTTTTGTATTTATTTTTGGGCTTTTTACTACTAACCTTTTTTTACTGATAACTTTATTATGATCCAAAAAAAGGTCTAATGCAAGCTGCAAATTTAGGTAAATTTCGAATATGCAAAAACAATGCAAATTGTAGATGATATTGGGATTGAAAATCGTAATGTACATCGTTAAGTACATAATAAGTCACGTCTTGTTCTATAACCATAAGCGAGATATACTCAGCTTTTCATATAAAATACCTTATCTGGTATAAATACCATAGTATTTTATACATTATACTGTTCTTATACTCAATACGTAGTCTGCATTAGACCTTGTAAATCGTCACCCAAAACTAATCTATACCTTCTGCCACAGGAGCTACCACACATGGATACCTCAACAACGTCCATCATGGGCAGTGAACCCAACATATACAATATGAAGCTTACCCAAGTAAATAGTGCAGAAATGCCACAATCTCAACTCAAAACCCACAATTCGGACTCTGAAATACGAAGGCATACAGTAGAAAAACCCCCAGAAGGAATAGAAGAGACCAAAGTGATATTCACGCTAGGTGAAGACACAACCTTAGCCAATTTAGAATCAGAAAAATTAGTTAGAATTTCAAGTAATAACGGTGACGAGGTTTGCGATACCTGTCTCGATGAAAATGTCAAAAGAATATGCTCGGAGATTGAAAACTTTTGCAGTACGAGTGGAAGTAGAGATATACAAGAAGGTTTTGACGTTGCGAAACATATAGAGGCCATAAATGAGAACATGGTAAAGTATGTCGAGAGAAAAGTCAGTGATATAGAAACCGTGGACGTGGCATGTGACGTGTGCGAAAATAAAGACGTGTGTGACGTTGTGTGTGCCAAAAATGTGACAGACGTCATAGTCATACCGAGTGCGGAAGCCATCTTAGATACAGGACAAATGACAGTCGGAGAAGATGGCGACGCGAAATAATATTTGATCAAAAATAGTCTTATAGCAGAAATGATTTTAATCAGAGACAATATAAATTATAATATTTATAATACATTAATTAATCGTTAAAATAATCATTTCTGATTCTAGACTATGTTGTATAGAGAAGAGACTAAATAATTATTCGAATGTAAATTATATAAAACGGAATATTGATACAACGATGTTATGATTTGTTTGTGTAATAATAATTACATAATAATCTTAATACATTTTACCGTGTGGATATAAAATCTTGTATGTCTTAAATAATCAATTTTGAATGAGTGAAAAAACCCCAACAACAAATATAGATGATTCTTTGTCGATGGCCGTACCATTCAAAATTCATACATCATAATATTGTCGACGAGTTAGTGTTGCCATAAAAAACGGAAAATAGTGATGGATTTTATATATTTGTTGTCCGGGTATAATATTACGTACTCCCTTTATTCCTTTACATAAATACTTTGAGATGCAAATTATAATTGAACTTTTATCTTCTTATACACAAATGTAAATTGTAAATATTCAGAAATGTAAGTTCACAACCAGAAATGATACCCATCGGGTTTTAGAAAGCTACTCGGCTAGTGATAGTCTATTTTGGTTTTGCAGAGTGCCATCTCTGTCATTCGTTACATGCTTGCCATCCTCGGTTCAGCGCTCATTACACAATTCTGCATTAAATAATTCTGTTGTAAATATATATTTTTGTTTCCTACAATTTTTAGTGTAATAAGTTTTCACTTGGGTTTGGTAATTTACAAATAATCTTTTCTTATTTACCTTATCGATGCACTGCAAAACAATTGTCTTGAAGTTCTACCATTGAATCAATTTAGGAAATAAAAGTGAAAGAGTCTTGATTAATTTAGCGAGTAAAAATAACAGTAAAATGCATCTGTGATTAGATATAGTGGCCTTGGACGTCACTATTCTACTTTATTTAGGGAGTTATCACGCCAGCGTTTGTTGAAGGTTGTTTGCGTTTAATTACTTTATGGCCAGGGCGACATAATGCAGCACTTTATGATTTGTGCACTTTATAGCATTTTGATGCTAGACCCTTAAGAGGGCTCATGCGCGATTGTGGCACCGCCATTTTGTTTTTACTTACGTTAAATTTATAAATTTTAATAAAAATATTTTGAAAGACTGTACACCTTTTTTTTTCTAATTAACCAAAAACTAAATTATTCGAGTAACCAGCATGTGATTTAAAGGTTTACTGGTTTGATTACTTAGATAGCGAGTATTGCAAGACCAAAACGTGAATGGGAATTATTTTAAATTGTGCCAAATAAACGCTTTTCATTCATTCATTCATTCATTCATATTTGGCCATGAGAAACTGAGCCAATGAAACGGTTGGTTTATAAAAACTATAGAAGATATTATATTCGTTGGGTGTCGTTCATAATGTGACCATACAACGATAAAATGGATTGGTGTATGGTGGTGGCCTTAATCGTTTAGTTTGAAACTTTTCGGCAAATGCTAGTGTGATTGTGATAGTCTGAAAATGAGGATTTAGTTATCAATTGATCTGTTACTAGGATTTAAATATCTTTTTTTGTAGAGCAATAGATAACTAAATTATTTAATATAACTTAGTCTTTGGTAAGCTATGTTTTGTTAGAATTTTACCTTTTATTGTATTATGTACAGTCACATTTTAAATTACCTTAACACAATTATTAATAGTTATCTTTGGGTATCGGTAGTAAAGCTTCAATATCAATTTATGGGTAACAGAAGCTGGGCTGAATACAATGCGCCCTGATGCAACGCACACAGACATCGCTCCTGGACACGAAATCTCGGAACACCCTAGAACGGTCAAGTGTTCCGAGTTCCTGTTAGCGATGCGTTGCTCAAGCGCGTATTGTATGAAGTGTACCTTTTTATACCTATTATGTATTTTGTGGTCCTATATCTCTACTGTCTAGTAAAATGTTAAGGTAATTTTGATTCCGACCAGTACGTTGAGTACTTTCGCCATATAAATGCTACAAATATATTCTTTAATTATTATTCTCGCGTGCTCGCCTTATTCTTCCCGGTATTTCGACCCGGTTATAACCAGGGTAGACTGGACTATGAACTGAGGCAAGTCTGATTGTCTCATTTCGATCTGCCATCAAACCTAGGAAATTCGATCCTGGACATTTTTATAGCCTAGAGTTTTTATTCCCGTAACAGACCTCTGTAACTTTACACCCTTACTACAAAAAAGATGAACAAGGGCCATGTCTAAAGAATAACCAACCGATTTGAAATGTTGATACAGCAGTAAGTCTCGCTCGGTCTTATATTAACATTTTTTTGTAGTAAGACTCATACATTTCACAATTTTTGACCATTAACTTAATATACATTGTTATCTAAATGTGAAGGTTTTCTCACATACTATTCTTATCATAAATATCGACCAATAATTTATCTCGACTGCATTTCTGTGGCGTATGGACTTTTAGTTAATTTAATTTCTTATTTAATTTTGTTACATATAAAAATTTTGTGTGCATAAACTGTGATTTGTTATATAATTAGCTTCCTATCATAGCTTTATCAATAAATAAGACATGAACTAAATCCATAAATAATTTTATTTGAAAGTTTACATTGAAATAGATAAAAATTAAACATGAACTCACATAATGTTGTTTTTATGTATAAAGATTTGATTTTACTTATGTTAATACTCATACATATTGTTTTTGTTTCGATTTAGCATGCAAAATAAAAGAAATACATCCATATATTCAATAGTTGTAATTTTATTTCCACCCAAACAGACACACCTTTAAGCCCAATTTTGCCAATAATAAAAATATATATCACTGTAACTATGTTAATTTGACAGTGAGGCTTTTTGGTTATTTTAACCATTAATGAAATTAGCATTGTATTGTTATATTGATAAAGTAAGAAAATAAATCAATTCGTACATTAACCCGATTAAACAGTGTTAAAAAGTTTAAGCTTAATTTTAAGGGTTTTTTCAGAGTCGAGTCTAGAATACAAAAATTTTTTTTTTTTGGTAATTCAGAAAAATCTATTATCATACAAACTTTGTAACAAGCGTTAGATTGGTGATTTAAATATTTTTTTTTTATTATTACTGAATAGGTATTAAACAATGGATGGATATTTTTTTTTCCTTGAATTGTTTTTGATTGAACAAGAAGAAAAAAATATATATAGGGAGTGTTAAAAAAATAACACTCAATTCTGTCTGAATCACCGCCTAAAATTTGCCCCTTGATTTTTTTACATTCTGTATAATTCTGAAATATCCTATGTAAAAATTAAAAAAATAAATAAAAGTGATGTTCAATTTGGTACACCGTGCCTGTATCGTGTTACTATTTTATTATAAAGTCTTATATGGTATCGTAAATATTTTAATCACATATTGTTAAAATACAGTAATATAATTTATTTTGAAACCATAGACTTTTTTGTTTAGTTTTAAATAGCCATGTATAGTTGTATTAAAAAAAAATTAAGTCACCGGTTATTATAAAACTTAACCCTAAAATGGTCATGACGTTTTTGAAGTAGAATGTTTTTACAAGCTTTATTTAACTTTTAATGTTTGTATGTCTTAATTCTATCAGTTAAATCTTGCATGCATGTTTGAGCCCAATTATATTACTTCGAACTAAAACATGAACTAATTTTTAAGCAAAAAAAAAAACTCCAGTGTTACAAAAGTTTAGCGTGATAAAGTTTACTTTGACCTAAATATCATCTACCGCAATACAAGCTAACTGAAAAGATATTAATTCTATATAATATAGTTTTGAATGAAAGAACTACCTATCGATGTAAGAAACGAAATAAATACTTACTTTTAAAGTTTTAATACAACTCAAAAGAGAAGCAAAACGAAGATTTACGCCAAATACTCTTCGTACAAATAAACAATATTTCACTACATAGTTGTTGGCTGCGAAATAAATTCAAGCAACGATTTGTCCGGTTAATAATTATTTTTTTTACTCAGACTTGTAAAAAAAAAGTTTATAATTATGTCTGTTTCATATCAAGAACAATGTTTGACTTAAAAATAAAACTGCCTGTGGTGGGATCCAAATCTACGTTATAAAGAAACTAGCATTTTTGTGAATTTAAAAGATAAAAATGCATAGTTATGCGGTTTTTTTTTAAATATTAAATGTCTTATAATTTTAATAAAAACTTTCGAATCAAAAACTTTTTGATTTAAAAATCTTTTTTCCTAACTAGGTACTTATTACGCGTAAATGGAATTCATGAATATAAAAAAAATATTGGAGACAAAACTTACGGAAATAGTATTACCTACCGCTAATTTATAACGATTTTAAGTTTTAAGCTGTAATAAATAATTACGACTTATGTTATATACCCATATTTTTTGCAGTGCGGTGTTAACGCTCTTTAATTATGAAAACTGATTTACAATACTTACAACTTTTTCTAGAATGGAAATGAAGTAATGTAAATTTTTTACTTTCTATCTCGTCAAATTAATATATGGGGCCACTACTTCTCATAGCACCTTGCTTATAAACTGACCAAATGTAACTCTGGAACGTTCCTAACCTTTTAAAACGTTCCAATTAGTTCAGCTTCTAACACTAACCAAAATAAAACAATAGGTACGTATTGTATGTCAATCAATGTTATTTTTGACTACTCCCTGTCCCAAATTCTATCACACATCGCTAACGTCCACATCAATTTAGCTAAATATTTATAGTATGTAGTTACGAAATAAATATCAAGTCAACAAAAGTGGCAATGAAATAACATTTTCAAATGTTTATCATCATTTTTTCTCTATCTTCAATAGGCCGTTGACATTTTGGAGAAAGCTAAAAATCGGCCCGGGTTCCGCGATGTGTTGCCTCTCAGACAAAATATCAAGCCACTGCCCATCGTACCTTGAGCTGCATCTAAACAATTCATTAAACTGATCTTCTTGAAACGTTAGCGTTAAGGAGGTCTTAAGAAAGTGGCCAATGTGGCTCACCCAGCGAAAATATAAATAGCAAAGGTACGTGCGAGACGATCCCGTTCTATATTCAAGTCCGGCGCCCGAGCGACCGGACCGATTCGAAAATTGAATTCGGTTCGCAATTCTTTTTTCGAAATCCGACAAAGACTGGAAAGGCCACAGATTTAAAAAAAACGTGCACCGCAATTTGGTTTTTAAATCGCGAGTGTTGTGAGAAAATGTGTGAACAGTGCATTCAACGTTAAAAGGATGTTTGTGCGTTACTAACGCATGTGGTAAGTATTATATATTTTTTTCCGATTTTAGACACTAAGGTTTTCTCCATAGGATCGCTTTTCACTTTTTTTAAATGACGACCAAAAATAATATATCTCGAATTCAGCATCTGGCCACAAAGTATTAGTTATATAACGTGTAAATTAGAATAGTTACCTAGGTAATGGTTACTTAATTGTTTAATTACAATTAAATTGGAAGAGCGCCGATTCTACTCGCATTAAAGTGTCATGTCAATGGTAGACAGTAATTGATTGGCTGATTTGGAATGACAGACTGATAATAATAAGATCAAGGTAATTTGAACGCCACATTAAATTTAAATGAAAACTAACACTTGTATTGAGTCACAATTTAATTAATGATTGCACCTATAGGCAAAGCTCCAAACCTTTGGTGTCAATATCACCAGATCGTATACGTTTAGCCAATTCAATTGATTTATTAATAACGTAAACATTCTACAATAAAATAAAATTCAGAATGAGATTGGTGTAAAAACAAATGACGATGTGGAAATTATCATTTGAAAAGTTTTTCAACGGCACAGAAAGTTCCCCCCAGTGACATAAGTAAGTACCTACTAAAGAAAGAAAACACTCTTACCCATGGCAGTTAAAGGGTTACTTTTGGTCGGTTGAAAATGTCTCAATTTCACAAAGCGAATTCTCAATTTTGATTGACAGGTTCGAAATCTAAGTTTTGTCTATTTCGCTTTTGATGGTGACCTCGATTAACCAAAAGAGACAGGAAATACTTTTTATAGGATGTAATCAATAAGTAACCAAATAAAAAAATCTTTCTTACCTGACTGCCAAACGAGGGTTATGTTTTTCGAGCGTATGTATGTATGTATGTAAGTATGTCCATTTCTTTGGCACGCCCTACAGCCTAAACTGTTTATCCGATATTAAAGTATAATATATCAATAGATTCGTCTCAATTGTGGGAGTGACAAGGGGTATGTTATTTCCCGAAATTCCCGCGGGAACAGAACTTACGCGGGAAAACCGGATCTGCAATACTGATAAACCGATTTTGAATCATTCTTTTATTAACTAAGGGTCACATATTTTTAGTGCTAATAGTATTCAATACTTTATTTTCCAAAATTCCTACGAGAACAAGCAAAAAAATACACTGAAAAAATAGGAAGCAAAAACCGTTTAATGCATTTCAACATATGATATGTCATTAGATTCGTCTCAATTGTGGGAGTGACATAGGCTATGTTATTACCTGGAATTACTATTGGTACATGAATTAAACGGGAAAACCCGATTTCAGATACTACTTACTCGAGTTAAAACCTATTTTACCTGACTGCCAAACGAGGGTTATGTTTTTCGAGCGTATGTATGTAAGTATGTCCATTTCTTTGGCACGCCCTACAGCCTAAACCGTTTAACGGATATAAAAGTATAATATATCAATAGATTCGTCTCAATTGTCGGAGTGACAAGGGGTATGTTATTTCCCGAAATTCCCGCAGGAACAGAAAATACGCGGGAAAAACGGATCTGCCATACTGATAAACCGATTTTGAAACTTTCTGTTATTAACTATGGGTCACATATTTTTAGTGCTAATAGTATTCAATACTTTATTTTCCAAAAATCCTACGGGAACAGGCAAAAAAATACACTGAAAAAATAGAAAGGAAAAACCATTTCAACATATGATATGTCATTAGATTCGTCTGTGACATAGGCTATGTTATTACCCGGAATTCCTATTGGTACATGAATTAAACAGGAAAAGCCGATTTCAGATACTACTTACTTGAGTTAAAACCTTTTTTTTTCTCAATGAAGAGTTACAAATAAGGCTAAGAACACTACAAACTAAAAAGTCAAAAATAAAATTAATTTATTAAAAAAATCAAAAAACCTGACTGCGTATAAAGTGAACTTAAAAGATGAAAACAAGATTAAAAGAATCAATTTGCAGTCGGAGGCATCAAATCCATCAACAGCATAATGATGATTGACTTCGTATGCACTGCGTTAGTACCTAATTAAGTAATTTCAAAATTTTTAAAAATCCGTGTAAAAAAGGTTGAATCAAGTTACATAGATTTGATGCCTCAGACTGCAAATTGATTCTTTTAATCTTGTTTTCATCTTTTAAGTTCACTTTATACGCAGTCGGGTTTTTTGATTTTTGATTTTTTTTTATTTTTTTATAAAGTACTAGCTGTGCCCGCAACTTCTTGCGTGGCGTACAAGATGTTTGGTATGAAATGTGATAAACTTTTTTGGTGACAACCGCTCCTAATGTTATACTTACTTGAAGCATCTAGAATCGTGGTCAAGCGTGCGCCGAATAGCCTAACCTAGAAACAAGACATGCGTCAAGAGGATGATGTTTTAATAGAACAAGAGACAACCCCTTATAAAGCAGGACATTTGAGTTCTTATACTTTCTATTTGCGTAAGAAATTCTGGTATGATACAATGATTTCTATGCGATAGCTGAAGAAAAAAGTTGTTAAACGTCACCAGAGATCTTATTCCCGTCATTAAACAGTCAATCCAATTTCGATCCGGTCCCAGTAACATTAAGATCAAAATCGGTATTCTCGTTAATAAATGCTTTCAGGATTAAACCGTAATAATAAATTAATATATATTTTTTAAATTATATAAACATGTCATATTATTCCATTCGAGATCATAACACTTGACTGGCACTGAAACTAGCGCTTATTTAATATTTATATATCTGTTGATACGATAACATATGTGTTGTAGACGAATGTTTATTTTTTATGTTTATGGTTTTCGTTCAAATGCACCCAATCATGCAATATACTCGTAAATTCACTGTGGACACATTTCATTTCACGTACTAGGTACTACTTCCAGTAGAAGACCTCTATAATGTCAAGGCTAGAATGCTACAGTACCACAGAAAATTGAACAGCAGTAACTCAACTTTATATAATAATATACTCCCGACGGATGGCCTACACGTACACTTGACCCCGCAGCAAGATGTTTGCCTTGTCACATGTTTTAGAAATATGTTGTGGTTCTTTATATGAACAGCTGTAATTTGCAAACAACGTTTACAGGGTGGTGTGTGTGGTAGAAGCATTTTCTTTTTGGAGACGTTTTTTTTCTCATGAATAAAAAATAATCAGCTGTGCCATACATTTTACTTGAGGAGCAATTGAAAAGTTAGTGAAACAGCAATTTATTAATATGCATGGGCTCGCAGGTCATGACAGGAGACATGTTTTAAAGAAAAGTATTGCACTCCCACCTGTTTTTTTAAAGTTTTTAGTATATCCCTACCTGCATAGGTTGCCCATAGAGCCTGAGTCTGTAGTCTTTAGGATTTTCGAGATCAACCGCGAAAATGGCTTATTTGCTTTTGCACTTTTATAAAAGACTACAAAAAGAAAAAAAAATCCGCTTGATGCAAGCTACTTCCAACTGAACAATCTGGAAGAATTGGGGAGGAAAAAGTAAAAATATCCATTTCATGCAGGCCACTTCTAACCGGACAATCTGGAAGATATTGGGGAGACCTGTGTCATCAGAGGACGTCCTATGGCTGAAATGATGAATGTACTTAAAATTGGAAGTAATTTACTTTAAATTCATAGGTATATGAGCCTAAATAATTTGAGCTACTGTGTTACCTACCTACCTACTGTGTAACCTATATTATGACAACTAAACCGAATCCCTCGTGCGCCGTCTCGTAAATCGTTTAGGTGTATCTCTGCAGCGCCTTGCACGCGCGGAGTGAACATGTGTGCTTCACTGTACTATGCACTTTACCTTAGTTTTGACAATAATAAATACAAGGTGTATTAAAGAATATGACACTGCTTTAAGCCACGTGATTAGCTGCTAATATACAATAACTTCTATAAGTCTATACTTACAGTAAATCTCTACTATATGTTCTAATTCGTAACTTTTGAATCGTGGAAAATAATTAGATGCTCCATTTGCTGATAAGTGATGAACGTACACGGTATGAGTGGCTGATTACTTGGTTTTAAGTAATGTCCTATTCTTTTGAACACCCTATATAAGACTGAAGGAATGATAGTAAAATCTAAGTCGGGGCAGAATTCTCGAATGGAGACCACGCGCTGGTCGCTGGCGACCATTATTAATACGTATGTAATATAGAACTGTAATGTCACTAAGTTTTTTTTTTTAATCCGAAGTGTGTCTATTTTTAAAATAGTTAAGATTTTAATTTTTCCTTGTGTTTCGAGATACTAAATAATAAATTTTACCAGATATATCCCAACACACCGCCAAATTAAAAAAGCTCGTTTCCTGAGCGTTAACCCGTATGCTCGAAAAAAGATAATAATTATGGCCTAACAATGGCCCGTCACAAATGTGTGCGTGAACTGAGCAAGAGGAGCATTGAAACCAGGACCCTTTCTAGGATTCTGCTCAAGGCGAATAAGTCGGTACACAGTATTTGCGCGGTATTACGCCCGGTCATCCTTTAATATCCCACTCTATTTAAAACATAGGAAAGTCCTAGTATATCCTTAAAAACTTCTCGGTAGTAGTAACCATTTTCATATTACCCAACTCCTAGTACATTCCTCAAACTGGCAACCCTGGGCTTTCCCGAAAGCTTTACAGCTTTGCAGCTTTCCTTTCAGTTGCCTGCGGCATTCCGCTGCTTGCACACGGGCTTACCGCGTCCTGTATAACAATTTCAGTGAAATCGTGCTACGATTATACCGATCCCTTAAACATTCGAAAAGTTTTGAAAGAAATCTTTGTGTAAAATTATAGGGATTTGCCAAAAAGTGAAAATTTGTGTCAAATAAGTGAAATGTCGACTGTGGAGGCATAGTTAAAATGCTAGTTTGAACTACCTGCCATAAATTTAATTTTCATGTATGTGTGTAGTGTTGTGTACTGCGTCAACAGTTTTTTTTTGTTTAGTGTCATTGTTGCTCGCTACAATATAGGCGTAATACAAAAAGTGTCGTTTTTCAAGGGATAATAGTTCGTGGTGGTTAAAATGAATAATTGGAGTTAAACAATGGAGCTGTTGCATCGCAGTAAGCTAAGCGTTTTCTTTGTTACTCCTTTAATTAATAAGTCATATTTTTAAAGAATTTCGGTGATTTATTTGACTGAAATATGGATACTTATGTTACATTTTTATAATGTCTAGATTTTGAGATGTACTAATATGGCATTAACCAACCTACACGGGCTAGGTTTAAGAAAACGAGAAGTTTAAACTGTCAAGTTCCGTTAAGTATATTCCTTTTAATTGCTATACTGTACAATATAAAGGACAATACAATATCAGGTCCCCCTTTAGTAGTTAACTTCCTTTTACTAGATGATTCTACTATTCCAATACCACAGCTTTCTCTATTGATTCAACAAGCCGCGAAAAAAATCACTTCCTCATCCTCAGCCATAGCATTTCTTTTTTAAGATTTGGATGTTACCCCTAATAAAATTTGTGGTTCTTAAGCTTAATAATCATCCCTAAAACTAAAAAATAGGTCGAAACAGCACTGTAGTGGGACTTATCTTCAAAGGTGGCGTTTTTAGAAAACCTCAGTAGAATTAAGAGTATTTAATTAAATAATAATAAAAGTTTACGTAAAACAAAGTCAATTATCACATTATTTTAATGGAACCTTCCCCATCATAATAGTACTTAACAAAAAAGCTATGTACAGGTTGACCTAAAACTAAAGTGTTTAGGCTCGTGATCACATGTGTAATAATTAATAAAGCATGCAATAACCGCTTATTAAATTTATTTTTCTACATTATTATTTTTTAATAGAACTATCTTTAAATACTTAATTGCTTTTAGATAACAATTCTGGTGCTAATGATTTTAAATTAAATTATTTATTTAAAGGCTATAAAATAAATGAGTCGACCTGTTTGAATTCTGACCACTGTGGTATCCTTTTATTTGGCCAAATTTCGTTTTTTTTTGTAGCCAAGTCACATTGTTGTGTTAGCATACATTTTTTTGGAAACATCGAAATTTCAAAGTAAAAAAATTCTTTATCCAATTCAATCCAATCACCAACGATTAGATCGTGAGTGATTTATTGGTTGATATCTATATGCCGATTCGATGCAAAAAGTTTTCGTATTTGAGATGAACATGACTTTTCGCGTCCAAAGCCATCGAAAATTCACCTTTATATATTTTCATGCTCGCCTAACTCCATAAAAATATTAGAATAGTTTGTTACGGGATTGCTACCATGTACCTTATTTTTGAGTTCCTGATATTTCGGCACTGTTGCAAGCGCCATGATCACGGAGTAACTCCGTGATCATGGCGCTCATGGGAACTCAAAAATAAGGTACATGGTAGCAATCCCGTAACAAACTATTCTAATGTTAGTGACCATGAAAGTTTAAAACAATACCTATATCAATAAAAATAGTTTCATAACGTATACCAGCCAACAGAACATACTTTATTTAAGGAACAGAGGTTGCACGTTGCGTGTCTAAATAGATTATGCTGCAACAACGGTATCAGACTGGAATTTATTACTCATGGGTTTATAATTAAAATGTATGCATTAAAATATTAAATTGAAATATGCTCTAAACAACACATACATTTTCAAGGTCTTGAAGAAAGGACTTTGCTAGGTATGTATGTATGCACCAGATGATTTTGCAACGAGGTCATTGATAATAATACGTAAAACTTCTTATCACAAGACATTACCATGCAATATTTTATTTTCGAGTTTTCTGTTATTTCTTTTGTTTTTTTCTGGTTAAACCCCTCAGTATTGAGGCGAACAAAACAAAAATAATAATAATCATCTTCAAGTCAGTCCACATTTTGGAGTTTTTATAAGGCTTTCATCGTCAGCCTTTGGAAGTCCACTCTGGACATAGACGTTCCCTAAAGAATGCCACAGCTAGCGGCTCTGGCTTTGTCAAACTAAGGCTGCGTTTCTATCAGAGATGGGATGTTGTATGAGATGCTGCGAGACGAGTTAATTGTAAGCTTGCAATTTACTTCATTTGTAGGCGAACCTCTTGATTTTATCATCAACCGTAACCGTATATCTTAGAGTGGACATGACATTTGTTTTTGTTGCACAAAAGATCCGCCATTATTTAGCTAGGACTCGATTATTTTAGTTAAATGAAAGTTGACAGGATACGTTATTTCATACTAAATGTTAGTGAAAAATCAATAACACATTTCGGAGATAGATGGTCTGTATCGGTAATCTAGTTTTGTGCCCGTAAATCGACGTCGTAGTAACTTAGTCGTAACTTGAGCTGATAAAATCTATACCAACTAGGGACATGACAGCCATAGCTATCTACGTCTGTGAAATGTTACGACCTTGATTGCAGAGTGGCGCGGTAATTATAAATGCAAAGGGTCCTAGGATCGGTTCTTAGTTCGGATCAATTTAGAAAACGAATTTTCATAACCGGCAAAGTGCGAGTCGGACTCAAGCACGAAGGTTTCCGCACCATTATCTATAAAACCGACCGAAAAAAAATCGTTTGTTGCAAGTTGTAAGGGAATCTCCTTAAATATTTATTTTATTCTGTTTTATAGTATTTGTTGTTATGGTGGAATACATCTGTGAAAATTTCAACTGTCACTATCATGGTTAATGAGATGCAGCCTGGTGACAGAAGGACAGACAAATAAACAGACAGACGGACAGCAGAGTCTTAGTAATAGGGTACCGCCGTTTTACCCTTTGGGTACGGAACCCTTATAAATTGGCTTGGGTCTGAGAGTGTGGTGTGGTGGGAGACCCCTCAGGTAAAGGCTAAAGCACTTGTGTTATAGAAATCAGAAACAACGACGGTACCAACACACCCGGACCCGAGCCAATATAGGAAAGTTCGTTTACTACATTGGACCGGGGATCGAACCCGGAACCGGCGCCATTTAAAGACTGCCGTGCTCGCCTCTCGGCTACGGAGGTCGTAAATACGTCGTACCATTCAGATCGTGGCTGATGCCAGGCGTCTGCTGTAATCCAAACTATACCTTTAAAGTTTGAGACCATAACAATCCATGTGTTATCTGACGCATATCTATATTTAATTATTCATTCATTCTGTGAAATTGCCAAGTAATTTTATCTGTTACTCAGACGTCTTGTAACGGAAGTGACCAAATTAACTAAACAGGTGAATGTTGACCGCCGGTCTGCGTCGGGTTCCTTTTATAAGTGTTTTTGTGCTTTCGATTTGAAAATGGAGATTACTGTTGAATAAATTGATAATTTGTGGGTTGGTTAACGCTAAAAAATTAATAAAAAATCCTAGAATAGTGCTAAAATAATGTATGAAATCGGTTTACAAACTCGGACTCAAATCACTCATTTTGTGAAGGATTCAACACTGGACATTAAGAATTAAAATAAATTAAATAAAAAAAAACTATAATAAAAACAGGGAAATATATTCACTTTTAGATAACTCCCTTCTAAAAGAAGCAAGAGAATGACAAGTCGTATTCCACACAGGCAAAGCCACGGGCACAGCTAGTTTCTGATAAAAAGGCTGTATTCACACACTACATGTTTTCAATGTCCACACTATCAGTAAAATATATGATAACTAAATTACTCTATATTTCAACAAATTAAACTGATCAAACCCAATTATTTAAACGTACTGTAATAACAGTGTTATTATCATTCTAACCACCCTGTATAATTGCGAGGCTTATAATTTATTGTAGAGTGGGTCCTTGACAAGCATTGCTGCCTCATAGTAGGGAATGATACAGTAGTAAAAGTTATTTCGAAAATACAAATTACGTACACATAACAGTTACTTTGGATAGAACTAGGAGTAATAATTCTTCTATTCCAGATTAAACTTCGAATCCCGATTTATCATAATTATAGCAAATACTTTTACGAAAACCGCATTATATTTTTTTTCCAAACTGGATATAATCGCTTACAAACATACATGCGGGTCAAACTGAGCACATCCTTTTTTTAAGTCTGTTAATAACCTTTATCTTCTATCCTAAGACTTGTCTTTGACTTTGACTTTGCTTCAAAAATGAGAATGCTCATTTATGATATCCGATCTAGTTCTGTCGCCTTTAGAAATGACTCTACTTCTATTTTATTGGGTTGAGCTTACTTGCCTGCACTGTGTGGCTGAATTGTGTTGGTAACTTATGGATATGACATGAACTGAAAGATTTATTGTTTCATCATCTCCTTGAGTATGGCCAAATGCTTGTTTTAGATAAGTTTATCCTACTAATATCATATACGCGAAAGTTTGTAAGTATCGATATAAAGATGTTTGTTACTCTTTTACGCAAAAACTACTGAACGGATTTGTATGAAATTTTGCACCCATATACAGGCTGACGGGTTTTGAGTGGCGAAGCCTTCAAGGGGGGATAGTAGAGTTCATTTCCAGTCATTCTTAACGTAAAATCTGCTATCCTAAAATCAGCCAATTTTGAGATGACTGAAATGTTAAGTCTTTTAAATAGCTCTATTTTTTTGCTTCTATTTAAACGACAGGAACAGAAGTTAAAAATGTGGGTAGATGTCTACTAGTAGCTAAACTGCCTGAAGAGACGATATTATAGTTTTTTTTTAATTTTAAACGTTATCTTTTCCTTACCTGTCAGGCCACGGCAAAGAGACACAATGAAAATGTTATTGTTACGCGACCACCGGTGGTAATTGAAGCTTGATAGGATAATAAGCAATAGTAGAATATGATCTGGATAAACATAAAAATTATAATACATTTTATCCCGGTTAAATGTTCCTGTGGGATATTGAATAAACTAAAGGCCACGCGAGTGAATTCGCTAGTAACAGCTAGTTAAGTAATAAATAAAGCGAACTCTAATAAGACTAAATAAATTGACTACTAATTAATTTGTAAGTTACCTAAAAAACTAACTTGAACAATTGAATGCGTCATGGCGATTAGCAATGCAAAGCGAAATTTATTTGTTTTACTATTCTATGTTGTTCCCATAATGAAAGTGATTCAATTCAAGCATCAGGGTCAACTTTAAAAATTTTCTTTTAGAAAAAATGGCGTACAGTAAAAGCGAGCAAAGAAACTATGGAGGTTACGGGAAAAACTTAACATAAATTAAAAACTGCATTTAACTGCAAAACAAAGGGCAACGTAGCCGCGATGGAACGATAAAAATATTTTAATATACCGTTAAGGGGCTCCCGGGACGATGGATTTACATATAATCTTAGTTTTTTTTTAAATAAAGTTACGGTGTCATATTTTCCTGTATATTTTAAATAAAACAATATTTTTAGACGACACTCAGTCCCAGGTATATCACTAGATTTGTATCAACGTGTATGCATGATCTAAATGATATTGGTTTCTCATAAAGAATTCAGGAACATGATAAAGCATACACTGACTAAAAACTGATCAAAACGCTTATAGGAATAGGCAAAGACAGTAAACAATCCGGTTATATCACTCTTTGACTCTTTCAGGTATAATTACAAAGTTAAATTGCTGTTTTTGATCGAATGTGAATCTCGCAATCGCAACAGCTGATAGGTAATTTAGTATGAGGAAGTAAATTTATTTTGAGTTTACTATGTAAACCATAGTTGTATTTGAGCTGTAGAATTATAAGACGAATTATACTAAAATATCTACATTTACGTGAAAATCCATCTCCGGAGGACTCTTAACGCAATCGAGCTGAAACATGAAAGAGGCTCATTAGAATGCGGGTTTTGCTTTTATGAAACACTTAACGATAAGTAGGCGTTTAGTCGGTTGGCTCCGTTGGGTAGATAATACATTAGGAATAGCTAGATTGGCCTACTAAATAATAAAACACATCGTCATCTCCATCATCCTCAGCCCTTGGTGGAAGTCCAATGCTGGACATAGGCCTTCCCTGAAGAACGTCACACCGAGAAGCTGTGACTGATGGCCTCCTAAACAAGCTAATGACCACTTGCTCATCTCAGCATTAGCGAATTAAATCTTGAACTATGGCATTAAACATCATTCTATAGCTGTCACTTTTTATGCCGATGACAGAGACAGAATGCTGTCTTAATCTCGTACTAAACTAATCCGGTTGTTCGCAAGTCCACCTAAGGGTGACATAATGTGCTATGAAGAGAGTTATGCTTGGCGTTTCTCTGCGAGATACGGTCCGAAATGAGGAGATTCGTAGAATAGATTACTGCTAACTTATAAATAATGCGCCAGAAACACACCAGTTATCCCGAAGCAATTATGGATTTAACATCCTTGTGTTACGCGGTACCACACAGTATTTTTACTACGAATTTTTATCTATATAATTAGTTTAGTACGAGATTAAGACATTATTCTGCCTCTGTCATCGTCCAGCCGTAGAGTGATGTTTAGTACCGCGTTAGTGTGATTAAATTTGCTAATCCTGAGATGCACAAGTGGTGAGTCCCAGTTCCCCCAGTCAAAGATTTTGGAACAGATCGTTTTCTGAACTGACTTAAACTGGAAATCCCCTTTGAGACCGTTTGAGTTCAAGGGAAATTACCGCGCGTTTACCCCAATCGGGTTATCAGTCAATCCAGTTTATTTTATTATCTAACTAAGTAGGTATACTAATATTATAGAGGAAAGATTTGATTGTTTGTTTGTTTGGATTGAACAGGCTACGAAACTACTGGACCGATTTCTGATTTATTTCTAATGAAGCTAGGCTAAGCTACTTTAAAATCTAGAAAAATGCATCATTCCTTAGGGATACGAGAAATTTCCCTATAGATGGCGCTGATTAGTATGAGATGTATTATCCGAATCACCATCTACTATCCACTACTATCCACCGCTATTATATATTTTCATGTATAAATTAAAGAGCACGCGAACAAAGTCGCGGGCAATAGCTTGTAATAAAACAAATCATGTAAATTTCTATTTCACCCTAGACTAGGTAAAATTTATTGGTCAAAATACAAACCAGTTGAAAACAGTATTATTTATGCAGCATCGGACTGTCATATCCGACTAATCCCCAGGATTGAACAACAGGATTAGTTAAACTCTGGCTTGCATATCAATGAAGGCCATAACACTAAACAGGTTACGCTCTACCTAACTTTTCGCCTCCACGTCTATGATTATGCATCTGTGGTCCGGAGTGCAAGTTTGTTTTCTTCATCATGTCAGCCTTAAGATGTCCACTGCTAAACATAGGCCTCCTCCAGTGACGTTCATATTGGTTAGTAGGAAGAAGCCTGCATCCAGCGGCTTCCTGCAACCCTTACCCAGGTCGTCTGTCCACCTTGTGGGTAAACCATTCCTCCATTCTAAAAAATTTGTTTTATTGTAAAGGAAATGTTACATTTTCTTTATGTTATGTACAACGTTTATTTATTAACTCAATATTCGACTAGACAGCATGACAATAATAGAACAGATAATCGTGCTGTCTCAACAAGAATACATATTTTAGCGTTCACTGGCATCTTGCCAACGTCTAAAAGCTATCGTAATGCTCGGGCTTCACCTGCCCCTAATGCCATTAATTAGTGCGCTATTTCCAATAGTGCACTAGTGTGGCCTGTCTTAGCGCGCTCATTAGCTTTAATGACATTAGACGTTAGAAGATAGCTCGGATGGCGGTAACTTTTGACACGTCAAAGAGATTTAGCGGGCGTCTAATGCGTGCGTTCATTGAGATAGCATGGAGTGGATAAAATGAGAAAAGTATTGAGTTCTTGGAAGCGTTTTTTATTTTAAGAACTAGTATCCACAGATTAAACGCTAACTAAGCCACTAGACGCTAGAATCAAACGGCAAATAAGTGTGGTGAGTGGTCACACATTTAGCGCATATTTTAGTGCATTAATTAATTAATCATGCCGTTATTTGAACGTTAGGCGTCGAGCAGGTGAAGCCCGAGCATAACTGTTACGGACATGAATTGTGTTAATCCTGTCTTCAACCTACCTCGTCTGGTTACATTAATACCCAAATCCTTATTTTGCCGATCATCTGGTGTAGTGGTTGGCACTCCGGACTAAAAATCCGGACGGTTGCAGGTTCGAAAGTTTTATATAATCAGTACAAAAATTTGTATTTAAGTCATGGATGTTTAAAAACGTATCTTACAGCTGTGCCCGCGACTAAAAAAAAGCTATGGTTGCGTGGACAGGATGTTTGATATCATATTATTAACAAAAAACTTGTCAAATAATCATAATTCCTAATTGGAATGTTTTTCATTGTTATTCTCATTCGAGGATATGGACCAAGATTTTCTTCCATTTTAGTTCGAAACATGGAATTTAGGTAACCTATGTTCATTAATTAGGAGTTGTACTATTCCATATTCATGAGTTTCATGACCAGCGCTGGCTAAGTAATAGCATAGTTAGTAATTCCGTACTAGATAAACCCAATTATACAGAGTTAATGAAAAATACTTTAGTTTGTGAAATTATAATACTTCAGTTGGCCTTATTACAAAAAAGATAGTTAAACCATGTCTAAAGAAAAGCCAACCAATTTGAAATGTTGATACCTACATCAGACATTCGAGACATATATTACAAACATTTAAAATTGGTTGGCTTTTCTTTAGATAGTGTTTAAACCTAGTCTATCTTTTTTGAAGTAAGCCCAAGTGTGTTTTTGAAAAAAATGACGTTCATTGTAGCAAGCTGCTTGTCTGCTAGATTTCTATTTCAATTACTCCCTCCCTACTTACTGACCTTTTAAACCATGAAAATCGGACTTTGTTTTATATATTGAGATAATAGAAAGTTTTGTTTTTTCCAAGTTAACTGGTTTTACGAAAATATTTTTTATATCGATGGTAATTCTAGCACAATACACAATATGGCGCCAAATGCAACAAGTAAGTTTAAAATGTTAGATGGCAAATCTGACTTTTTGATGGCCAGTATTCCGCCGGCATTATTAGTATAGGTGGCGCGTTACGCGTTACAGTATTTTGGGTGTGCACACAAGACGTGAAAAAAAAAACTACATTGTCGAATTCAGAACCTCCTCCTCTTTTGAAGTCGCTTGAAAAGGAAGCCCATCCCATAGTCACTGATCAAATAATACTTGCCCATAGTTAGGGAGGAGCACTGCAACCGCTCCTGGCATTAATGCCGTCAGTGTAGTGTGTAGCAGTGCCTACTTTATTAGGTTTAAAAATAAAATTAATTTTAAAATGAAAATAAAGAAATCGGTTAAGCCATTATTAGTCTTCTCACATATAAGATAGCGGTTCTCGGTAGGCCTTTTAACTGAAGTACAAATCAACTGACACAGTTCCTTACCCATGACCTAAGCTTTGTGGTAAACACCATAAACAAAAGCCCGTAAAACGTGTCCCACAGAAAGTCGCAAAGTCATTAATGGTTATTTTATTGCTTAGTTTATGTTGTGTTACGGGCATTTATGTCTTTTTATTTATAGAAGATTTCTTATTTAGTCATTTTGAACCGACTTAAAAAAACAGGTACCAATTTCGAATGTACGGGATTTTTATGTGTATTTCGGTAGCAATTACCTAATATTCGGTAAATGTCAATAGATTTTGATGATTCATTTTTTGTTATCATTATCATCATCATCAGCTGAAGGTCCACTGCTGGACATAGACCTCCTGTAAAGAACGCTGCAGCAAGCGGTTCTGAGCCTTTTGAGTGTTTATCCCGATATTTTTAAAGTTTGTGTGGGCAGAAGAGAATTTGAATGTTTTATTTGCTCTGGCTCCAAAAATAATCGTTATTTTAAGATATTATTTTCAGCGCTTTTTTAGGGTTCCGTAGGGGTAAAACGGGACCCTTTTACTAAAACTCTGCTGTCCTACTGTCTGTCTGTCTGTCACGAGGCTGTATGTCATGAACCATGATAGTTAGACAGTTGAAATTTTCACAGATGAAGTGTTTTTGTTGCCGCCATATAACAACAAATACTAAAAACCAGAATAAAATAAATATTTAAAGGGATTGGAATACAACAAACGTGATTTTTTGCGGGTGCGGAACCCATCGTGCACGAGTCCGACTCGCACTTGGCCAGTTTTTTTTATCCTATAAGAAAGGTTACCGATATCAGTCATTGATGACGCTAATTAAATATTCCCTAATTCTATCCAGCACAATCTGAAACCAGACCTTCAATCTACATGACTGAGCATAAACTTCAAATGAATTATTTACGAAGAACCTAATCACTCTCTTTCCCAGGATAAACGATGTATATTATGTTAAAGGCATCTACTTACATAAATCTCTTTCCCAGGATAAACGATGTAGGTAGGTTAAAGGCAAGACATAAAGTAGAGATATGCTTGGGGGACAAATAGTCTTCTATCGCCATGCTGTTTATCTTAACACAAAAAGTGGTTAAAAGTTAGGGCTTCCATCTGAAAGAACAAAAGAAAACAGGTGTTATGTTTTTTTTTATTTATATTCAATTGCACACTCCACTTTTGTAACTTAGAACTGTAACTGACTATAGTCTGTAAGTGTAATAACTAAATAGTCATTCTTAAGTTATTTTGTGTCTATTTTTTCTAATGGAAAATAATGTAAACAAACTCGTCTTCTCCTCTCGCTCAATTCGCGCACATTTTTGTGAAGCGGCCATTGTTATTCAATTGTCATCTCTTTTCCGAGCATATCTGACTCCAATTCTGGCTTTAAAACGCAAAATGACAGTAGAAAATAAAAACAAAGCAATCTACCAGCCTTACGTCAGTGCCTATTGAGATTTCTATGACAGCCAAATGTCAGCTCGACTTACTTTCGATGACGCCATTACAGATGTTTTCTACCCCTTTTATAGCTTCTTAAGCGTAGCCAGTATTGTTAATAAGATCTGTCACCTGGCTGAATGAATAAAATTTAATGTGAATGAATAAAAAAAAATTTGTGAACGAGTAAAAAGTGTCGAAGCCCCATCCATAATAAGCATGATTTGATAACGTAATCTATCATATCTGCAAGGCTCGGATTATAAAAAGCTGTTTCCGGCCGATATTAGAACCTTTTTAAAAAACGACCTTAGGCTCGGTCTATACGCTGCCGGAATCCGTAAGCAACCGCAAGAATCCCTTCAAAAACGACGGTTTTCCGTTTGACCCGTATGTTTGTATGTATGTATTTAAATTGCGGACAAACGTCCTTGATTTTCTCGCGTTTGGCTCATCCGCTTTTGATGCGGTTTTCAGAAAAGTATTTGTTACATTCTGAAGAAGGTTTTAGTATGCATATCATACTGCTGAGCTGATGATGGAGGCCACAGAACTCCTTAACATTTAGGAGTCAATAGATAATACTGCGATTTGTCTTCAGAACGTATTTCGTAGTGTATTAGGCAGAAGTGGCGCTTACGAGGTACCAGTCAGTTATTTTATTTACTGGGGGCGTAAACCAGTACACCCAGAAATAAGAAAAAAAAATGCTAGTTTTTTAATGAGGGTTTTCTGAAATGACGCTCACTAGGTGGCAGCTCTGAGACGTCAGGTCCAGAAACCTGTCACAAGTATCAGAGCCCCTATATTTGAAGTGTTGAAGTTTTGTATTTCTTAATTAAATACAATAAATATTTTATAAGAATCGAAATCCCACCATGTTTTTCAGTTCCTATGTGCTTAAAAAACGGGAGGTCATGTTTCCTAAAGATAAAATACGTTTATTAAAACAATGCCTTGTAGCCATTCGTAGAGAACGTTTGATAATAGTCTTGTATGCAAAGGTTTCTTTAGTAAATATAATTAGGTACGAGCTGCCGAAAGACTCAGTGGTAGAGATACGTAATATAATTAAAGAAAAAAAAACTATTTAAAAAACAAGCTTTCATTATTTGTTAATAAAATGAACTAAAAATTTAAAAATAAATTTACCTGATGAGAAAAATACCATTATATAGGTAGCATTTCAAAAAAATAAAAGCTTGTTACATTTTGATGGAACACTAAACAACATTTAGGTTATACACCATTATTTTTCTTCTGCAATTACAATGTAACACGCTTTTATTTTTTTGAAATGCTACCTATATAAAGGTATTTTTCTCATCAGGTAAATTTATTTTTAAATTTTTAGTTCATTTTATTAACAAATAATAAAAGCTTGTTTTTAAAATAGTTTTTTTTTTCTTTAATTTTATTTTTACCTTTTTAGTATTTTAATTCGATATTTTTTGTTCATGTTGTTCCCACGAGTATAGGACAAAAACGGTCCATCCCCCAAGGGGTCCATTGTTTAAGGGCTTCAGTAGAACAGGGTTCGCCCTGGTACCCTGAGACGCAACGTTAGCGATATGAAATGTTTTTACACCCTCATACCATTCAGCCCTTGGCACGTGCTCACCTTGGCATCTAATCAATCAGACGTAATCCACATTCATAACAATCAATATTGCATTGTCATTCGATTTACACATGCATGCAAAATTTCAGCTCAATCGGAAACCAGGAAGTGGATCAAATTTAACTTGCTTACCTTGCAAGATTTGATTACAGACAACGGGACAGGCTAAAGTAAAAAAAATAAAAGCTTGGCACTTTAAGTTTATATGTATTTTATTTATAATCATTTAAACTTTCGCGTTGCATTATAACTAAAACTTATAATTACGGGTCTAAACGCGACGTCCCCTCGTGACCACGACCGTAGCATCACGGTCGAAACGTCGAGGAATGTAAGTAGCATCAATACTACTACATACTATAGTACGTCGCGTTTAGACCCGTAATTAAAAATATTTTATTTATATTTAAATATCTCATGTTTATATGTTTGCAGTAGGGTAAAATAATGTTTAAATTAGTTATGTAATAACTTGAGGCGCAACGTTAGCGATATCGCTAACGTTGCGCCTCAAGTTATTAGGGTGTATAAACATTTCATATGAAATGTTTATACACCCTTATACCATTCAGCCCTCGACACGTGCTCACTTTGGCATTGGGTAATCCATCTAATCAATCAGAAATAATTCACATTCCTAACAAACGGAACGAACTTTTTTCCCAAATTTGTTGGAGATGCATATAGATGGAGACGCCAACCAAAATACTCAGCAAGACGAATCAAACGAGCCCAAACACAAACGCGATAGGGTTGCGTCGTTTAATTACGGAGTTTCTATGGCCACGTTTCAGCTCCATCATCAGACCCTGGTTACCATCTATTATCAAAGTACTCGTCAAGACGAATCAAACGAGCCCAAACTCGATGGGGTTGCGTCGTTTAATTGCGGAGTTCCTATGGCCGCGTTTCAACTCCATCATCAGGCCCTGGTTACAATCTTTTATCAAAGTACTCGTCAAGACGAATTAACGAGCCCAAACTCGATTGAGTTGCGTTGTTATTTCGGAGTTCCTATCGCCATGTTACAGCTCCATCATCAGGCCCTAGTTACCATCTAGCACCAAAGTACTCGTCAAGACGAATCAAACAAGCAAAGACTCGATGGGATTGCGTCGTTTCTTAACGGAGTTCCTATGACCACCTTCCAGCTCCATCATCATATCAGACCCTGGTAACCATCTTAACACAAAGTACTCGTCAAGACGAATTAAACGAGCTCAAACTCGATGGGGTTGCGTCTTTTAATTACGGAGTTCCTATGGCCACGTTTCAGCTCCATCATCAGACCCTGGTGACCATATATTATCAAAGTACTCGTCAAGACGATTCAAACGAGCCCAAACTCGATGAGGTTGTTTCATTGTGAAGTTTCTATGGCCACCTTCCAGCTCCATCATCAGATCACCACCATTTCATCATAATATTGCATTTTCACGCGGTTTACACATGCATGCAAAATTTCAGCTCAATCGGTAACCGGGAAGTGGATCAAATTTAACTTACCAGATTTGATTACAGACAACGGGACAGGTGAAACTAAATAAAAGCTTGTAAAAAAAAATAGTTTCAGGTATCTTTCTTAATGTGTAATTAAACATAACATAAGTTCAAGTGCAAGATAGCTAAACTTGTTTAGTATTCGTTATTGAGTGGGTTATCTATTTTTAAATGGATATCATTGAAGCTATCGCCTATTTCATTAGTTTTGTGTTTCTTAAATAATAGGGTTTGCCCGCAAAATAGAAGATTTGTCACCAAAATGTAGTCACCAAACAATATAAAATCTCAGAGTAGAAATACCTTATTTAATTATAATAAACTTTGTTTTGTGCTTTTCCATGGTAGTAAGTAGATTTTGTCACTCAATTTTTACTTTTCCGAACCAAACTAAGCGTTATTGACATCTAAATCCAACTCGTGTTAGGTATAAACGTTACAACAGTAGAATAAGCCGCGCTTAAAAAAGGTAGTGATTTTAATTTATTATTTTTAGTTTAATGGTTTATGTTTTATATGTGTTATATTCATTTGTGGTAATTACTAGTAAAAACATTTCTGTTCCGCCCTGTGCCTTCGTCTGTGCACTGTGTGTAGTGCCTTATATCATAGAATCATGGTTGATTTTACAAAAAGTTTTTAATGAACAGTACATACTTTTTTATAAGATTTAATACTCCTTTGTATTTATTTTTTGTCAAAAGATATTCGGCGTGTCATTGGCGTCTGTCAAGTGTCAAGTCATTAAATTAAATTAAATTCTGAATTGAATTTCCACGAAATATATTTTAAATTACATTTAGTGCTTCTAAAGTGCATGCTCATACAAGTTGTATAAAGCTGTATAAAATTAAAACAACAGAAAGAGTTCAAACTCTTGTTCATGCAGATATATGGACCAATCGTGTATTTCTTATTCTGAGGTTCTATGACATTCTGTGATGTACTTATGTGAGTCAATAAAATTGATTGGAACTATCTTTGCGTTCTCGATCTGTTTGTTAAAGTTCCTTTTCGGCTACAGCTACAAGAGAACGAGAAGATAATCTGAGACTATGAATCTGTATTTCTGGGACTGAACTAAGTGTATTTCTTATTTTGAAGTTCTTAAATACAAAATTTTCGTTTAACTACAGTTTTATTCTAAAGTACCCATTATTATTATTATTGCAGGTTCTGATAGCTATACTATACAGCGCATACTACCTACCGACCGATTATAAAGTATCGATTAACGATTATCGATTAAAGTGAATCGATATCTCGTTTATGTCTAGATCTATGCGATATTATATAGCCTGTGGACATTTACGGTCATCAGACATCACATCACTATTAAGTATCTCACTCTGAGTTTTTTCTTTTCTTTTTTTTTGTCACTCGACGAAAAAGTTTCCAATCAATTGAAGTAAGTGACGTTTACTTTCTTCGATATTCCTACTCCGCTATCTTCTACGTAGTATTATTTGATCAGTGCAATCTACCATCAGTGCTGTCGATAGATTATAGCTGTTTTAGCGGAACTATAAGGAGCGAAAAAAGCTTTTGATTATGCAAAGTGTATCCCGAAAAAGACACATAATACCAATTGCTTGTATAGAATCAATGGTTTATCTAATCGACAGTAAAACAGTTTAGATAATATTTAAGTAGAGGCCGCACTAGGACTTTAGTATGGAAAAACAATTTGTTTTATTCTCTTTCTATTTAAAAGTAAAGTTAAAGTATTTCTATAAATGTTCCACTGCAGAAAACAGTTCTCACCTCATCTATGAGGTGGTTTGGGCCATACTGCACCACGCGGGCCCAGTGCGGACTACCTTACTGACCATACTGTCAGATGTAATCAAGCCGCCTTTGGGCCTCTGACTCTCACCATTTGCCCCAAAGTATATTTTGTTTTACAATGTGTTATTAAAATAACGCTAAATCTATTTTGATGTTGGTCTCATAGAAAAAGTTGTTGAATTTGAGCACCAGTATGAGGTTTTGGGTCATTTCAATTACACCTTGTATTCATGAAAAGAATAATCTCTGCAGTTAACATCCTGTATAAAGGCAACATGCTCTAGTAATGTTAATAATATATGTTAATAATGTTATAAATATTAAAATGAACAAAGTTTGGATGAAAGCATGCAAAAGTTGCCATGTTACTGAACTATGAATCTTTTACAGATAAATAATAATACGAGTATTTTCAGATATTTCGTGTGATAGTTTCGTTATATAGAAACTTAAATATTGAATAAATCAACTATCGCACGATGTAACTGCCCCTTTAGCTCAATTCCCTCTACCCAAAATGTATCTAGAAGAGACCACTTTTGGCGAGAAAACGGCTCGTACATGTGTTGCTTGTATAAAACCTTTTGTCCAATTAAGTCTCATTATAACTAATAGTCTTCATAGTACAAGGTTTTCTTAGTTTGATGATAAATATTGGTGTAATGATTGAATAAATTTGCTGGTCTCTAAAACGATCTTTACTAGATAACCTTTGGGTAGATGAAATGAAGTTATTATTAAAATTAATTTATAAGCGACTGGATCAGTCATTCCACCTGAAAGGTCGCGTGTTAATTGCACATTCCAACCATTCTTGTTGACCGGCCGTTATTTCTGTTCTATGCCCCGCCGAGACAATAAAACCGTCGACAGACCGAATCGCTGATAGATATATTTTTAATTTAACTAACGAGCCAATCGAATTGGAAACTCGCCTTAGAAGCGAACTAATTTATAGCTTTTCATTAACGTATCTGGATTGTTCTATAGAGTGTAACATTTTAAGCCCTATTTTTAAACTAGTTAAACAAATATGTTTGTTGTGAGTCGCAGATAGTAATATAAAGGTCGTAAAATAAAATAATATATCATAGGTTGGTAAAAAACTATAAAACACTCTATTACACGTAAACACGAAGGTTTTATTAGTCACACGTCAAAACATATGTTTCAGTACTTAGCTGTTGAAGAGTTTTACTATGGATCGTGAGTGGCTTCTGTCTTCATCATCAGATCAGCACAATGCTTTCAAACTATTATACTGTTATTCGAATGTCAGATACTGACAAAGTTTTAGGCAGACTACAAATACATTCATGATTTGATTACATAGTCAGTTATAATAGTTACAAGTGTACTTATAAAAGTGTGTGTAAAAATCAGATCAGCTGTGTGCCGCCGAAGGGGCATACGATATTTCTGAAAGGTACAAAAATCAGTAAGATGATCGGACTTTACGGTTCGGTCTGTCAATAATACCATTTAACGAATGCAATTAGACCATATAAGAGGCATAATTAAAAACTTTTACAAAACATACAAACATTAACTTTTTCAATGTCATCAAATATAATGACGACGAAGCAAAAACGTCCCCTAGGCTTCGCATTCATCAATAACTGTCACTGCGTACATTTGAAATAGTTTTTAGAGCTTGATCAATTTGCAGTCGTTATTGTAGATTGGTATCAAATATTTTAGATTGCTATAGTGGGAATCAATTCAATCATTTCAATTCAATCAATTCATCAAAGGAAAAAACGATTTTATATCACTTACATATTACGCATTAATTCGCTGGGTAAGAAACAACTTATACGACTTGTCCTATATTTTTTGGGTCTAAATTAATGTGGGATCGGAGTATGTTGTTAACGGTAAGGAAGATCGTGCGTGATGCCGTGAAAAAGGAAGATCGTAGTGAGTGTTTTTATTACAAAAAAAATAACAGGGCTTTGGTAAATAACAGAGGAATTTGTTGTTAAAAGAAGTTATTTTTTTACTACACAATCACACTTTAAAATATGGCACACGTACTTAATTGAACCTAGCTTAACGCGTAGGAAAATGTTGATCACACAAACATCTTTTCCCTTGAGGGAATTAGAATCCGTGACTGCGATGGCTTTGTAGATCGTAATCAGGGGCGTGCGGTGCATATAGGCAATTAGGCCTATAATAAAATAAAAATGAAATGAGGTAGGCAGTAGGTACTTGAATGTGTGTTTTTGGTTAAAACCACTGATTTTCATCAATAAAACACATTACGAAGTATCTACCGCCTATGTACCTCGAAATAAAACCAATGCCCGCCACTGATCGTAATAGACCATCAAAGCGTAATTTTGATAAATCTACAGGTTTTTGTGTAGTGGGTGAAAAACTGACGAGCTAAGAACAAAAAAGTAAGTGCAAGTTTTTTATGATGAGCTAGGAACAAAGTATTTTACGGATCGCCGCGGAACTGTTACTAGCTCTTTAATCATGTTATGGAACGTCAAATCTAGACGTACCTCCATTTTTCTTTTCCTCGTATTAATACAGGGTGTACAAAAGATAAGGATTTTCTAAATAATGATTTCGACGTTTGAGTATAAGTGGTTATACACGGCGAATTTCGTTGGTTTTGGACCTAAAAATATCTTACACTCCTACTGTATCTTTCACGTACTAAAGCGTACACGTACACAGCCATCGAGCTGGCTTAAATTTGTATGAAAAACAGTTTGTTCTTTTCTAGAGGTCGATCTTTTTCTAATAGTAAACGTTGTTGTATTTGAGTAGAGGTATGTTTGCCAAACCCAACGACAATTCACCGTAGATGATCAGCAGATTACGTGTTTTTAAGGCGCGTCTTCTTCTTGTTGTGTAAGAGTGTGTTCTTCGTACACCCTGTATAAATAAACCGGAAAGAAATTGAATAATTCTGTGCTCTTTGTTAGTCTTGGCGTCTATATTATTGCAATCAATCATCAATCCTTTGATCATAAATCTAAAAGAGAACTTAAAATTCAAATTCACCTAATGTAAATATTATGACAAAACTAATTAAAGAATCTCTTTGTATAAATAATTTCATTAGGCTACAGAAGGCCTTCGGCCTTGTTTTTATGATGATAATCTTATTTAAGGCCATTACAGATTTTGTAATTAGTATATCTGCATAAAGTATCCTTTTTACAAAAGGACAGTAATGTGTTCGTGTTTTTTTTTCGGGTGGCTTATTGCTTACTTTCCGTCGAGTAGACACAATATTGTCTAGAGTTCTAGACAAATAAATATACTCAGCACATGTATCCACGAGCTAATCTTAATATATAAAACAAAGTCGTGTTTGTTATCACACCTATAGCTCGAGAACGGCTGGACCGATTTTCATGGTTTATAATTCGTTTGATTTGTCTTCGCCCCGAATAACAGAATAAACAATAAAAACAAGCTGACAAAACAAATGTTAGGCGATACGAAGTGCGCCTGGACAGCTAGTTTAAATTAAGTGTCGTGTGGTACCGGCACGTTAAAAGAATTGCACTGCCCCTTTTCCTATGGGTGTCGTAAGAGGCGACTACAGGAGAACCGCCACAAGAAGACGGGCAGCAGCGTCTTCTTTCCACCATTAGCCAAACTGCGATCGCCAACCCGCCTGCCAAGCGTGGCGATTATGGCAAAATCCTCCTTTTGGAGAGGCCTGTGTCCAGCTGTGGACTGATATAGGCTGGTGATGATGATGATTCAACCCGAACCCGATCTGAACATATAAAACCCTGTGCGTTATAATGAAATACTAGCTTTTGCTCGCGACGTGGTTTTATTGTATTGGTCATTCTTAAAATATTATTTGGTGTGATAACATTCAACAAATGAGGTGCTGGCACCGGTGTAGAGTAAATGTAATATATTCCATCTTTTATGTCCTCGCTACCCGCTCGTAAAAGTTAAAGCGTTTACTCTAGTCTTAGCAAAAATATAACAGACGATTCATTTGGTATTTAAATGTTCTAGTCCACTGTTTTTTTAAAATTAAATTTAATGCCATTCAGTGTGTTTAACTGCAGTCCCACCCATGGGACGATTTTTGCTTTTATTTAACGTGTTTCAAAAACAAAAAATAAAGGACGTCCAGAGCACGAAATTTCTTCACTATCGTAATCTATATAAGTAATACTTTTAGCTGCGGCAGATATTTTTGAAACACCTTATATTTTACGTTCAGCTTGACTAGTCTCATCCGATGGTAATTGATGATGACAAGTAAGGTAAATCATATTATTTAAAATACATTTATTATTAAATACGCTTACTGTCTAGCTGGCCCTTACTTATGGAATAAGGCAAGGCAGCTGTTTCCATATAACCATACTGCAGCCTGAATGCGTAGCGTACTAGTAGCATAGGTGTGAGGTGAGCGTAAAAAGCCGTAGCTCCGTAGCTTCTGCTACGGTGCTACGACTGTCCAAAATCAGTATTTTCCAATTCAGCATACTGAATGTTGTCACCATGGTCATTGTTGTGTCATAAAATAATCTTCAATGTAAATAAAAGTATTTTTTTCCATTCCTATCTATTTTGTACCAAAAGTATTACTAAAAAAAAGTGATATAACTCTTTGCAAGCCTATCAATATTGTGTTGAATAATTTGAGCTGTCTGTTCTTTCTGTGCTATGCCTATGTATATTATACAATGTAATGTTTTCGCTGCTAAATATTTAGGTGGGCCAGCCGTTCTCTTTGTACAATACCTTTAGCAGGATGTAAAAGTGTTAGAGACAATCCCCATATTTCATCTTTATTGGCATAATCCTAGCGCTTAAAACCGTAAAATTCGTGCGAATAGGAGAATAGCGAAAACTTTGAAACAAGACCCAGGTATTTTGTACGTCATGTATCAATCAATCGTATCGACGTAGATATATCACGTTTGTTTCATCATTTGGGATTTGACTAGACAAGTATTTTTCGGGTCCATAGAGCTTACTACAGTCCCGATAAAAACTAAAAACCTTCAGGCTCAGAACTGACGGCACAACCCAATTTTAACAAAGAACATTTCAGACTAGTTAAAACTCGATAAATACGCGATATACCTACACACAGAGCAATAAATTTTAAACGTTTGCAATCATTGCAGTTTTATATTTTAATTCGCCAAGCTCTTAATACGAGAATATTAAAATCATGTAATAACTTATTTTACTTTTTATCTTTATTTTATCACCCACATATGACTAGTTTTATCCGTTCAATGATGGACAATCTTAGAAATTCTGTTCACATTTTGCTATTTCTCAAACCACAAGCATCTTCATATTGCCTCTTTTTTTTGGGGATTTTTACGATCTCACGCCTGACCGGCATACCAGATGAGGTGTAAGCCCATTTAAAGTTTGACGTGTCCTCAATATGGAAAAACGCCTCTGGGGTATAAGCCTGCTTTGCGTATTTAACATAACATAACGCGTTTATTCATCAAGTGTATCAAGGTTTTTTTATAAGACCCTACATACATTAACTTTTTCTATAGGAGCAACATGGAAATTGTTTTTTTTTATGCCACATAAATAACACCGCGCTGCGAGTGCCCGCATTACAACAAATGTGCCGGTTCAAAGCGAAATCTCACAGGGCCCTGTTGTAAATTGTTACAAGAGTTTTGACCACGAAATTTAACAAGTAACGCTGGAATCTACCACAGTATACACGGTGTATAAGAATAGGACACTCTAACACACTCTAAAACACTATTGTAGCGTTAATTTGTAATTTGTAAATTGGTACAAGAGTTTTGACCACGAAATTTAACAAGTAACGCTGGAATCTACCACAGTATACAGGGTGTATAAAAATAGGACACTCTAACACACTCTAAAACACTATTGTAGCGTTAATTTGTAATTTGTAATTAACGCTACAATAGTGTTTTAGAGTGTCCTATTCTTATACACCGTGTATACTGTGGTAGATTCCAGCGTTACTTGTTAAATTTCGTGGTCAAAACTCTTGTAACAATTTACAACAGGGCCCTGTGAGATTTCGCTTTGAACCGGCACATTTGTTTTAATGCGGGCACTCGCATCGCGGTGTTATTTATGAAAATGCGACGAAACCCTTTTTGTGGAGATAAACCCATGTTTGTGTCTTGGTTACAAATGTGGAAGTGTTGCATAATTATTCTTACTATATGAATTTGTTATTGTCAGCTATGATTGAGTTGATTTACGTATATTACCAAACAAGTTGCCCTTCCCGGCTTCGCACGGAGTAGACAATTATCGCTAATAGTTTCGGCAGCGCATTCGACGAAAGACATTTTAAGACTCATTTTTCTACACCTTCGGTTACATTGTTCAAATTTTACCAAGGATCCCTAATTTTTTTCAAAACGAAATGTAGCCTATGTCAAATTGGAAGAATGTAGCATTCTATTGGTGAAAGATTTTTTTAAATCGGCCCAGTACTTTTTGAGCCTATTCATTACAAACATACAAACATACAAAAATAGGTACAAATCTTTCCTCTTTATAATATTAGTATAGACAAGTGATTTTTTTGTGTTATCACTAAAGTCGGTTATGGCTAATATCGCTTGATGACTAACAGTCATTATTCGCAATAGTAAACTGAACTATTACACTATTATAATAATATTTGACTAACCTTGGAAATAAATGCAGCTTAGCACTTTGTTAACTACAAACAGCTCCTACTTTTATAGCAACTAGTTAATAGCTATCAGTTGGACTGTGTGTATAAGAGCACACCCTTAGGGCCCTTAATTAGGGGGCGTCTATTAATTGTGTGTGGTGATTTTGGGATTTTGGCTGCCGGGTCGGGTAGGTAATTGGGTTTTCTTTATGAGATAGGCCATACTAGTCCACCAGGTCAAGAGCGGTCGTCCTCTTCCTATCTTGGCTTCCGGGTGTGTCAGTGTCGTCTGCACGACATGACGTGGCCGTACCACCGCGTGTTTCGGTGAGCTTTTCCGGGACCGGAGTCACTTTGAAACTTTGGAACGGAAACAGACATATTCGTTTCGAAATTTGTCTAGTCTCGTCACTCTGCCCGACCACTTGAGCATCTTCATTTCGGCCACGTGCAGCTTCTGAGAATGTGTTTAACTCTATAAAAGTTTAATCTTTAAACTTATCGTGAATACCAATTGACGTAGCTTTTTCGTTCTGAAAGTGATGAAAGCTTCAAAATGCTGATGTTTTCGATATTTATCGCAGATCTCACTCACAAAATAAGCTTTCGTCCACAATACAGCGATTACGATATTTTGTTAAGCGTCCATTCTTATCTGTTTATAATGAGAGATGGTTGTAAAACATCGATACCTATCGATAAATAACTTTAGTTTTGCTAGGAACCGTTAGATCTTGGAATTATAATCCTCCTTACTCGTGCTTTAACTAATACTTTAGTTTTCACTAAAAATACATTTAAAACCATTAACTAAAATTTTCAACAATCACATCAACCAATCATATAGGTAGCCCTACTAAGCAAAGCTTATACTATGGCGACACGATCATTGTTATACATATTTAATTTATAAACATCAATGACTTTGGTACAAATGCTCAATCACACAAACATTTGTCTCTCGTGAGACTCGAACCCGATGGTTGTTAAAACCAATTTAATTTAGCGAAAAATCCGTTCACTATTACTTTTACATAACGTCATGAGACGTTGAAAAAAGACGTATAGACAATATATTATGTCGACGTTAAATCGAACGTATTTAATTATTTATTTTACTCGAAGTGACTATTAAATGTGTTTTAAGATCGATTGACTCAGAGCATTGACCCTGTTTTATTATGACTGAGAAGTTATATAAATTATGGCTATTGACACCTGATCAATTCCCTTGGTCGACTAGGGTGGCCTACATTTCTTATTACTTACGAGTACAATTAATAAATTACTTACCTACTTGATAATTACTTAATAATTACCTACCTATACCTTCAAACGATCTAAGTACTCTTAAAACCCATAGACAAATAACACAACGTAAGCTGTCATTTCAGTTTGAAAAAGTTTTTATTTATACCAATTATCAAATTACAGTTTAATTTAAAGTTACGCTATCGCTTATTATTCATTTTTGTTTTATGTTAAAATAAAACGTTAAAATAATTTCTTTGTTTCAGTCTAGCGAATGCAAAAAACACAGAATCTGCTGTTTATATTTTAAGTAAAGATAACACAATATATGATATCATGTAACTCTTTGAACATGCGTAATAGCTGCTGATAAACAACCATTTTTTATTTTTGCGAATATGTATCGTCGAGCTAGAGATGATTTTGTACAAGTCAGCGATTAAAAGTCGATTTTTGATATTGATACTGCTTTTACATGTTGTTTTATATTAGCAGCTACTTAAAAACAAATGTTTAATACAATAATTTAAGGAAGCACACGATTTTTTATGCATTTAAAATAAAACTACACAACGATCGGACGAGTAACGGAGTGATGAGCTACGTTTGTGTAAAATAAAATCCATCAAATCCCATGTTAAATTTCCGAAATAAAAGTCAAAATTCCGACCTGTTAATACTTCTATACCTTTTCTCATTCCTTGCATCGTTCTTTTTACTTATAGCGCCGAAATTACTAGCAAATATACATTGTTGCGTGTCTGCACGTAGTTACCGGATTTTTGTCAAGGCTTATCATGACAGTTCTTGGTGTCATTGACCACCGACTTAATTAATAATAAGGTTGGTTTTTACATTTGTTATTTTTTACCACAACTTTCTGTTAATATATTGTCTAATATTAATAAGTCCCACTACAATAATAAATGAATTATAAAGCGTGAAGTTTGTATGGATGCAGGCAGGGGCGTGCGGTGCATATAGGCAGTTAGGCAGTGCCTACCCGATAAATGAAATGAGGTAGGCAGTGGGTACTTACGAATGTGTGTTATTGATGAAAATTACTGAGTTTCATCAATAAAACACATTAGTAAGTACATTAGGCAGTCATCGAACGCGATAGCGGGATGGTAGGATAGCGGTGCCTTTTTATCCTCATAAGAAATGTGCAATAGGTCATGCAGGAGGAAAACTACGGACCTGAAATTTTCTTTTAAATAACAGACTAATTCTTGGTTCTCGTTTTGATGCCGGAAAATGGCTGGACTTATCTCGACACTAATAATTTAGACTACGCTATCTTGAAAAAGCCAACTTTACAGTAGAGCGCAATTTATGAAAATATGTGATTAAAAAAAAAAGTACATTTACTTAGCTTAGCTTAGCAGTGTTTAATTTATAACTTTTTATTTTTGGGAATTTTGATATGAATTTATTGTTATAGTTTTTAGTCCATATGTTAAGCCAAATGCCGTAAAAAACGTTAATTGCCTAAAATTTAAGTTAGCGTAGTCTAAGTTGCTGGTGTCGATTATATACAAAGTAATTTGGTGTATTGACGTTTTACACGAAATTTTACTTGTCACATCACTAGACCGATCAGTCGCTATCTTCCAAGGGGGAGGGGACGCTTAACCATAAATGCCACCCTGATCTGGTGCACAGCCAACCATAAGTCAAATGTAGACAGAACCCTTTTCTTAGAGATTGACTCTTATTGCTTATGAGTAAAGTGCTATATTGCTTTGCATCTGTTGCTCTTGTACTTGTTGTAAAAATTGAAATCTGGTTGATTGTCGAATTTAGATTAAATGAGTCATTTGTTATGTAATTAATTAAATTAGTATACTCGTAGTAGTAAATCCAGTTCTTTATCGATGAACTACTCGTAGTTCATACTATTACTTAAATGTATTAATCTATAGATAATAATTGAAGCCCTAAAAATTAAGTAGACCTAACGTTCCATATTACACCTAAGCCTAAGCAATCAAAAAGTAAATAGTTTTCCAATGTTAAAAATAGGTACTTGACATTTTTTTAATTTGTCTTATTTTTGCTCTTAAAGTGCGACAACCCTAAATCCTTATGCTAGTCGTGTGACCCGTTAAGGTTGGCCATTGAACTTAGTCACATACAAGTATAAACGAATATCTAATATTTAATATTTAACTTCAAAACGAAACTTTCTCAAAATGTTTTGTTTATTATACAAAATTATTATAGAACTCAAATCAAGAGTCTTGAACAATGCAGTGAATTGAAAATATTTCCTTCCTTTCCATTCGCATTATTTTATGCACATTGTTTAATATGCATAACTATTATTAAAGTCCTGTTTCCCGGCATGTTGGTTCCCGTGGGAAGTCTAACTAACGGGAATTTGTAGAGGATCGATTGTTGCGAACAGTGAAGCGGTGATCACTGTAGAAATATTTTTTAGTATTCTTAAAACTTTTTTAAACTTCTAATAAAGGCCACTTGCATATCTTTTTAAAACATACATTAAAAGATAGATCTGTCTATTTTTTATTTTAGCGCTTTATCTCGTTCCTAGTCTCTGGTTCAAGAAGCGGCAAGTTTTAGTTGTTATATTCTCAAATAAATAAAAACTATCATCTATTACGATTTGTATAGGAGCTTACACTTACGAATTTTACTTTGATTATACGATCCAGAATCCAAATATGTTAAAAAATCGTCTTAAAAAACTTTTGAATACATTTATTGATAAATTAATAAAAAAACCACATTCCCTCAGATCATAATATAAAATAGAGGGTCAATTTCCGTTTCCTATTAAAACCAGAAAGTTTCCTAACTACCTCGAGGAAAATACTTGTAGGCTACACCTACCTTTACAAATTAATTTATATATATTTACAATTAAAATTAACATTACCATTTGTCCAACATTCATTAATTACACTATTTACACTTATACTATACTTATACTACGTATATCTAATATCTATTAAAAGCTATCTAACATATTTATTTACACCTACACTATTAACATTGATATCAGATAGAATACAACATTCGATGTGCACCAGTTTATCGATATGTCGATATCGACAATAATATCGACGTTGCGAACTCCCTAACGCAGCGCGCGTATATAATGGCTATATACCGGCGAGCGCACGCCGGCGCGCGCGCAACCGTCGCACCAGTCGGAATTCACTACTGACGCGAAGCGCATGCCGCTCGGGCTAACGTTGTTACATAATAATCGCTTGTAATTCGCTTATATATGTGCTTGTGCTATCTTACTTTCACCTTCGAACTGTCTTACGCTATTCTGTGCTGTGCCTGTACTCCTTCCTTGTTCTCGCACCTTCTATTGTGTAATTTCTTATGTGTGAATGACTGTTGAAATCTGGACAATATACCTACTACTATAACCGTGAGTCGGACTTATTTATTTTCAACTCCTGCGTACACACATTTACCACATTGGTGACCTCTTATTTCGAACACAATATGGAAAAGGAATTTGAGGACGCACGTGGCGCACCCGCAGAGAATAGTGAGGCGCCCGTATCGATAAATCGCGGCGAGGTGTATAAAGTCGCTGCACGGGTACCACCATTCTGGCCTGAAGAACCTGAGATCTGGTTTGCCCAAGTCGAAGGACAATTTGCGATTGCTGGCATCACTAGCGACATCACCAAATTCAACTGTGTCATCGGTCAGCTAGATAATCAGTACTCGAGGGAAGTAAAGGACGTTATCATTAACCCACCGACTGTTGATAAATACGAAAAGCTCAAGACTGAGTTGATCAAGAGACTCACAGCTTCGAATGAAAAGAAGCTTAAGCAATTACTCATGCATGAGGAGCTTGGGGATCGGAAACCTTCCAGTTTCCTTCGCCATCTCAAGAGTCTTGCCGGCCTGGAAGTCCACGATGATTTTCTGAAGACCATCTGGATAAGTCGTCTTCCACACGCCATCCAGACAGTTCTCGCAGGTCAGTCATCATCTGCCACCTTGGACGACCTAGCAGACTTAGCAGACAGGGTCAACGAGCTCGCCACTTCCTCACCACGAGTCGCCGCTGTAAGCCAACCAGTCCCTGGTTCCATACTTAGCGACCTAACGAGGGAAGTTGCCGAACTACGCAAACAACTGCAGCAGCTCACGTCAAACAACCGCAGCAGATCCCGGCAGCCTAATCGGAACAGATCCACATCGAGGCACCGATCCAATTCCAACTACCGAAAATACCCGCTGTGTTGGTACCACAGCAAGTTCGGTGATAAGGCCAACAAATGCATCAGCCCTTGTGACTTCAAGTCGGGAAACGCCAGCGGCAGTCGGTAATGGCGACTGACGATTGCCTGCCTTCTTCAACTGGTCGCCTGTTCGTCACCGATCGCTGTTCGAAGACACAATTTCTCGTCGATACCGGAAGTGACTTGTGTGTCTTCCCTCGGTCAGTGCTCCGTGACCGTCGTGCGCGAACCAACTTTGAACTGTGTGCAGCTAACGGGTCTAATATTTCTACATATGGTTATGTGCATTTGGACTTAGATTTTGGATTACGTAGAACCTTTCCTTGGCGTTTCGTTGTAGCCGATGTAACTAAACCAATTATTGGAGTAGATTTTCTAAATTTTTATAATTTAATAGTAGATTGCCGAAATAAACGTTTAGTCGATAATTTAACAACTGTTTCTGCCATTGCTAAATCTGCAAATTGTAATATTTACTCTGTAAAAGTTTTGACTGGTGAATCGCGGTATCACAAAATTCTGGACGAGTTCCCAGAAATTACGCGACCAGCTGGCACACATCGAAACACACCACACAACACTGTTCACCACATCCGCACGACCCCAGGACCTCCAGTTTTCTCAAATCCCCGCCGTTTAGCTCCAGATATGCTGAAAATCGCCAAGCAGGAATTCCAGTCCATGCTTGCTGATGGTACAGCCAGACCCTCGGAAAGTCCATGGTCTTCACCGCTGCATCTGGCACCGAAAAAGGACAACGGGTGGCGACCGTGTGGTGATTATCGCATGTTGAATGCCCGTACTGTTCCTGACAGATATCCGATCAGACACATCCACGACTTCGCCCATAGTATAGCTGGCTGCAAAGTCTTTAGTACGCTGGATCTTGTTAAAGCTTACAATCAGATACCTGTCAGTGCAGAGGATATTCCCAAAACTGCAATCACCACACCGTTCGGCCTGTTCGAATTTCCTTTTATGACTTTCGGACTACGGAATGCCGGCCAGACTTTCCAGAGGTTTGTCGACGAAATGACCAGAGGGCTTGATTTTGTGTACTCTTATCTCGACGATTTCCTGGTGTTTTCGAAAAATGAGGTCCAGCATGAGGAACACCTGCGTCAGATTTTCACCAGGTTAAAAAATTACGGAATGTTGGTGAATACTTCTAAGTGTATTTTCGGTGTTTCCGAAGTAACCTTTTTGGGATACAGCATATCTGAGAGTGGCACCAAACCTCTGGGTGTTAAGGTACAAGCTGTTAAGGACTTTCCTCGCCCCACCAACGTACGCCAGCTCAGAGCTTTTATGGGCATGCTTAATTTTTATAGGAGATTTCTTCCTCGCGCTGCCGAAATACAGGCCCCTCTAAATGCCCTCCTGGCAGGATCGCTGAAGGGAACACATCCTATTGACCTCACAGGTGAAGCTTTAACAGCCTTCGAAGCCTCTAAAGAAAGCCTAGCAAACGCTGCCTTGCTAGCCCACCCAGATTGCTCAGCCACACTTGCCCTAGTTACGGACGCATCAGACAAGGCGATCGGTGCAGTCCTCCAACAACTTCAAGACGGCGTATGGCAACCACTCGCATTCTTTTCCAGGAAGCTGAGTCCATCGCAGATTAAATACTCGCCTTATGATCGGGAGCTTCTCGCCATTTATGAGGCAGTTAAACACTTCAGGCATATGCTCGAGGCTCGGCACTTTATTGTCTATACTGACCATAAACCGATCAGTTTTGCATTCCACGAAAGGAAGAAAAACTGTTCGCCTAGGCAGTATAGACATCTAGACTTCATTTCTCAATTCACGACGGACATCCGCCATATATCTGGTAAGGATAATGTGGTGGCTGATACCCTGTCGCGCATTGAGGAATTAGAAATGCCTGTGAACCTCGAACACATTGCTGAAGGGCAAACGTCAGACCCTGAACTAGCGAAACTCCTCGCGGAGGGTTCATCTCTGCATCTTGAAAGACTTCAAGTACCTGGTAGTCGCGTCTCTTTGTACTGCGACGTCAGCACACCGACTTCCAGGCCTTTTGTGCCCAAATTCTTTCGCAGACGAGTCTTCGATAGCCTGCATTCCCTTAGCCATCCTGGCTGTAACGCATCCGCTAAGCTAGTCTCGGAACGCTTTGTTTGGCCAGGCATAAGAAAAGACTGCAGAGCCTGGGCTCGTGGTTGCATTTCTTGCCAGCGTGCTAAAGTCTATCGGCACGTGACCGCTCCCCTAGGCACTTTTAATTTACCGCGTGCTCGTTTTAAGGAGGTCCATATCGACCTAGTGGGACCCCTTCCTCTTTCAGAAGGCTATCGGTACTGCCTGACGGCAGTAGATCGGTTTACCCGATGGCCGGAAGCCGTGCCGCTAGCTGACATTACGGCGGAGACGGTTGCAAAGGCTTTGCTGTCAACATGGATAGCGCGATTTGGCTGCCCTACAACCATAACGACAGATCGGGGACGGCAGTTTGAGTCCAGTTTGTTCGAATGCTTGTCCAATATGATCGGATTTGAACGTAAACGGACTACGGCCTACCATCCAGCCTGCAACGGCCTGGTGGAGAGATTTCACCGCCAATTTAAAGCGGCAATCGTTTGTCACGCCAATGACAGGTGGACAGAGTCGTTACCTTGGGTGCTACTCGGTATTAGGTCATCCTTCAAAAAGGGGTTTACAGGCTTCTTCCGCTGAAATGGTATACGGTGAACCATTACGCCTGCCAGGTGAATTTTTTGTCACTAGCACAGGAGGTACCACCGATACTTCAGAATTTACAGCTCGCCTTAGAAACTTTGCTCAAAAGCTACAACCCACACCAACTTTGCATCATAATAAGCCCAAAATATTTATCCACAAAGAACTCGCCATATGTGATCACGTGTTCCTCCGAGAAGACGCATCACGTGGCTCACTTCAACCCGCATATTCTGGGCCACACAAAGTTGTAAATAGGGGGGATAAAATTTTTAAAATCCTTCTGAAGGACAAAGAGGTCACAGTATCAATAGACCGACTGAAACCAGCCTTTATACTCACAGACCATATCGAAGAATCCGAACCAGAGCCTCAAAAAGATTATGTCACTCGTTCTGGGCGCAAGGTTAAGTTTCCCGATTTTTATCGCCCTTGACGGTCTCTGGAGGGGGGTGGTGTAGGCTACACCTACCTTTACAAATTAATTTATATATATTTACAATTAAAATTAACATTACCATTTGTCCAACATTCATTAATTACACTATTTACACTTATACTATACTTATACTACGTATATCTAATATCTATTAAAAGCTATCTAACATATTTATTTACACCTACACTATTAACATTGATATCAGATAGAATACAACATTCGATGTGCACCAGTTTATCGATATGTCGATATCGACAATAATATCGACGTTGCGAACTCCCTAACGCAGCGCGCGTATATAATGGCTATATACCGGCGAGCGCACGCCGGCGCGCGCGCAACCGTCGCACCAGTCGGAATTCACTACTGACGCGAAGCGCATGCCGCTCGGGCTAACGTTGTTACATAATAATCGCTTGTAATTCGCTTATATATGTGCTTGTGCTATCTTACTTTCACCTTCGAACTGTCTTACGCTATTCTGTGCTGTGCCTGTACTCCTTCCTTGTTCTCGCACCTTCTATTGTGTAATTTCTTATGTGTGAATGACTGTTGAAATCTGGACAATATACCTACTACTATAACCGTGAGTCGGACTTATTTATTTTCAACTCCTGCGTACACACATTTACCACATACTTGTGCAACCCGGTTTTATTGGCCAACATTCGCGCCTTTGGGAATGTGCTAGAGACTCACCGAGTGATGGGAAAAATATTTATACATAATCGATATCGATGGTCAAAATATCAACTTGGTCCATGGATTTACCGCTCGCGGCTAACATGTGTATTTATTTATTTTAGAGGTTACTTGCACAATTATATTTTTGTTTTTAGCAATTACCATGCTAGGTTTATCTAAGATTTTTAATACTTGAAAAAAATCGTCCGTCTCAGGTGGGATCCGAACCCACGTCCATCGCATACCGGGCGAGTGCTTTGACCACTAAGCTACCGAGACGTTAGTCAACTCGACGGAATCTTTCAAGTGGTTCTCGATGTCAAAGCCAGCGTATTTTCTAATCAATGTTGCGGTATATACTACTACCGTCAACACCCGATAGAAATATTTTTACAAATATTTAACTATTGGTAAAGATCAGAAAAGCTTAAACAATTCATATTTTTGTTTTTAGCAATTACCATAATAGGTTTATCTAAGATTTAGCAAATACGCTGGCTTTGACAGCGAGAACCACTTGAAAGATTCCGTCGAGTTGACTAACGTCTCGGTAGCATAGTGGTCAAAGCACTCGCCCGGTATGCGATGGATGTGGGTTCGCTCCCACCTGAGACGGACGATTTTTTTTCAAGTATTAAAAATTACTTGCACAAGTTTTAAAATTGTACCGATTTGAAATGTCACCGTAGCTGTCATTTTGATGTTGATAGAGAAGGAACGGTGGTTTATTCCGGATTTTTGTGAGAGATTACGGTATTTTGTACCACAAGGAGCAAGTGTTTGTTTGAGCAAGCACGAGCGTTGTAACCGAGTCAAGGATGTCATTTTGTGTATTTAAGTTTTATTAATCAACTTTTATTTGACGGCTATCTACTAGGCATGGCAATGATTGCTATTTTTCAGTCATTGTCATATGAAATCACCTGTGACAAATCATTGGCAATGATTTTTTGTAGCAGTGTCATAATGTAACACTTTTGCTATTTGTTACTTTAAATGAAATATGATTTATTGTGAACAGTTGCTCCTTGCTACTTTGCTACTTTTTTATGAAATGTCATATATAGTTCCTGCGCTACGTAATGTGCTATTTGTGTGTATTATTTAAGCATTTTTTTTTTAAACAATAAACTTTCCCTCATACTTGTACAGGCTTGGGACTGACAATGTAAAATTTTTGATGTGATTTTTTTTTAAATCCTGAATGTGTGAGTAAACTTATTGTTACATTGGCGTATGCACCTATCACTCATCACCGGGCGACTAGTGAATTTAAAAACAACATCATAAAATTATAATTCACACATAAAACGAAATTTCATTGTAAACAAAACGAGCTCGACGTTCCCTACTATAAAATCATAACAAAATAATCTAAACCTTACGGCGCTCAGCATAAAATTCAACAAACTAGAAGGTTTCAACCTGCCACTTGTAACAAAAAGGATGATATTGAAGTCATTGGCATCCTTTTAAGGAGTGGCCTCACCACACCCACCACATAGGGGTCACGCCCTTAAAAGGATGACAATGACTACAATATTACCTGTATAACATTAATATCCCAACAAAAGACGTGAATTCATTTTTATATAAGTACAACTAATCAAAATAAAAATCGTTTTATGAAGAAATATATTTAATCAATATGTAATACCTATGTCTATTGTTTTACACAAGTCAAAACCCGTAACTAAAAAAATACAGAAAGTTTTCTTTACAAATACTAAGCTCCTAACTGTTGTCTATTAATAATGTTATCTATTACCAACAGTGGTGTTGAACAGCTTAGCAATGTTCCTTGTAGGACGATGTATGGTTGAACCGGAAGTTTGTTTGCAGCAGCTTTCTGTTTTTGTCCATATATTTGGTGTAAATGTCGCCAGCATTCTGAAAATAGTAAAATAATATATCATCTTAGGTCAGTGAGCCTCTTATATAAATACATATCTCAGGTTATAAAAATATAGCTTTATTTTACAAAACCCTACTAGCTCTACCTAACAAAATGAACATACCGTAACTAAAACAAATATCGAGTCTAGTGCCTCTTGTGACGAAAACTTCACATTTTTATTCAGTCTTCCTTTTGGTGGAATCAAATTGGTCATTACGTGGATTTGGGCAGGTATTTTCCCTTAAACAAAAGAATGTCAACATGAGATAAAATTACAGATTTCCATAAATAAATTAGTAGATTTAAGTACCTACCAAATTTTTGTTCATATTGGTATTTCTTTCAGCAGTTTCAGCAGCTGCTTTATTGTACACAGAAAGACTTATGGAAATTACATAAAAATCGGACAGACTAAGGGCACAACTCACAACTGTATAGGTCAAAAAATCTAAATCAAAGATCGGCAGTAGGATCGATCATGATATGAATCATGATCTATAATCCTCCATGTGCACCGGTCTGCAACTAACCTTCTCTCATAACTTAATACTAGTGTTTCGTTATTGGTATAAAACAGTAAAATCAGAATAGATAGGTACTTACAGATAAAATTTTGTACGATGTCAGGAGGAACAGTCTAGTTGGTATAAAATTTTATAAAACTTTAGTTCAATTACTTAAAGAATTAAACCTAAATAATAATATTCAAATAAACATTTTCGTCGATTGATATTTTAAATCATCAACTCAAGCCGTCCGCGCCCCAGCTACACGCGCCGTCCCGCCCCCGACCGTCCGTGCAGGTTCATCAAACCTGTTTGTTCCGTCCGCGCATGTGGTGGCGTCGCGGCGCGAGCGGTGCAAAATGGATGAATTACTTCAGCTATATAATATATATAGCTGAAGTAATTCATCCATTTTGCACAGCACAGTTAACAGTGCAAAATAGGTAAGTAGTGCATAGGTAAAGTGAAAGCACTAAACGGTAAACCACAGATTACCGAGATAGTTAAAAGATAGCACTACTAACCACAATATAAAATGTGGTCGCGTCGCGGCGCGAGCGGAGCGGACGGAACAAACAGATTTGATGAACCTGCACGGACGGTCGGGCGGGACGGCGCGTGTAGCTGGGGCGCGGGCGGCTTGAGTTGATGATTTAAAATATCAATCGACGAAAATGTTTATTAAATTAAAATATTATTATTTAGGGTTAATTCTTTAAGTAATTGAACTAAAGTTTTATAAAATTTTATACCAAACTAGACTGTTTACTTGGACTGAGATTTGACTGCATTGAATTTTACTAAATGATATTCATTCAAGAAGTATTTTTCTTGAATATGATTCAAGCTGATTTTGTTTTGTTTCGAGAAATTGTAATATGAGTTTAAACAAACTTTTAGCTCTAAGTAAGAATTTCACTGCATTGAAACAATAATATTTACATTTCTTAAATTAACACTTTTTTGAGTTTGTTTAAAATAGTTTTCTTTGACTGGAAAAATTACGCTAAGAAAAAATATTTATTGTCATAAGATTATTAAAATTTATAAATAAATAAATTTCACTCAGACAAAAACAAATTTTCTTAAATCTACGAAATATACCAAGAAACTTATTTTTTTTCGTTGATGAAATCCTTTTTTTCTGTGAACAAATACTAAAAAACAGAATAAAATAAATATTTAGGGGGCCCCCATACAACAAACGTGATATTTTTGCCTTTGTATAGTTAACGGTACGGAATCCTTCGTGCGCGAGTCCGACTCGCACTTGGCCGGTTTTTTACAAACCATCTCTAAAATAATACAACATAATGAAATGGTAGTTAATAACTTAAGGATCTTAGTTGCAGTTAATTCTTCTTTGCTCCACGAGTTGTCTGACGTTGCATATGAAACGTTTACACGGAAAATAACTCTGACAGCACATTACCTACTACTTAGTTACCAGAGAATGTTCGTAATGCACGTCCATCCACTGGCTGGATGCCAAGTGAATGAAATTCAGATTTGTGGGAAGTTTGGAAGAGATTCGACTTTATGTCTTAAAATCTGCTGTCACGAAGCTATGTAGTCGCCACACGGGACGCCATACATAGGACGACCGTCTGGTGTGGTGGTTTGCTCTGGACTACAAAGCCTGGCCGTTGCTCGTTCGAATCCTGCAAGGGATAGTATTTGAGTGATGAAAACGAGCATGTCTACATCATTATCATCATTTCAGCCGCAGGACGTCCACTGCTGAATATTGGCTTATGTTGTTTATATACATCTAAACATTTCGGTACTATTTGTAAAATTTTAAGCTAAAAAAACCTTCTGGCAAATAAATGTGATCATTTTATTGCAGCAAAATGAACGATCTTTGACGCTAATTTAATTAGAGGTTAACAAAGCTATCCAATAAACAGATTAACTAACAAATAAATTAACTTAACTTAGTTTCATTTTGCATATCTACAGTGTTCTTACCATTCATCTTATCTGTTAGTTTCTTGTCTTCAAGATAGACAAAGGATTTTCTATGCTGAAACTCAAGTGAATGCTCAACGTAATTTTCAAGCTTTCATACATTTCAGCCAAAGTTCCAGAGAACTGGCATAGCTTATCACGGCCACTAAAAACTAAAACTTCGGAGATTTTGGTGAAAAACAAAACGTAGAAGTATACATCGTAGTCTTTGGTGCATTCGGGGTACCTATCTAGACAACTAATAACATCACATACATAATTATAATGCTCTGATCCTAAAGTAAGTAGCTACAGCATTTGTGTTAAAGAAATCAAAAACAATTACTGTACCACAACACCTAGACCCGAGCCAATATAAAAAAGTTCGTTTTCTACATCGAATCGAACCCGGGACCAACGCCAAGTCCGGCGTGCTCGCCCTCAGTTACGGTAATGATGCGGCAAGTCTAATTAACTACATTTTAGAGCGATTGCAATCATACCTTAAATCCATACATAGATTCAGAAAAATCAAGAAGATTAAAAAAAGCCTACCTAGCGCAGGGATTTGAACCTACTACTTTCTATTGAATTTATAATTGCTCGTTAGAAAAACATTTGCATGTTTTGAGATTCTAACCGGACTTAATACCCGGACTATAACCGGATTTTATAATATCTCATACATTGCTCTGATCCTAAGGTAAGTAGCGAAAGCACTTGTGCTACAGAAATCAGAAACAACGACATTGATAACAAAGTTTGTATAAACGGCTGCTTCTGTGTTTTGCCGGTCTCCGTTCAACGCACTTGACAAGATTCCACCAAAAACCACAACAATTTAAACCAGGGTTCTGACCCTGACAAAACTTCTGATGCTTAACATATTTATTAGGTTTTCAAAGTTCGTAATAAAAGGTTTAGTATGAAAAAAGAACTTTAAAAATATGTACTACAGAATCGGTTGTTCTCGATCACTTCGGGAAACTTCGGACTAAGATACTGGATTCTTTTAGAAATGATATTAACCTAATGTAGTGTATTGGTAGTTTTTGATCTAACTAGAGGATGCCCTTGATAAAATTGTTTTCTGTTAGCTCGTAATAAAAAAGATTATTAAATCTTCTTTCTGGTACGGATCTTGTGCTACAAGGACGTTAATTCCTTTTTATTAATTACTTCGAGAATGACAATTAGTGAATTGCCTATCGCATAGTTATTTAAAGCAAAGCAAAGCATATAAATTGAAACGGTTTGCTTTCTCTTAAAAAACAAAATATTAGAAATGATGTTAATTAATAACACTATTTTGCACATATCATTTTTACTAGACAGTTTAAATTTAGTTTAAGTAAACCTCCACCTTTAGACTTTATTCACTTACTATCAGAAATCAAACGCTATACTCAGATTCATTTCTACGTGCTTGAAAGTTTAGAAACGTTAATTATAATTTAAGATCTCTAATAGTACCTATTTTTAACAAAAAATCTTTTTGTTCCAGTTATGCATTTGAAGAGGAATGGTGTAGCGGCTTCGATCTCTAAGCGTTGAGCTAAGCGAGCGAAACCATGGCGGAAGCGGAGGGAGGAGCGAGCGAGCAAGATGATGTTTCATTCTTGCGTACGGTGAGTTTTATTAATTGTCACATTATTATTTAGGTTACGGTTAAAAAAGCATATTGATTGCTTAATGACATTACAACGACACTTACAACAGAAGACTGAAAAAGAAAAATTGTACTCTAAAGCCCCGAATCCACTAGCTAGAGGCAGCCTCAGGTCGTGCCTTGCTCCGAGGCCGCGTAATTGGACGCTACCTCGCGGCGTGCCTTAGGTTGAGGTACCGTCTCCACTTACACGGCCTTAGAACGAGGCAGCCGCTCGACCCAAGGCTGCCCCTAGTGGATACGCGGCTTAACACACATGAATTGTTAATTGAAATGAGTAGCAAGAAAAAACAAAATATTTGAATCAAGAGGCAATTTTTATGCAACTTTAAACTTTTTATTATATGGCTAGTAGGTATAATCGCTTTTTTTTCACTGACTTTATCTAAGTAAAATAAAAGAACGTACTTTTAAGGAGTCACATGATTCCCTGTACAGGCTATTTTACTATCAAATCTGTGAGATACACCTGTCACCAGTGTTGTCGGGTATCCCTGATGCCTCCGCTACATTATGCATCGGGCTGTTTACGGCGTCCCGGTGTGATTGCTACCTTAATATTAAATGGGACACACGGGCTGGAAAAATTGAGAAATTTTTCATGGTAATTTGAGCAGACAACAAGGAAATGCTAGGACTAGAATAGGAATTTTTTTCCCAATTGAAATTACTGTTTAAAGGATTTGATTGCTAGAACCACAGGCCAAAATAGGCAGGCCTATTACGAAAATGTTTCTTGATTCTTTCATTTGGACGTATAAAGATTATAAATACCTGTGATAATTTAAGACGAATTGAAAACAGCTAAGTTATTTATACGGGTCGTTTCAGTTGTTAATATTAGGTAAGACAAAAGTTTGACAACTCATTTACGTAATAATAATAAGCCTACTGATTCTCGTGCAGTAACTTATAACTTAAGGTTGCACTGCAGCCGCGGTCGCAAATGCACGTCCACCAAGGGCATTTTAAGGTCAAACTAAATTTAGTGGCAAGCCACTATCTCAATCTACATACCAAAAAGGTCATCTTGGAGGTTGGTGTTGCTTAGTTTGTACATATCTTTACTTTTACTTGCACGAAGAAGTACGTAAATTTAGCAACAAGCAATGCCGTAAGGGTCAACAGATTGATTTTTAAAACGTCGCCACATAAAAAATGGCCGGTGGCTCCAGACTTAGCTGTCTTGGTTGATATTAGAATCCATATTTTTTCCAATAACGCGGTATGATGCCGAACTTGGCAGCAAGCAGCAGTGCTGCGGCAGCACTGCTGCTTGCTGCAGAACTTCGTAATTTCGAAACAAAGTTTGTAATCATACCTCTAGACCTACTTTTTAATTGTATAAGCGCAGAGTTCATCCATTTAATACGTCACTTAGCTATAGTAAACCAGCTAGCGATTCACCAAACGTAACAAAGGGTGACATTGCCGCACTGCGAACCTGCATTACTTCTAAAATTACAGTGTGTATACACCTTTATAGTCTTCTGAGTTATCTGGAGCGGAAAGGAGTGTACAATGCGCTAATTTGCAGTTTCAGATGTTAAAATTAGGTGATGAATGCTAAAATTAAACAGATTGATTTAAATTACGAATAAGGCAGTAAGATTATTTTAGCGACATCGGGCAAAGATGATTTTTTGACGACTTTGTAAAAGTTTTATAAAGCCACTGGATGCAGGCCACTTGCAACCGGTCAATCTAGAAGTAATTGAGAAGGCCTATGTTCAGCAGTGGACGTCATGTGGCTAAAATGATGATGATGAAGCAGTAAGAAAACTGCGTATGTACTCTTTCGTATTGCAATTAATGTACCAACACATATTACTTCAAATCTTTACTACGGTTATCTCCATACATAAAAATGAATTGCTGTTCGTTAGTCTTGCTAAAACTCAAGAACGGCTAGACCGATTTGGCTAATTTTAGTCTTGAAATATTTTTGGAAGACCAGGGAAGGTTTAACGGTTTAAAAATATTATTCTCCTATACTAACTATTCGTACCTGTCAAACTGGTACTTAGGCGGTACGAAGTTAGCCGGGTCAGCTAGTTTATCATAATTGACGACCTCCGTAGCCGAGAGGCGAGCACACCGGACTATATGGCGTCGCCATCTCTGAAGTTCCGGGTTTGATCCCTGATCGGGTCAATGTAGAAAACGAACTTTAGTATATAGTCTCGGGTTTGGGTGTTAAGGTACCGTCGTTGTTTCTGATTTCTATAACACAAGTGCTTTAGCTACCTACCTTAGGATCAGAGCAATGTATGTAATGTTGTCCAATATTTATTTATTTATTTATAATCTTTTACACGTTATGTGTATCATTACTCAAAATCAAAATCAAAATCAAAATCATTTATTTCTGTAAATTGGCCATAAAAGGCACTTTTACATGTCCCAATTTTTTACCTACCACTGCTTCGGGACTATTGTGGGCTAGTGCCGAGAAGAAGCAGCGCAAGAAACTCGGTCACTATTGTCAGCCTCTTTTAAAAATAAATAAATATTTTACAAGATTTGTTGTGAGCTAAGCAGTTTTAAATCCACACATTTTTATCATTTATATAATCACTAACGGTGTAATAGCCCTTTTTCATTAGAGTCCTTTTAACATGCAATTTGAATTCATATACAGGCATTTCAACAATGGATTGTGGTAATTTATTAAAAAAACGAATACAATTGCCCATGAAAGAACTTCCTACCTTGTGCAATCTATACATTGGAACGGCAAGTTTATCTTTATGCCTGGTATTATACTTATGTATGTCATTTTTCTTAGTAAACAAGTGCAGATTTTTGCGAACATACATAATATTTTCAAAAATATATTGTGAAGCGACTGTAATTACGTTAATTTCTTTAAATAGTTCTCTTAGCGAATCTCGGGGTCTAAGATTGTAAATAGCCCGAACAGCTCTCTTTTGCAGGACAAATATGGTTTCAATATCTGCAGCTGAGCCCCATAACAGTATGCCGTATGACATTAAACTGTGAAAATAACTAAAATACACTAATCTTGCCGTTTCAACATCAGTCAGTTGTCTTATCTTTCTCACGGCATAAGCAGCTGAACTAAGTCTTCCCGATAAAGGCTCAATATGAGCACCCCACTGCAAACGGGAATCTAAAGTTATTCCTAAGCTCACTTCCTAAGCTACTCAAACCGACCGGCGTCCTATTTATGTATTTATCATCTCTCATTTTATTACCCGAACTCATCGTAACGCTGAATGCCCCGCGAACCTTTTCTGCCTTTGTCTGGAATCTGGACGACTCATCAATCTTCCTGCTCGTATACAGGGCTACAATGCGAAACAGAGCTAAATTTAAAAAATAGGACCCCGAGAATAAATTTAAAGAAATACTTCATCGTAAGTAATTAATTAGTCTACGTATAAAAAAAATACGCAAAGTGCGTTGAGATTATTCATCAGAGATCACAGACTAAAATCACTATTTTTGAAATTTCATTTCGTGAATTCTGCAACGAGTGGTAACCCTTTGTCTTACCCACTCGTATTTCGATTCTATTAGTAGAAAGTTCGGAAGAATGACATCAACAGGTAAACTATGGAAGTAAACATATGGAGGATAGATTAAAAAGTTTATTTTTCGGTCCATTTAAAGCGATTCATTGCCGATTTAAAAATCAATAAGTTTTTGCATCCCGTTTTTTAATATTTTCTGCGTGATTCGAAAATGCTTAAAATTGGGAGCAATAGAAATAGAGTTCGCACACGAATCTTATTCGTGTTCTAATTCAAGATTCATTTCTAATGCTTCAAAAATAGGTGTCCTGGTCGCTTCCTAAGAATTAGGCAATAGTTTGCTACGTAACCCTGTATAAATGTAGTATATCTAATAACATTAATTTAATGAGATTATTTCAAAACCGTAATTTGCGGTTTCGTACCCAAAGGGTGCTAACGGGATACTATTAATAAGACTGCTGTCTTTTCGTCTGTTTGTCACAGTGCCTGCCTAGGTATAAAGACAGTTCAAAGTATATATTTTTGAAAATATTATGTATGTTCACGAAAATCTGCACTTGTTTTCTAAGAAAAATGACTTGCATAAGTATAATACCAGGCATAAAGAAAACATGCCGTTCCAATGTTTATATTGCACAAGGTATGAAGTTCTTTCATGAGCAATTGTATTCGTTTTTTAATAAATTACCATAATCCATTGTTGAAATTCCTGTATATGAATTCAAATTGCATGTTAAAAGGACTCTAATCAAAAAGGGCTATTACACCATTAGTGATTATATAAATGATAAAAATGTGTGGATTTGAAACTGATTAGCTCGCAACAAATCTTGTAAAATATTTATTTTTAAAGAGGCTGACAATAGTGACTGAGTTTCTGGCGCTGCTTCTTCTCGGCACTAGCCCACAAATTGTCCCGAAGCAGTGGTAGGGAAAAAAAAAATTGGGACATATAAAAGTACCTTTTATGGCCAATTTACAGAAATAAATTATGTTGATTTAGTCTTTGAACTATACTAGGTAGGCGCTTGAAATGAGCAAGAATAAGTATATCACTGTGGCTGCTATACCAACACGTGTTATTTCTGTTTTTTGTTCGGAATTACTGCTACTAATTATTCAAAGTGTTGTATTGTACGGAAACTTGCGTATATAACTCTGATTCGCATTTACTCTATTTGTGTTTTTTTTTGTAGTTGTCACTCTGTCAGTTTACTGACGTTACAACAATAAAAAACAATTGCGTGTAGGTTAACTACGACATAAAACCGTAGTTCGTAACGCTACGTAACATTTACTACGGAACCTACTACTCGTGCTACGGAAAGTTTCAAATAAAATTGAATGATGTAAGCAATAATAATTTAGTATTAGGTTTTAAAAAAAAATATTTAGAAAATATTCAAATAAAAAATTAGGTCCCTGATCGCCGTCTAAGTCAGCGACATAGTGCCGAGAAGGCTAGCCGCATTTCGTCGTTTAATAGCCAAACTGATGCGTTGGCCTAATTACATTAATTTAGAGTAAAAAAAATGCTTAATTAAAAAATTATGGTCACGTTTCTTAAGGCAAAAAAATTATAATCAAGTACTTCTACCTACTTATATGCTCCAAGTTTTGTTGTTTCTTTGCTATCTATTTCAACAAAAACTTATAAAATTTTACGAGGCGTAATAATTTATACGGGCGAGTTACTATTTCAATGGTATAAGGTTGAAAGTCGTAGCTTTCCTAGCTGAACCAGTGCCCCTTGATCTACATTTCATGAAATTTGCCACCAACTTATAATTAAATGCTGAGTCGAGATTAGGTGGTATATTTCAATAAAGTCGTAAATTACCTCAAAATAAGGGTGTTTGATGGTCCGACGATATTGTGCGAGTGCTTGAACAAATTGGTAAAAGATTTGTCAGAAAAGTGGGACCTGTACCAGGCTTTGAGTAAACATATTGGGCTGAGCAGATGGAAGATAGGAGTATTTTTAAGGAGGGAGGAGGAGTGCGAGTCTCTTTCAAAAAATAATTTTCTTTGAAGTTAATCGAAAAAGAAGCAGTAGCAAAGGGAGTGGCAGAAAAGGCAGTGGACAGGCCAAGTATTTATTTCTAAAAATCGCATCGAAATCGAAATCCTAAGCCAGTTAGTAAGATATTAATTTATCAAGGTAATTAATCAACTAACTGCAGGAAGCAATCTACTCCTCCAATGAATGAATTATACTATCAAACCAAGCACCAGGTCTTGATCTATATATAAAACAGTACAGACAGACACGTCACAGCCACTGCCAAAATAACGTTGAATCATGCTACGGAAATGAAATTCTATTATTAGAATAGGTATTTGTTATGAAACTCATTGCTATAAATATTTATTGAAATTATGCAAACTTTAGCTGGCTACATCCCACGGGCGTGCGGTGCATATAGGCAATTAGGCAGTCCCTACCTGGTCTACCTCGAAATAAAACCAATGCCCGCCACTGCTACTTACCTACATACATCAGCCGTTAGTCTAACAATCTGTGTTACTCATTATGTACTTACCTTGAGGAGAATAGAGTATACCAATTACATTAAATAGTGTAGAATTTTTGTTCAACCATAAGTATATAAGTGACGTACTCTTTTAGTATGGGCATATATTCTATGGTGCGGGTGAATGTTGATAAGACTAGTCAGCATTAGTTCGCGAACATTCTGCCCGCATTGCACCGCATCGCAAAAATTCCCTGATATCTCATTCGTTTTCCTGCAGTGTCTAATATCAACTGTGCTTGGCCTATCGGTCCTAATCAATCCCAATTTTATTTCTATAGTATCAAAATTATTTTTGACGACCCGGTTGGTGTAGTAATTCGCGTTCCACGCAATAGTTCCTGGTTCGGGACAATTCAGGAAACAATTTTTTTATAAATTTGCTCAAGTCTGGGTGTGATGGAGGGACGCCTTTGGCAAAGTACATTGCCTGGCATCTCATAACAAAATACTATTAAATCCTCACTTTCACACCATGCTTATGAGTTCATGTGGATCGCATATTTTAATACAAAAAAAATATTTTATTAGTAGCCTCCCTCCAGCAGGTGTCGGCACATAAAATTATCCCATTAGAATAAACCAGCGGTGTTATTAAAAAGTCTCCATTAATGAAAACCTTTCCACGTGGGTGGCGCCGGTAATTGGATGCGAGACCCCGTTGGATAGGGTTGTCTACGTGGGATGGAACTATTTTAATGAGAAAAATACTTAAAAGTATTAAAATAGACCGCTCGCGCAAAAGTGGTGCCACAAATTTTTTAGTATTAATTTCGATGAATTTAAAACGTTTAATTTAAAAAGTTTTATTTATTTATTTTGAAGACATAACTCTTATTATTCATATTTTTGTATGTTTGGACAGAGAAAATGAACCCTAAATATGTGTAGATACCGTTTAACAGTATACTATTATAAAACATTCACTTTTCACTTGTATTAAATTCATCATTATTTTTATATAAACAAAATGGCGGCAAACAATAATAAACAAATCGTCCCACGATCTTAGACATTTGAACTCTTTATTACTATAATAGCGTCGACCCGCAAAAAGTATGGTATGATAAGTAAATAAGGAAAACCGACGCCGCCGCCATTGTGTGAAATGAAAACAGAAAGGAAAATTATTGCAAAAGTTAGACGTAAGAGTTTTATTACAGTAAAATAGTAGGAAGAAGAAAAATGTGTTTATTAATAATGGTTATTACTTATAGCAGTTGTACAAATAAAGATAAAAGAATTTCCGGATTATTCATAATAATTTGTCAAATGGCTTTCATAATAATTTAAAATGTTACAACCCCGACTTACTGATATCTGTAATTAATTACAAATTAACTAAATGTGTTTCTCAGTAATGTCTCTACATTGAAATGAAACACACAATCAAAAGACATAATTTTATTTTTGTAAAAAGCAAAAGAGTATTGAAGGGTCTAAATAAACGCCGTGTAAAATAGCTCAATTTGGAGCTATTTTCAGCAATCGGTTGTTGGTTTTAATGTGACATTTACCACAGTCGCTTTTCGTCACAGACAAATGCTAGACAAAACTACCAACATGATCGCACTGCGCCCGGTCCATAAATTCAAATATCCACACAGTCCATCCACTCCTATACTCGTAAAGTTACAGTGGTTTTCAAGTCGAATATGTGACATATTCGACTTGAAACCACTGTAACTTTTCATTGGTAACTTTGACGCTGTCTATAGTATACCTACAGAATGCTTAATTGGTTATCTCAGCTTCTGGAAACGAGTTATTTAGGGCGTGTTTGCTCGATTATAATAGCAATACCAAATGAGTCAAATATTTTACGGTGGTACAGGATCCTACGTTTGCGAGTCCGAATTGCACTTGGCCAATTTTTAAACTCATTTTTACCTATAACCACCTATTAATAAAAAAGAGATATTACACCATGTATAACTTAGAACGTCGAGGCCGAATAATATGATCTTAGATTTGTTGGATTTGTCTTTTTTTTTTCTTTTTTTTTTTTTGAGATGGGCTTACTCTTGACCCCAATCTTGCTCTGGAGCATAGATGGGATCTACGATAGAGCGAGCTTGCCCAGAAGATGCCTATTCACTCTGGACTTAAAGAGAGTCAGGTTATATGCACTCGGAAATACAGACCAAATAACATAATAACTTTAAACAAACATCGAAAAAAAATACGAAATACGAGTGTGCGAAGCGGCTGCCACAGCTAGTTAAGAATAAAAAGCTTTGTCGCAATTGCATTCGGATTGCAGAGTTGCAGCTCTATTGATCAAACAACCCGCACTCTGTACGGGCAAAACATACTCTTACGATGCGATGTCACTGAATACGTAGCGATTTTTTTCCCATGGGACTACGCTCTACAGCAGTGGTAGCGTAAAAAAAAAATGTTTGGGCGTATAAAAGTGTTAACGTGTAGTATATACCCCATTTACAGAAATAAAATGATTTTATACACACTCGCAAAAGTATGTCATAAGTCTTTCCATGCTTCTCTCTTGAATCCATATTGCTTGTTATTTAGTATCTTTCTGGTTCGCAGTAGGTATTATGTATGGTTGTAAAAAGGCCAAAGCAAAACATATGGTGATCTGTTTGTGAATTGAATGCACTTTTAATAACGAAGTTAGTTTATTGCGAATAAGAAGAAGCTCGGTCCCCCTATTATTTCAAAACATCAAGAAAAAGTATTTTCCAATAAAAAATTTTTAATACTTGAAAAAGTTTTTTTCAAGTATTAAAAATCTTAAAGTATTTTCCGTTAAAAATAATAATTATCTCTGTGCCAGCCCTAATCAAACAAAGAAAATCATCGTTAGGAGTGCCACCGGCCGTAAGTGGGCAGAAAGGCTTTTGTGCCGAATTGGAGGAGAAACGATATTCTTTGCCTCTTTCATCCCCTTTATTTGGTTAAACGAGGGCTACTTGAGTGTATGATGACCGTTTGATGGGCTAATAAGTTTTTTTAGTTGAAAGGACTATTTTTAATCACGAACCTCATTGGGTCAATGTATAAAACGAATATTTCTATATTAACTCGGGTCTGGGTACTGTGGCACCGTCGTTGTTTCTGATTTATATAACACAAGTGGTTTAGCTTAATCATTAATGTACTAGCATAGAGAAAGAATAATACTACGTACTAGCGTACCTCAATGACTTATACCTTAGGATCAGAGCAATGTATGTGATGTTGTCCAATATATTTAAAATATTATTTTTTTATCCTATAAAAAGGTTATGAAAGTTTGCTTCTGGTTGTATTGGGAGAGCTAGGCAAAAAAACTGTCTGATACTTCGTAAAATAAACTGCTATTTCGTTAACTTAAGACTATGACAATTCCCTTTTTTCTATCAGGCATTAAAAGTACCACCCCTCTGCCCTAAATCGTACATAATGTAAGTTATCTATGCAAACTAATTACTTAAATGGACATTAGCCGCTTTTAATGAAATTAATCCAAAACAAGAAGTCCTTAACACTTCGCAAAGTCATCATAAAACATTTTAAATGCGACTGTTATTAAATTTCTTCGCTGAAACTCTGAAGTTAAGTCGTGAAGTTATTTTTCTTTCAACAATAGAATACGCTGCGTTCACATTTGTGTTTCATTGTTTTGACGTACCTATCGTATCTTTTCGTATAAGATTAGGTGTCTTTGCATCCTAAGTTTGAATTAGTAATAGCGTATCATTTTATAGTGACGAGTTTAAAGGACTTTTGATACATGTTTTTCCTCTCGTTTATATCTCTTAAACGGCCTATTTAGTGGTAAAACTATAATTTATGAGATATTTATTTCTAGATTGTGTCAAGGGCTGCACATACAAGTACGTTACTTGTGTTGTCAAAGTTAGGCCTATTCAGTCAGTATGGTAGGACTTCTATATTTTGCCTTTGTCTTACTACCTTATTTGAATAAGGTTTACTGAATTTTCCCGGACAGCGGACATTGCTTTTTCCAACATAATATATTTAAAACCGGTCAAGTGCGAGTCGGACTCGCGCACGAAGGGTTCCGTCACTTCCGTACCAATATCAATTAAAACGGCAAAAAAATCACGTTTGTTGTATGGGAGCCCCCTTAAATGTTTTTTTATTCTGTTTTTTAGTATTTGTTGTTATAGCGGCAACAGAAGTACAGCTGTGAAAATTTAAACTGTCTAACTATCCCGGTTCATGAGATACAGCATGGTGACAGACGGACAGACAGATAGACAGACGGATAGACAGACAGATAGACGACAGCGGAGCCTTAGTAATAGGGTCCCGTTTTGCCCTTTAGGTACGGAACCCTAAAAAGCGAGTGCCAGTCTGTTTCCATTGTGTCGCGTCGCGACATGAAAACAAAGACAGCATTTTCAAATTAAAGTACTAATTCTTTTGTGTAAACCAAGCTTTACATTGCCTTGACCTAATTCTACATGCCAAGTTGGGTAAAACGACTTTATATCTCGCTATAGAGTCCTTCACAAAATGTGTTTGCTCTCACTTCTGTATTCAGGCCATGATAGAAAAGTATTGCCAAGTTTTAGGGGTCGTTAAATTCAACATTTTCTTGTTTCCATATTCGTGACAATATTATCTTATCTCACTCAATTCAGGGACTGACCTAATTGCTGGTAAAGTTCTTGAAATTCGCAAACAAGTGGTTAAACATTAACGTGAGCTGGCTCGTAATAACCTGACGTGCGTATATACTGATGGCCATTTGCGATTTCATGCTGGGCGTGAATTAAGTTACATCTTAGGTACCGTTATGTTAATTGTAAAAGTTTTTTAACTGGTCCAAAATACACAAATACTACGTATTTGCTTCATGAGATTTTCCATTTGAGAATATTTGGGGCACTTTTAAAAATTATTAAAATCTCAAATGAATCATATGTGATTTAAGCTAGTAACACAACATCGGTAACATAAGGAGATGGTGGTAATGCCTGCCTTCAATTCAGACTGTCATCGGTCCCAACTGGACTTTTGTCCTGTCCTAACTTTCCTAAGCTGTGGCAGCTTCGAGTCGCCTATGTCTTTCACATCAAAACTACCCCTGCCAAAGACATCAGGTCATCAAGTCCAATAAGCCGAATGCTACGCAGCTTAGAGCATTCAACCAACAGGAGACGACAAGCTCGCTAAAATCTATAAGAAAAAGTCTGTCATTTCTTGCGGGGGGAAGGGTATAACGCACACATAGGGAATTAACACTAACGCATTTTCAATGACGTTGCTACGCTCGCACACAACAAAAATTATCTTACACTAGCTTAAACTAGACGCACACAAATATATTCACACACAAGGGCAACTTATCCATGCACGAGTGTGACGTCAGTTTTAAATAAACGAAGATAGTGCTTAACACTATCGATAAATTTTATCGATGAGTTCTGCCAGTATTATGATAAGGTTTTATTCAATTTAGACTCTTTATTATGTGTAAGATAGAAACTTTATGTAGAGGCGACTAACAGGAGAACCGCCATAAGAAGACGGGCAGCAGCGTCTCCTCTCCACCATTGTCCAAACTGCGATCGCCAACCCGCCTGCCAAGCGTGGCGATTATGGCAAAATCCTCCTTTTGGTGAGGCCTGTGTCCAGCTGTGGACTGATATAGGCTGGTAGTGGTGATGATAGAAACTTTTCTTTTAGCTGTCATTAAGATCTACAGGGTTATTTATTAATATACGTCAGTATGGTAGAGTTTAAGGATTGGAATAATCCCAGCCGGAAAACCGGTCCGGGTAAGTACGGTTTCAATCCATCGCAAGCAATAAGGTCGTCGTGAACGAATTCTAGCTGATTCTAATAGATTCCGGCTGGTTAAAGTCCAAGCCTAAAGCGGCAAGAAATACCTGAAAAATTTGGTTTTCAGGTATATTGTCATAATTATAATAAAACAAAAAAAATACTGGGCTATAACCCGCAAAAATCGTAAATATAATTGAAGGTTAAGTTAGAAGATTGAATTTTGTAAAGTAGGATTTGCAAGATTGGGTGTTAACTATTTTAGCTGTATTCGCGCTGTATACTATTTCGAAAAGTGCATAGGTAAGGTAGTTCTATATCGTTGTGGATATGATTCATCTAGCCCCTCCCTCTTGGAGTAAAGGCATTCTCCAGATAGATAGATAAAGATAATTAAAAGACCTGTAAATTGAATATCAATCTTACTTTTTCCACATCTGGCTGGCCCAACTCCCGGTTCAGGCAGAAGACTTTCTAAAAATATTACAAATATTTTCATCTCTTAAATCGAAAACATGAAATTAGTCTAGACTCTAGAGAAATCATGAAATAAGAATATCATAATACCAATTTTTCTGCTTGCTTAGAAAGACAAAGTTGTAAATGAATTCAAATATTATTGGTCTGGGTCTGTCTATGGTGGTGACTGGAGATGGTTGGCTCGGAAACTTTATAATATAAAGTTTTGTTTCTTTGGAATGGATTGATTTCTATTTTGTCAACTTATTTTGTTACAAAGATTTTGTCATAACCTTTTGTAATGTTATATTTTCGCAAAAATAATGAAAATTAATATTTAGTGGCATCTTAATATGGACACAATATAATAATGCCTATTTTTATATAAATAACACGGATCTTACAGTAAAGCAACCAAATTAAACAAAATTTATAACACCATACAGTTTTTATTGTATGTGTAAATAAATAACAACAAAAATGCTTGTAACCTGAGCCTTTACATCATTTTTGTGTTAAATAAATTCATATAAACAATAAAACCTAATCCACCTGTTTATTTTCCCAACGGGTGGGTTCATTGGGAATGTTTCGAATATATTCCCATTTTTGAAATAAATTCGGATGGAATGCCAACTTTAGGTGACCTAAAGGTCAAGTGGTTAAATCGATATCGATATTTTGTTTTTGTGCTATCCCATCACCAATTTTGCTGCAGGGTGGCCAGCGTATATCAATAAAAATCTCAAATTTTCAGAATAAGGTGAAGTTCGCAAATATATTATATTATTGAAGTAGACCGATTAAATGCAAATATTTATAGTATTAACCATTGATACTTTAAAAGTAAGTATTAAGTCCAAAAAAATTGCGCAAAACTTAAACAAGAATCATAATTTGTTAACTGTGATAAATCATTAATTCAATAATCATCTATTGTAATTAATATTATTAACAATATCAAACGTGAAATACCAGTGTGATTTTAAAGTTGGGTACTTCAGTATAAAAAATTACGCTAAATAGGATTTTTTACCTTTTACTGGTATCACTTTTTGATTGACAAATTTTATGAGGTTTTTGCAATTTTAAGGCATTATTTGCTAATATTGAGACTCAATAATACTTATAGATGAAAATTTACGCTGTCCTTTAGAACATAAGATGTTTCTGATCTTTTTTGAAACGAGCACACGGCGTAATTTGGCGTTTTTAGCTGCAGTCCTTCCACGCTCACCGTGATTTGACAATGATGGCGAAACGCGCTGCAAATAGTTTTATATAACCTCTGTGACCGACGGTCATAGACTTGTGGCAGAGGGGAATGCCTGTCAATGGCGTCTCCTGTTGGTTGAATGCTCTAAGCTACGCAGTTTCTAAAATATTCCTATCCGCTTTATCAAAAATCTAAACATCATCATCATCATATCAGCCATGGGAAGTCCAATGCTGACTTCCAGATTGCCCGGTTAGAAACGACGTGCATTATTTCAATTAATAATATAATACTTTAGGTGTACACCTGAAAAGGCTAGGATTTGCGGCGGCTCGCTTCCAGCAAAGATGCAGAAAGGCGGTGGTGCTTGATACCGCACGCATAGTCCGCCGATTTCTCTCTTTTGCCCTGATCCCGGCCAACTGTGCTATTGCCGGTCATTACTGCCCAAGAGGCAAAAGGTTTTTGGCCTAATGGAAATAATAATCTAATCACACCTCTTTAACCCAACAGGAAGACATGGTGTGCCTGTCATGCACCGCGACTGGAGAGCGCGTGTGCCTGGCGGCGGAGGGCTTCGGCAACCGGCACTGCTTCCTTGAGAACATCGCCGATAAGAACATCCCGCCGGACTTGTCGCAGTGCGTGTTTGTCATAGAACAGGTAAACCTTTTCACATAACCACTTAATGAGGCATAGACTTGAGCAGTGGCCTTAGGACTGAACCCTGAGGCACATTTAGGTGTGTCATTAACTAAGAGCAGTGGCCTTAAGACTAAACCCTGAGGGATATTTAGGTGTGTCATTGACTAGGAGGAGTGGCCTTATGACTGTGGCCTAAGGCACCACTCTTTTATTGACATAGAGCAGTAGTCTCAGGATCGAGCCCTAAGGAACGCAAACGCAGCGTTAGGTACCGATAAGAAAAAGCCTATCGGTCTACATCTAATGACTTCCTGAAACGGGTTTCGTCTGTCCATCGGGTTGTTCTCAGCTGCATTTCCCAAAATTGTTTTTCAAACTTTTGTATAATTAGAACGAACACTGCTACAAAGCGTAGCGAGTCTAACTTGTTCTGTGGCTACAAAGTATTTAGGTAGCAAAAAGTTTTGACCAAGCAATCTGTGGAGAAAATGTCATTCTATCCGAGATAATGCTAGCGTAGGTAATTGCCAGTATTGCCAATACTTTAATAAAATATACCGTTCATCCCTCTATCGACATTTTGAACAAAATTAGTCTCGAGGTAGTTATTAGGACATAACAGCAATTTACAGCAACCCTTGTTTATGTTTTGATTTATTTAACAGTTATCTTTCTACTAGATATTACTCCCCAAAATGCGGTAGAGGATACGTCACACTGTAAATAAGTTACGGTCTCTCGGTTCCTGAGTTAATACCCTACCGCCGAACGCGGAACCCTGCAGACGTTAAATGGATAGTGGTTAATAATAAACTGTTTGCTATGCCTTACTAAGGCTGAGGTCAAACTAAGCCTGCTTTCATTGAGAATTAAGCTTAGGACGCACAAGTTCAACATTGACATGTAACTTAACATTGATATGTAACTACCTAATGAAAAGCTAGCATATTTCAGGTGTACTATACAGGGTTATTTGAAAAAAATCAACAACCTCGCACGACTAGATAGCTAATTTGTTCTACGAGTTTTATCATAACTCAATACATTATTAACAAATAATTTTCTAAGTTTTTATCGTACTATCGCGACATTTTTAAGTCTATGTTCGTTTTACTACAAAAAGATGGCGATGCGATCCACATAGAGATAAGAACATTCAGATGTAAAATTAAGTTGATATTTATTTTTGTATGAAAGTCGTAGAACAAATGTTGTTGTTTATGATGTTAGCTATCTAGTTGTGCGAGGTAGTTGTTGAAATAACCTTGTATAAGGTACCAGGTACAAACATCCTCATTTTATACGAATTAATTTTGAATGGTAAATACTTACATTGAAGTAATCACTTCCAATAATGTACCCCGGGTAATCCTAGCAAAGAATATAGGTATTTTTGAAGTCTATTTTTCTGCCTAAAATAGAAATATTTTTCAATAAGACCAAATGCTAATATTTCCTAGATACGGCTAGTTTGGTTAATACATTAAATGTGATTGCTAACCTTCTTTCCCCATGCAGCATTGGACAGGAAAACCAGACCAATCAAAATTCTTGAAAAATTTATCATACCAATGCTTACTGCTCTAGTTATTAAATACTCGTAATGTCCTTTAACTGAAACTATCATCAAATAACACTTAGTTTTAGAGCCTCTGTCTAGACACCAGTGTAAGCTAAGCCTTAAAGTATAACTGACTTAATAGGGCTACGAAAACCCTCAAAATTGGAGTAATCATCGTGCCTCTTTAACACTTGACATTGGCGGAACCAGTGTGCCACAGAGCACAATTGCTGCCATAAAATAGAAATTGAATTATAACTTCGACTAATTTGGTAGCCAAATGCTAAATATAGTGCCTAACTAGGTTGACATTGGATAGAAATAGACATGTCTAGTGAGTATTTTAGTATGAAACCACCTGTCAACGCGTGTTTCTCTTGCATTTTTTATTAGGACAGATAATGATACCTGATATCGTCGACGACTCACCCTCTTTTATTTTTAGGTGTCTAATAACATTTAATTTAAACCTTTAGTGAAACCCTACGACCGTCTGGTATAGTGGTTCACTCAGGACTTCAAAGCTGGAAATTAGCGGGTTCGAATCCCGCAAGGGGCAAATGTTTGTGTGACGAGTACCTTGTACCTAAGTCATGTATATTTATAAATAATGTATTTAAGTATATTTATCCGTCGTTCTAGTTGCCGTTACGCCTTTGTTACGCTGCCGAGTTTGAGGCTCAGATAATTGGTGTAATAGTGGAAAGAATTTATTAATAATAGTACATTATGCTACAAGTATGCAAAGTTGATTATTACATACGAGGCATCATTGTAAGCTCGAGCCGCAGGCGAGCGCGGTAAGGAAGCAGAGTGTGTAATAATCAATGCACACGAGTTTCATACGACGTTTTTCAACACAATCGCGAGGAAAAAACCAAACTAAAATCTAAAATACCTTCTCCGTTTTTGCTGTTTTTCTCTGGATTTTGGCGGCAACAGGCTATCACTTGCGTTTCGTGCCTCGATAAGCATTTCCGACGGGGTTGAATAACATTTTACTCGTCTTCACTATTTAAAGTAGACAGTTTTGATAGTAATTAACCAACTTTACCAAATATTTAAGGAAAATGGCACGAAAGTTTTGTTTTTTTCGCGCGCCACAATTAAGATGTGCGCGCAGGTTCAATAATGACACAGGAAAAACTGACTGTTCAGCCGGAGTAGCAGCAATTTAAAAAATATAATAAACTATAAATTATTGTTTCTAAAAAATATAGTTAAGTTAATTTGTGTTTATCAATATACAATTTGATAAAATCAAATATTTTTTTGTCATCTTAACCCTAAAATAATTGAATATTGGTAAAATATTCAATGTTCTTATAAAAAAACTTTTGCTGGATTTTTAAAAAAAAGTTTACATTACCGCACTAGTGCGATAATGATATTACAGCACAAGTGCGTAATATGATGAATTATGAAACTAAAAACGGTGTTATAGGAGTCAATTTACGAGCAACTGTGTTGAAAAAAATATTAATGTATGTTAAAATTTTCAGGCACTTTCAGTAAGAGCTTTACAAGAACTGGTGACGGCAGCTGGCTCTGAAACCGTAAGTATTCGCATTTGTATTATATAAAGTTATAAATGTATATTCCATATTATATGTTATACCTGAATGATTAACAGTAAACACTTCTCCGTTAAATCTTATTCACCTTTGAATAATCTCAAGTTACAACTAAAACAGTATATTTTGTGTACTTTTGTATACCGTTCATTTATTGCTATAATTGGCAAAACGTCTTTTATAATACTAAAGAATTCCAAGCCGATTGAGTTTCCTTGTAAAATATTACTTTTTTTTCACTTCACAAAATCAGATAACATAAGTTTCATAAAAATAATTTAGTAGCTTTGTAAAGCAATTTAATTAACTTTTCATACTTACTTCAAACTTTTGGTTTAAATCAAGAAATTCGTGGTTGAAGCAAACGAACGGTATATTTTTCTAAAAGTATGTCCTCAGAAAGTTTTAAAAGACAAATCTTTGTGTCAACACACGTGTATTTGTGTTTAACAATATTATTCTCCTTTTGTTAATAATAAAACCGTCATTGTCCGTAATTTTACAGGGCAAAGAAAATTTAGTAAGTATACTCAGAATCGGGTAAAACGCATGCCATGATCACATCACTAAATTGAGAATTGGCTAAATTTTTTTACTCTAAAAACGGGTTTTTAACAATGAAAATTATTTTTCTCTACCATCCTTTTTCTTGATATCTTTATGCATTTATTCGTTAATAATACGATTGCTCATTTAATAATGTTGTTAAAAATGCATGATTGAGTTTTAATTAAACAGCGAAGTATTTTGCACAAATTCAACTTAAAATATTCATTATAGAATTTTTGCAAAGTATTTCCAATGCAATATTTTGAATTAACTCTCAGTAGTGTTTGTCATAACTATTTTAACAAATCCATTTCACTTAGTTACATTAGTTATTTTACTACCTATTTATTTAACTGAATAAAAAAGGTTATAATTATTTGACATCGCATTTTTGTATTTTAAAAACAAAAATAATTGCCTAAAATTAAATTTCTTATCAGGTAGCATTTTTATCTGCTTTCTTTTGTTAAACCATAAACAAACACATTTTATATATATACTTAAGCCAAACATTTAATGTAGGTATGCTGAAATACAGTACATTCATACCACTCATTTATTTTCTTTAAATTTATGTAAAATCTCTGATAAAACTAAATAATTGTATAACAACTATCAGAATAGTCTGAATTTAACTCGTAGGTAAGTCTTGTATTAATTGAATCTTTTAGTAATACTTTCTTTAATAACTTTTTCTAACAGTAAATAATAATTTTATCATAAATATTAATATCATAAAATAAACATAATTGTTTGATCGCTTAATACCTAAGTTTTTTTGGATGAATAGGTACTTATTTGCTTAATTTATTATATTATGCTCTTTAAGTTACTATATCACTTGTTAAAAAATATCTGCCGCACTCGGAGATGTGACTTTACTTTAATTGTTACTTAAGAAAAACCTGTAATACTAAAGTCGATACGAATAAAGACCATTATTGAATGAACAAGAATGTAAATCCACATTTTATTATTAATTGACGTCTCTAAATGTGGCGGTATTTTCTTAATTTCTCAGTATCTATATTACAGTTATTTATTATTAAAGTTCTGATTGGCTAGAGCTAGGGTCTTAAGGTTTTAATCTCCATTCCCAGTAACAACAAACTTTATTAATTATGGCTATCTTGCTTTGTGAGGTCTGCATTGAATCCTACAATAATGTTGTTAGTATGGTTTTAAGATAATTTTTAATTTAATAAGAAAAAAATATTATTATTTAACTTCATTTATTTACCAAAATAAAATTCAAATTACAGCTAATACCAGCGGTCTCTTGTTTTAATGTTTTGTGTCCCTGTACCAAGTGTCTATAGACGTAGAAACACTTTTTGATGTGTTTTCTCTTAATAATATAGAAGTTGGTAACTAGTCTATACAGATTATGGATCTGAATACATAATACACGTAGTAAAATAATTACTTACTCTGTGATAATACTAAAACATCAGAACCACACTCGACAATATTGTATGATGCACTAAAAAACTATAAAGGTTCGTCCAATCTAAAAAACTCCACCATAGCTCAGTATTTTTACAATAGTGATGACGACTGGGTAAATAAAATGAAATTATTTTTAGTCCGTCAATTATACTATAAAAATTGTTCTAACGTGTGACGTCATACGAAATTTCAAATCAATATAATTATATCTCTTTTATGTTTTGACTATGTGAAAAAAGAAAACAAAACTTATTAATAATCTACCTGATAGACGAAGAAAAGAAGTTAGTCGTCATCCCTATTGATCTGCCAGATTGCTAAAACAAAACCATAACTTATCTTGTGACAATAATTTAGAAACGTTTCGTTTTATCTGTTGCAGGGTAAAGGAACAGGGTCTGGGCACAGGACTCTACTGTACGGCAATGCCATCCTATTGCGGCATCTCAACAGTGACATGGTAATGATGTTTTGAGATTACTACAAATATTTTAATCATACCTGTTTGGTAGATAAACAATGTGCTTAACCTGCCCAACAATTCCTAAAACAACAGACAAATATATTGTTTAGAGCCACAAGGAATGGATGGTTCAACTATGGATGTGTCTGGCATAAATAAAGTTGAAATACTACGGAATAGTTTCATAACACATGGATATAATTAATTATTATTTATTTATTCATCTTTCCTAACTCTGAGATTACAACAATTGAGATGTTACATCATTTACAAACCCTTCTTTTAAATTTTACCTTAATTGGGCTCTGAAAGAAAAGCCTTTAATTATTTAAATAAGAGTTTTATTACTTAGAAATTAATAAAAGTTAATCAGTTTTGTAAACAGTGACGCCATAATACGATAGTAGAGTTGTGTTTTAGCAACATGAAAAGTATCTCAATTGACTGTTAGGGCCAGGTACCTTATTTCTGTATTGTCCGGTGCATACTTTATTTATGTAATATGTAATAATATAACGTTATTCCTTCCGCAGTACTTGGCATGTTTGTCGACGTCGTCGTCGCAAGACAAGCTGGCGTTCGACGTGGGTCTGCAGGAACACTCTCAGGGGGAAGCCTGCTGGTGGACCCTGCATCCTGCCAGCAAACAAAGGTACAAATCATTATCATAATTTCAGCCACAGGAAGTCGACTGCTGAACATAAGCCTCCCTTAGTGATTTTCAGATTGGCTGGTTGGAAGCGGCCTGCAACCAGCGGCTTTCTGCTACTTTTACCAGGTTGCAAGGTACAGATACCTCACTAAAACCCGGGTAACTGGCAGAATGTACTGCATCCTGCTAGCAAATAAAGGTACAAACACCGGAACAGAATCACTACGACCATATACTATTTTATCAACATACGCGAAAAATCAATAACATATTTTTACTGGCCAAAATGTTAAACACAACCAATTTGAACATTGACCGAACTTACTTTTGAATACTTCGGCCGAAGTTGTAGTAAGTATATGGTATGTCATTACACCAAGTTTGTCATTGGTGTTTTCCATAATCGTGTTTGGACATTGAAAATATAGAAAAGGGCAAAATTGAAATATACTTTTAGCTGGTGGAAATCTCGTTTATCTACCGAATTTCGGCAAATTACGATTCAATGAACAAAAACCAAAACAAATACGAACTTAACTTCGGCCCATCCCTTGTATATTTTCATAATTGAATCACATTTAACGACTCTTTAGTGTTAAAATATTCTTACTATGTACAGCCTGTATAAATGTATTATTTTCTACATTCTGCAGATCTGAGGGTGAGAAGGTGAGAGTAGGGGACGACTTGATTCTGGTGTCCGTTGCTACTGAGAGATATTTGGTAAGTTCTAGTCAGTATACGCGATACTAGGTATTTCTAAAATATCTGCCCCGCGACTGCTCAGGATGAAAGTATTACTTGAATAGATTACGATAGCGAAGCAGTTTTTTGCCCCGGACGTCTTCCAATTTTTATTTAAAAAATTTGAACTAAAGATAAACCTTCTTTTTTATGTTAAAACTATCCACACCTGTTCAACTGGCGCGGGACGTAGTAAGAGGGGGCTAGTTGGACAGGTGAGGAAGGATGCTCTCCCTAAAAGAAAGTTAACAAATTAAATAAGATTTGTTCTGTTTCTTGTAATTGTAACCCCAAAAAATTATTTCGAACTAACAGTTTTACATCTCTTTCTCGCAGCACACAACGAAAGAGAACGAAGTATCGATCGTAAACGCGTCGTTTCACGTGACGCACTGGTCAGTGCAACCGTACGGCACGGGGATTTCCCGGATGAAGTACGTCGGCTATGTGTTCGGGGGAGACGTGCTTCGGTTCTTCCACGGCGGGGACGAGTGTCTGACGATACCCAGTGCGTGGGCAAAAGAGACGGGGCAGAAGTAAGTAAATAAAAGAAAAACATATAGTTATACTTATGTAAATTTTCATTTTTTAATAGGTTGTACTGTTTGCTGTTTCCATGTTAGTTGTAGAAAAAAAATAGCAGCCATAAACAAGGAGTTTTTTTTTTGCTTTAAACAACTTACAAAAACAATTTGTAAACAAGAACTTCTCTAAAATTCAAAGCTAAGTCCGTACATAAGAGTCTTATAATTCAAATTGTGTGTGTAAATTTTTTATTTCAAATCCCATGTTAACATCAAAAGATCCGTAAAAATCGCTGACTTGAGAGAAAAACACAACAAGCTGAAGTAGGAATATGTATGTACATGTGTATGTTAAAAATTGCACTCGATTCGTATTGCACGCAGTGGCTGCTTTTTGACGATCGTAGACCGATAAAACGATAGCGTTTTTATGACCTTAATTATATTCTCAAAGTTTGGCAAGCCCTGTCCACAATCAGAGTTAAGTGACGAAGTCTTTTGGGACTTTTCCCACTCCACATTGAGACCTAGCAGGATAAAACTAAAAATCATCACACATAGATTTAAGAAATACTTGTTAACTTAGCTAACTATATTATCGTATGAATTCTTATTTATAAGTGTTTGTCCACAGTATCGTAGTATACGAAGGCGGATCAGTAATGTCGCAAGCCCGCTCCCTCTGGCGGCTAGAATTAGCACGAACGAAATGGGCTGGAGGCTTCATCAACTGGTACCATCCGATGCGGATCCGGCACATCACTACTGGAAGATATTTGGGGGTCAACGACCAGAATGAACTGCATTTAGTTAACAGGTATGAACTACTATAATATTATTAGGTTTGTTATAATCCTACTGCAACTTAGGCCTACCACACACTAGCGTTTTTCGATCGTCGTCATCGTGGCAGTGTCCAATCAGCGTTGCGCAAACACTGATTGGGGTCCCTTAAAGACAGCGTGGGCAGGCCTCTAACTCGATGGACTGACGACCTAGTCAAGGTTGAGGGAAACCGCTGAATGGAAACATATAATTATTAAATCTCTTATTACAGAAAATGATTCCCTTGCTACTAAGTCAGTGCTGTATGTTTTTCCATGCATCTTCTTCTCTCTTTGACGGGTGTCCACGCCGTTCTCATTCGCATCATCCTGCACACGATCCATCTATTCTACCAACGTCAAAAACTTATTAAGAGATAAAAATAAAATTCACTTTTACCCAAATCAAGATTTAGCTAGCTCAAGTTTATTATTTCAAAAACTTAAGTTCACTTGTACCAACTCCTATTTCTTGCTACGTACTCGATTCCGATCATATTTGCCCAATTTTCGAAACAATATCACTTTTACCTAAAGGAAAGTTAACTTTTAACCTTCCTTAAATTTACTGAAACTAATTTTCACTTTTACCCAAACCAATTTGTACTTTAACCCAAAGCAATTTACACTTTTACCCTTTCCCAATGTTACCATTACTCAATTTTCAAAATACCATTTCCTATACAGAGAAGAAGCCACAACGGCGTCTTGTGCCTTCTGCCTTCGTCAAGAGAAGGATGACCAGAAAGTGGTGCTCGAAGACAAAGATTTAGAAGTAATTGGAGCCCCCATCATCAAGTATGGTGACTCCACCGTCATTGTTCAGCATTCGGAGACTGGACTGTGGTTGTCTTATAAGGTACATTTAGCATATCAACCTTCTAAATTTTAATTCATATTGATATCTGTGTGTTGGAGCTAAAGTTGAAAATTGGTTAAATTACCTTACCCTTTTTTGGTAGGTCGTTGACAGACGAAATTACGTAAGGATTTTACTTGCTTACAGTAGGTTTATATATTATTTGTATATAGCTTAACCTACAAAAGGACTAGATTTGCTTTCGTAGTATGTAGTTTAAATTCATTATTTTTATGACTTAATTATTCAGTAGATATTTTAATTATATGAGTCATTAAAGTTAGATGCTTGATGTATGATAACTTATCTATCACAATTATCATCGACGTATTAAAGTTAGTTTCGTAAAATAAAAATAATTTAGGGCTTTTTGACGCAATTGACGATTTTGCAATTTCACCGATGAAGCATTTTCGCTACTTTTTGCGATCAAACGCTCGCAACCGGTGACTTTGCGACTGCTTTTGAAACTTTTTGATTAATACTGCGTTTCAGAGGCAGTTTTAACTTTTGATCGCTGATGCTAGAAGTCGCAGTGTGTGTAGTTTCTTTGTTATCATTTCATGAACATCTAATTGAACCGACGCAATAATGGTTATAAAAACGTAGGAACTTGTTTCTCAACTTAAATCCCGGATATATTATCTAAGGGTGCGTTCAATTCAGACGCTATAAAACGGACTGCTAACGTGCATTTGCCTCACCGCACACGGAAAATTGTATGACAACAAGGTTGGAAAAATATTGCACAAAACGTCTTATTTGAAAGAGCCCTAAATCTCCTGTCCTTTTCTCCCAGTCATATGAGACAAAGAAGAAAGGCGTGGGCAAAGTGGAAGAGAAGCAAGCCATCCTACACGAGGAAGGCAAGATGGACGACGGGCTTGACTTCTCTAGGTCGCAGGAGGAGGAGTCCAGAACTGCTAGGGTGATCAGGAAGTGTTCCTCGCTGTTCACTAAGTTTATCAAGTAAGTAAGGGTCATAGGTGGGCACAGTTAAATCAAAAGTTGACTTCGTTAAATCGTTAGTTCAAAAGTTAACTTCGATAATCGGTAGAGCGTTTAATTTTTGAAATTTCTTTCTCCGTCCTGTTGTCTTAAAATTGTTATTGTCACCTACACGCATGTGCTTTATTCCTATAATTTAGCTACTAACAGTATCAGAGCAATGTATGTGATGTTGTATGAAGTAAGTAAAGTATGCCTATATACGTCCCACTGCAGGGCACAGGCCTCACCTCAACTATGAGGTGGTTTGGGCCATACTCAACCACGCGGGCCCAGTGCGGTGCGGTGGAGGGGTGTTATAAGGCCAGTGACTAAACCTTACTGTCAGATGTAATCAAGCCGCCTTAAGGCCTCTGACTAGGGTTCACGACCAGTATCAAGCGATATCAGCCGGGACCAACTTTTAACGTGCCTTCCGAAGCACGAAGATGCTCGTGATAAATGTCTCTAAATATGGTTTGAATGGTCACCCATCCACTCACAACCGCATCGTTGGTTGCTTAACTTTAGTAAGCGGTACCAAAGCGTTGCCGCCGCTGAGCTACGATCACCTACGAGATGCTGTCTAATATAATAATATTAATCTAACTTTCTACGGTGTCCTACAGTGGTCTTGAGACACTACAAGAGAACAGGCGGCATTCGATGTTCTTCGCTTCGGTAAACTTGGGCGAGATGGTGATGTGCTTGGAGGACCTGATCAACTACTTCGCGCAGCCTGACGAGGATATGGGTAAGTTATTTTGAAAATATTGTCAGACATATACATAGACTTTCTCTGATCTGAGGACATATTATACCTTTTCAATATACGTCGCCCCTACAGAAATTCATAACGAGCAGCTCTGGGGCCTCTGGGCTATTTGCATCTAGGGCCTTGAGTCTGCTAATTTAAAAGTAGCATGATTGAATATCAATTTTGACATCATTGGTATTCTGCTACTAATTTAAGACTTAAATTGAGCGGCGGTAAATTGAGGTGGATAATTTTCTGTATTGTTTGTTGTAATTCTTTAAATTGCCTACTTTACATTATTGAATACATCAAACCGTCACTAGAGGGCGATTATATATTTATTTAAAAACGTTTTTTCATTTAAATATTAACAATAGCAAGCTTGAAACTATTTTAGTTTTCCGAAGTAAACGATAAAAATTCGGAATTGCAGTTAAAACTCAATTTCAGAGCACGAAGAAAAACAGAACAAGTTCCGCGCTCTCCGGAACCGTCAGGACCTGTTCCAAGAAGAAGGCATCCTCAACCTCATTCTGGAAGCCATAGATAAGATCAACGTCATCACCTCCCAGGGCTTCCTCGCCGGTTTCCTGGCGGGAGACGAGTCTGGTCAGAGCTGGGATATGATCTCGGGATATTTGTATCAGCTGTTGGGTAAGTCCATCGTCATTTCAGCCATAGGACATAAACTGCTGAACATGATCATCATCATTATCTCAGCCTATTGCAGTCCAAATGCTCGTGCACATCACACTAACATTTGCCCCTTGTGTAATTCGAACCCGCAACCGCCCGGCATTGAAGTTGTGAGAGTAGTGGTTAGCTACACCAAACAGTCATTTGAACCTTTTCTCTTCAGTAGCACTGCACAAAACAACAGGTTATTTATTCTAGAACTATACATGATGTTAGGTAAATTTTATATCAAAGCGAAACTAGCCTTTGTTAACATAAATATGCATATCAATACCATGGTGATATCAGAAATTAGATAACCTCATTTTTGAAAAAGGTAAATTTTTATACAAATCGGATTTAATATATATTTTTTTTTGTTTTCTATTAAAATTTCATTGATGATATCGAACTTCTGACTTCACCATCCTATTTTTAAGCAAATGTAAACATAGACTGGTTTCGGCTTGATATGCCATTTAACTAATTTAAAAAATTAAAAAATATTTATTTGCTAACAAAGACACTTTAAAATAGCACAGAGGTAGATTCTTTCTTTTAAGTGCATAGCACCTGTGTTAGAAGGAGCCACTAACACCTTGTAAATAGATTAATCTCACACAAACTTTACAGCAAATTTCATTACATAACGAATTCCAAACCTACTTCCACAGCCGCCATAATAAAAGGCAACCACACGAACTGCGCCCAGTTCGCGAACTCGAACCGGCTCAACTGGCTGTTCTCGCGCCTCGGCTCGCAGGCGTCGGGCGAGGGCACGGGCATGCTGGACGTGCTGCACTGCGTGCTCATAGACTCGCCCGAGGCGCTCAACATGATGCGGGTGACAAACCATTACTAGCATTTCAGCTTTGAAAAATCCACTTCCGAACATACATCTCCCAGTGACTTCCAAAATTGAAGACTCCAACTCAAGCGTTTATTTGCCAAGAACACAGTAAATAAAGATAACATTATTTTAAAAGTAAGTAGCGCATGTGCTCAGCCTCCTCGCAGACGTACAAAAATTCAGTTATAAAATTACACATTATATTGATTGACCGGTTGGAAACGGCCTGGGGGGCTGTTATCATCATCATTTCAGCCATAGGACGACCACTGTTGAACATAGGCCGCCCTCAGTTGCTTCCCGATTGTTTGGTTGGAAGAGGCCTTCACCCAGCGGCTAAAACCTTTACCAGGTCGTCTGTCCGTGTATATACTTATAAATATACTGAATGTTAAGTTGAGCAAAGCGCATACAAAACGAGCCACTCGCAGGGAATACAGGGTAGGCTCCCCTCCCGTCCTAAACCAGGTGACGCTCGCTGAAAGGCAAGCACAGCTTAGTCATAGAAAAAATATAGTTATTTGTAGGTATCAGAAATAAAAAAAATGCCATACAGAGTCTTAATGCTGACTATAAGATATTATAGACCAAAATGTATAGAACAGCTGATTTGGAACATAATATTGTACAAAAAACGAATGTTACAGGTCATCATCATGAGAACTCCTTGTGTCGAACATACACAGGAAAAATATATAATTATCAATAATATTATTCGAACTGAAATGAAATTATTTTATTAGTATATAGGTCCTCTTCGGGGCACTTATACACGTCAAAAAATATAACTTAGCCCTACCACCACTCCGGGACAACATATCGGCTAGTGATGTGAGTTTCACTGTCTGTACCAAAGAGAACGGCTTACAAAATATTAGCACTGTCTGTACTAAAGAGAACGGCTTACAAAATGTTCTCGTAAAAACATTTCCCTTTCAGCAGACTATCTTCTGATTGCTAAATACTTTGTAGAATTTTGTTATTAAGTTTTTAATTTATTTTATTTAATCCATCAGTTTTAGTAGTTCTTATTCAATTGTATTTCATCCAACAGGACGAACACATCAAAGTCATCATCTCTCTACTAGAGAAACACGGTCGCGATCCGAAAGTGTTGGACGTCCTCTGTTCCCTATGCGTCGGTAACGGAGTCGCAGTGAGGTCGTCGCAGAACAATATCTGCGATTATTTGCTGCCTGGGAAGAACTTGTTACTACAAACGCAGCTGGTGGACCATGTGTCAAGGTAATTCGGACTTCATTTGGTTATGTTAGTGTTCAAAGTCTAAGGGATTGTAAAATAAAATATGATGGGGTCTTGGTGTGTTGGAAGACGCCCTTTGCAAATTCCTTGTAACACAAGGATGTAAGTTTTTTTCTTCTAAACCGCGACGAATAGTGAGTTTTCTGGCGTTTATTTATATGTAACTATTTTTGGACCAATCCAGCACAGCTAGTCCAGCTGTCAGATACAAACGCCAGCTAATTTTGTGTCCTCATTCAAACGGTCACATCTGCCTTAACAGTGGCAAAATGACGATAATTAACACATTCATTAAGCTTAACTTGACAGCAGCTGGTTCAGTTTATTACAGGTTATTAAGATGCATACAAAAGTCTAGTCTAATTAGTCCGAGCATATTATTTTGTTTAGTCTTAAGTTCACATGCTATAATCTCCCATCTGTAATATAATAATGTAACGTTTATATTATAGCGTCCGGCCAAACATCTTCGTAGGCCGCGTGGAAGGCTCGGCCGTCTACCAGAAGTGGTACTTCGAAGTCACGATGGACCACATAGAGAAGACTACTCATATGATGCCGCACCTACGCATCGGATGGGCCAACACTGCCGGGTAACTACTATACTAACTTTTATACAGGTTGAAATAGGAAATCAATATATAAAGACGATCTACCTTAAATAATTTTTTGTGGAAAAGTTACCTATTTTTCCCTATTTCGGTGTTGCATCCATATAGAGCTTATCGTTTTTTTTATCCAATGATAATCCCTAAAAGGGCACCATTCATCATGTCACAGAACAGCCCCAAAATCTTTCTTTTTTTTTATCAATACACCGTGCAATTTAAATCGTCATTAGTCATTTTTATAAATTTTGATATTTTTTGAGATACCTAGTCCATACTCTCAGTTTTCATTAAACGAATCATCCCTACCGAAATACAATCACAATGTTCCTGAAGATTCTGTGGCATCATCGTATATTTTTTCCAGTGTAAAATACACGGGTTTTGTTTACACTCATGATAAAAAATAACCTTTCCCAAGAAACTACTTGCCTAGCTCAACTTAATTTTATTAGAGTAGATTTTTTTAACTACAGCCTGGTGTACTGTTTGGAGGTCTATCATTACTATAGCTGATCAAAACCCCAACAGATACGTGCCATACCCCGGCGGGGGAGAGAAATGGGGCGGTAACGGCGTGGGCGACGACCTCTACTCGTTCGGCTTCGACGGCGCGTTCATGTGGTCGGGCGGACGCAGGACGCCGGTTAATAAGACGCACGCTGAGGAGCCCTATATACAGAAAGGTGAGACTTTAACTAACCCTGAGATTTATACTGAAAGGTGTGATAAGCCTTTTTTGCTTTGGCGGGGCTCTCTGAAGGGTCTTGTCATAATAAGCTGTTGGCACTGTCAATTGTCTATGTATCCGCTTGCATGTAGACTATCTGTATGACCATAGGGCATTTGACCTTAGAATCTAAGTAGATCCGATTCAGATACAGCCTTACCTATTCCCTTTTTGAAATAATATAATATAGTACCCATATATTCTGGGTATTTTCCCCTTGAAAGGAGAGGTTTTAAGCATAAAAAGATCATCAGACATCGATCGCCCAGTTAGGAATCGAACCTTCGTCTATTTGTTATTCGGGTAACTTTTCGTCCTCTGAAAATTTTGAAATACTGACGGTGTTAGCTTACTTGTCGAATTTTATCAAGCATTTCCCGATGTTTAAGCCATTGACAAGTATAGTGTAATATTATCTAGCATATATTTAAATAAAAATGAAATCGTTTCTCTTTTTTTTTAATTCGTTTTTCCCAGTTCTCATCTAATGTAGTCATTTATTTTTAGGTGACGTAATCGGTTGCGCGCTAGACTTGACCGTGCCGATTATAAACTTTATGTTCAACGGCATAAGGGTCACAGGCTCCTTCACGAATTTCAACTTGGAAGGCATGTTCTTCCCGGTTATCAGTTGCTCGAGCAAATTGAGGTAAGGATTTAAATTCTGAATAAAAATTAAAATATAGATGGACATTGAAAATCTGGTTAAAATGTTGAACTGTATCTTTCGTTTTAAAGATGATAGTGATAGAATGATATATTCACCTTCAAAATTTTGGGAAATATTCAGTGGATTTTAATATAAATAAATATTTTATTGTGCTCATACTTAAAATTGAAAAAAAAATCTATAACGTAACGTTTATGATCTTAAACTGTCACATTGTCACGTTGTAAACCTCATCATTTGAGTGCAAAATGTTTTTTTTGACAGTCACGTTAATTTACTTTATGGTATCATTGGTTAAAGTTGTGGTTTTTTTTTTAAATACAACACGCATCTAATTCATCACCCAAAGGCCGGTAATGTAAGAATGCAGTAGAAGTTTAGTGTATTTGGAATTAGTATAAATGTAATGTGTACAGTTGCCGCTTCCTACTCGGCGGCGAGCACGGGCGCCTGCGCTACGCGGCGCCGGAGGGGTACTCGCCGCTCGTGGAGTCCCTGCTCCCGCAACAAATCCTCAGCCTGGAGCCCTGCTTCTACTTCGGCAACCTGGCCAAGCGGGCACTGGCTGGGCCGCCTTTGGTCCAGGACGATACCGCTTTTGTGCCTACCCCTGTGGATACTTTACAGGTAATTTGGACTATACTTAAATATAAATGTTTTTTAAGAAAGTTTTCCTTGGTATCTGCCAGCTATCTATCTAGCTGGAGTTACATTGATTACTCAATGTTAAGCTTCAGTTACTTTAGCCTTAATTACTACTTTTATATAAAAAAAAAAAGATTTTGCGTAACATTTTGTTTCACATTCAAAAGGGAAGTTTATGAATTGTCGCGGGCAACAGCTAGGATCTTAATAATTTATTCAATTCGAATGATCACGGTATATAAATATGTCAAAACACGCTCTGACTTTCCTGGATTATAAATGAGTCTATACTATAAACTAGCTAGCGACACATCTAGTTACCATAAAGTAGCTGTAACTAGTTATAACTATTTTGTTATTATTGTAATACGATTCACCTGGTTCATTGTATTTTTTTCTAGATCACTCTGCCGTCTTACGTAGAACAAATCAGGGATAAATTGGCGGAAAACATCCACGAAATGTGGGCTATGAATAAGGTAAGTAGTTTGAATTTAGTCTTACCTTATAATCATCGTAACATAAGATACCACTGTGGCTTGATTTCGACGACCGTTTGGTGTAGTGGCTCGAGCTCCAGACTACAATGCACGGTGGTTGCGGGTTCGAATCACGCAAGGGGAATTGTTTGTGTGATGAGCATTCAAGACATGGATGTTTATAACCGCCATAGTACAAGGTTTGCTTACTTTGGGACTAGATAATTGGTGGAATTGCGAAAACAATTTATTTAATATTTTTATGGCTTGCTAGATTGAAGCGGGATGGATGTATGGTGATCAGCGAGAAGACTTGCACAAGATCCATCCATGCTTGGTACCGTTTGAGCGGCTGCCAGCTGCTGAGAAGAGATACGATATTCAGCTGGCGGTGCAAACACTCAAGTAAGTGTAATTAATAATTTAACCACACATTCGTCACCGTATCTGGCTTTACAATAGAACCATCGTAAACATTCTTTACGTAAAGCCAGTAAAAAAATATCTCATTAATTGAAAACTCATATATAATATATGTTTTATTCTTTTTAGTTATTATTGAGAATAAACTTATTTCTGAAATACATTTATTTTAAAACCTAAATTATAAGTAGCACCGAGGAAGTAACTCCCTTGATGATTGTAATCATTAAAATATGACGTAAAAAAACTACCAACGAAACAGTCTAAAACAAGTTTTTAAATGCCAAACTAGCCTATCTGAGGAAGGTTATAATAAAATGTATTTTCAGAACTATTCTAGCTCTGGGCTACTACATCAGCCTGGATAAGCCCCCAGCGCGTATTCGCAACGTTCGCCTGCCCAACGAGCCTTTCATGCAGGTATGTTCACAATCAAACATCTTTCTTAGCTACGTTCCTAATAATCTTTTGAAACAACCGAAATATCATCGATGTAAGTAAAAAAAATATTTTTCATATTTTCAGATTTCCATTTCATTTTTATAAATAATCGTATTGGGATTATGATTGCGCCAGAAAATATTAGGATTTCCTCTATGTTACCACAAAAACCTTTTATATAACTGTAAAGTTTATACAAACATTTTGCAATATTCATTTGATAGAATCCTTTTCCCAAGTCCAAAGTATTTAACTATCTTGCCTGATTCATTAATATAACTTTTTCTTCCTAGTCGAACGGTTACAAGCCAGCACCCTTAGACTTGAGTGCTGTCACCCTAACACCAAAGATGGATGAGCTTGTCGACCAGTTGGCCGAGAACACTCACAATCTTTGGGCTAGGGAGCGCATCCAGCAAGGCTGGACTTATGGACTCAATGAGGTAAATCGCCTACTGATATATTAATTTTTTAAATTTTCTTTTTCTTCACTGCTTTCATCAGTTTGGTTTCAGGGTAAATTGTGCATTAAATCATTAGTATATATATTTGTAGTTGGTAGCATAATATGTCTTATCAAGTGCTGTATTTGTATTTTTATATTTATTTTACGAGTAATTTTAATATACAGTTAAACTATTAAATTCCAAACAATGTATTTATGTAACTTTAATACTAGATTCGAAATATTTGCTATATTTTTTAAAATATATTTTTATTTATGTTGCCAATCCCCCAAGACTTGAATTGTGCCAAATCCGTCAGCTGTGACTCTCACACTTAATATGTCACTGAAATTTATACTAGGTGTGAGGGTCACAGCTTGACGCGTTTGAGTATTTCCAGCTTATAATCACCAATCAAGATTGTTACCCTGCTTTTTTGTTTTATTTTCTCGATTTTTGTGGTAAATACGACAGCCGTGACTCTCACATTTATTATTGCACTAGCTGTTAGCGCCAACTTTATTCACGTGGTCTTTAGTTTATTTAAATTCTGGTCAAATTACACAAATCCTTAATTAATTCTAACCTTTGTGTTATTCTGATGTATAAGCTTTATTACTTCATCAAAATCTATAAAAGTTTAGTTTTTCCTTGAATGAGCTACAAAAATCCATTGTCGTCACAAACTTTCGTAATATACTTATATAATATATATAACTTTTATACTTATAACTTTTATAATATTAGTAAGATAGGACTGATGATACATGTACTAGGATCACAGCCAGTTGTATTTGACCAATATTATCATAAGTCGAGATAACTGTTATTTTGTGTCATTTATGTTTTTACTGTTTCTATAAAATTTAGTGTCGTCATAGCCACTCTTCTCATCAAGGCCAATACAACGGCTGTGACTCTCACACTAAATATATGAGTTATCTTACTTGGTGTGAGGGTCACAGCTAGTTGTGTGTGACCATTATCTTCATCATCATACAAGATTACGTTTTATTTATTTTAATCTTTATAATATTGTTTGTTATTTTGTTTCCATTAAATTCGATATCATAAATTATAGTTACATCTTCCACATCAAGGCAAATACAACGGCTGTGACTCTCACACTAAATATGTTACTGATCTATACTTGGTGTGAGGGTCACAGCTAGTTGTGTTTTGCTACTTTCATCTTTAAATCACCAATCAAGATTTTGCCCCGTGTGACATTTACCATCATGTACATCAATATGCTAACCGAAGACTTCAGTTGGTTTGATAATATTTTCTTCTGCCTGAAAATGTTTATATTGATATTTAGTTTTTGTATCTCTACACTTAATTGCCTATATCATCATGTAAAAACCAACATGTTCGACTGTATAAAAATAAACTGTAGTTGTGTAGATACATCACATCATTTGAATTTTTTACTAAAATATTTTTTTTCTTGTTTGTTTGATTCTTTTAGTTTCTGACGTCATGACAGATATGACAGCTGCGACTCTCACACTTAATATGTCACAAATCTACTAGGTGTGAGGGTCACAGCTAGTTATGTTTGTATTTATCTTCGTTAGAAGAGAGAAGACATAATTTTACAACGTTATTTGTTTTTGTTTCAACATTATTGTACTGTGTGTGTGTATATTTATTTTTATCATTTGTGTACCTTTGACATAACAGGAAATACCCACTGCATTTTATAAGAGACTGGACTATTAATCTGCATTATTTAAATTACTAAGTACTTAGATGCTACTAGCTGTTAGCGATAGTTAAATTAGGTTTTCAAAAAATCGTTGGCCGATAAAACGTGTATGAGTTTGTGAGAACTTTAAGTAATTTGATAAATATTTTTCTGACAGTAAATTGTTCTTTTTACCCGACTGCCAAACGAGGGTTATTTTTTTCGAGCGTATGTATGTATGTATGTATGTACGTATGTCTATTTCGTTGGCACACCCTACTGATTCTTAAAATCTTGTTTTCATCTTTTAAATTCACTTTTTACGCAGTCGGGATTTTTGTTTTTTTTATGATTTTTTTTTTACAATTTCTTATGTCTACTTGATATTGTAGGATATGATGAAAACGGCCATAATGTTGCTAATTTTGTTTTCTTTCTTTCATTTTTTAATTGTTTGTATAAAATTTTAAATTGTTTCCCTCTGGTTTTATTATCAAACATCACAAGTTTAAAAATTTCCAAAAGGATTATGAACGAATGAATGAATTTAGGATAGATGCCCCTAAGCGCCTATAGTAAAGGATGATACGAATAATAAAACCCCTTTAATGTTCAGTAAGAATCTTATAGTAAAATTCAGTATACTATCCGAATAGTCAATTAATATATTCGTTAAATTATAGGACCCCGATATGCACCGCTCGCCCCACCTGGTGCCATATCCCAAAGTAGACGACGCGATCAAGAAAGCGAATAGAGACACCGCGTCGGAAACTGTCAGAACTCTCTTAGTCTATGGATACAACTTGGATCCGCCTACTGGGGAGCAGCATGAAGGTAATGCAGATTGTGTTTATGGTATGATAAATGAGTAACTTTGTAGTTTAAGTATTTGCAACTTATCTAAAAAACCATATACAGCTCATAGGGACGGCCTAAATTCGAATTCAATCATTCTTGTTGGTAAATTTACTCCAATTTTATTTGTCATGATTGGAATTACCTACTAATCAAACTTGGTAAAATATAACGAGAAAATAAATGCATAGATTTAACTTTTTTACGAGCATTTTAGTATTCTAGAGATTTAGTTAATAGTCCTTTGAAAGAAGCTGTCATATTAAAATACAAGAATCTACCCTCTAAATACATAAGTGTTTTTTTATTTCAAAAATTATCTTGTCTAAGAACTTAGTATTCCATCATTTTGAGACTTGAATCCCGCTAGGGAAAAATGTTTGTGTGATAAGCGCGGGCATAATAGTATCTGAGTCATAAATTGAAGATAAATAACACTTGAAAAAAAACCATTGACCTCAGGTGGGACTCGAACCCACGTCCCATCGCATGCCGGACGAGTGCTTTACCAACTAAGCTACCGAAGACGTCACGTGACACGATGAAATTTGTCAAGTGTTTTTTCTCGCTGTCAAAGCCAGCGTATCTCTGATCAATGTTGTAGCTATTAATAAGTGTGAATGTTAAAATAATTTATTTGGCTTTTCCTTTAGCGTTATTACTTGAAGCTTCAAAGCTGAAGCAAGCAGAGTTCCGAACATACAGGGCGGAGAAGAACTACGCCGTCAGCTCTGGGAAGTGGTACTTCGAGTTTGAGATTCTCACTGCTGGGCCTATGAGGGTAAACTGGTTTTATAATTGTAATGAAATTTAATTTATATTGTGATTTGTCAATATGTACGGGTGTAATTTGCCTGAATAAAGACTAATTTATAATTATTATTTATAATGATGATATGTCTATGAAAACAAACTACTTAGCCCAAGAAATAGTTACTTATCTCAACTTAATTTTGTTAGTGTATAAAAACTTTTTCTATCGTGAAGTTGTTTGTTATCATGGATCTAATTTAAACCTATAAGTATTTTACACTTGTAAAAATTCGCCCTATATACAAGCATCAAATTTTATGACGTTTGTATTGCAGGTTGGTTGGGCCCATGCAGATATGGCTCCAGGAATGATGTTGGGTCAAGATGAGAACTCCTGGGCATTTGATGGTTACAATGTAAGTTTTTTAGCTTATTTACGTTTATTTCTAATCTGTTATTATTTAGAATTATCATCTAGGAAGTGCAAATTTGAATTGAGAACAAGGACACTAATGAGTTACAAATTGAACACTTTACGATACGATATATAGTATTACGAATAAATAAACGTGGTTAACTAATAAATATGTAGTTAACTAAGGAGTACTTTTTTTCTTATACCAATATCAAAACCCATGTTTAACAGAAACAGAAAACAACTAAATGCACATAGATTCACGAAATCATCTCATCATGAATAAAAGAAGATAGCTTAGTGGAAAAGCCAACGCCCGGATAGAGGAAAAATAGGGGGTTCGATTCCCACCTTAGGCGGTCTCTACTCTGCCGTGTCATGCCAAGGGATTTTTAATTTTTAAAACACTTTTCAGTCTAGCAAGATTCTTATTATTAGTGTCATACCTGTACTTAACATTCGTTGGATTACAAGAAATAAAAACGCACATTTTTCAAAATTTAAATAATTTAGTTTAGTTAGATACAGAAATGCGAATTATCGGCAGCGCTATATTATAGCTACAAACAAATACAAACCACCGTATTTTTTAAATATGAGCGTTTCAAATTCACTGTGTATTTAGTCAAATTTACATTTGCCAAGTAATAAAACATTATACAAATGCAACAGTGCGTAAAAGTGCACGCGGGCTCGAACGATGCGTTCGGACAGCAGTTCAAAATCGGCGACATTGTCGGCTGCTTCCTCGACGTCTGGGATATGACGATCAGTGAGTCGCTTACGACTGCGGCCGAATATAAGCTGTCTTGATACTTTAATACAGCTATAAAATAGGAAATCGATACTTTGTCATTGGCTTTCAAAAGAATTAGTACTTATTCTAATTATGCAGTAGTTTCTGAACTGTTTCCTAAATTAATAGGTTTTAAAGTGTGTTTTTTTAAATATATAAAGCATACGACCTAACGACTTTTTTGTAAAAATTGTTTTTTTCTTCTTCAAAATTGACATACATAATTGTGATAGTACTTATTTTGATAACGGCAACGTTTCCTTAATATTAATGTTACTATTTGAAAGTAAAAAGTATCAAGGGAGAATTTCGGCGCACTATCGATGTAAATGTGGTTAACTCGTAGTAACAATGTGTCCTATCCTTAAATGTGGCCTGAATTCTATGTTTTCTCCCTCTCCAAATTCTTGAATAATACCTCTTTCAGTTTATCAGAATTAGATTTTAGTTGATGAACGTTAATGATATTGCATTTGATGTTTTACCATGTAATAATGCTATAGAGAAGTCAAAAGTAGTTTAGAAGATCATTGCATTTTTTTTTATTCTGATGAAGTTGAGAATCGTAAACTATTTAAAAAATAATAATAGGGCTACCCAACAAAAAACCCAAGGCTACGGATTCCATTTTAACTGAATATTGACTTAAATAGTCGTCTTTTTGTTTAACAACCTTCAACAATATTGTAGGACTGCTAAATCTTTGGTGTATCTCAAACTATAGTTGATAATGAAAATTATTGTTTTCAATATTAATTTTTCCCGACTTTTCAAGGAGGAAAAGGTATACAGCGGTAGCACAGAGTCTTTTGGCAAGCAGTGGGCGGTCGGCGACGTTGTCGGGGTCTTTCTAGACCTGATAGATAAGACGATAAGTAAATATCACGTGACGCCTCCTTCATACAACACGAGATTTTGCTGGCTTTATAGATCTGTGGCAAGAACATTTTCATTTTATGTGGTTATTCTTAGTAATTTCGTTGATCAAATGGTCTGTTTTAAGGCAGTGTTTATTTTACTAGGCCCATGTCTAAGATTAAATAATAACTAATAGTTCTGCTATATATTAAAGTTAAGAATTTACTAGGTATAATCTTTTACTCAAGTCAGTAATTTGACATTTGAGCTGTCCTTTTACATGTGTGGCCAAATGCCAAACATGATTTCCTTGGGTCAGAATGTCAGATTATTTTAAGATGCAATGGAGATCTAAAATCAAATTATTTGACTTCTATTTCAAAGGATACCATAAATAAAATAACTAAATAATTTGTGATATTGGTTGTAATAAGTTGCACTCAAGTTATTTTTATTTAGTTTTTACTATCTTCCTACCCTGAATAATATAAAAGAATAATTACTTTTTACTTTCATTGAGTTTTAAATATAAAAGAACTTTAAAAAGTAAATAATTTCCTTTAATAAACTGCAATAATCATTGAAAGTGTTCCTGCCACACCGCTAAAAAGCTTCTAGACATATTCCAGAGCCGTAACGCATCAAAATTCATGACTTACATCGCTTCCAAATAATACGGCCACCGCATCGCTTCGCTTGAATTTTAAAATTTGAATTAGCACTGAATTCACTTTGATTTGAATTGATTTAAACTGATACTCGCCACGTAGGTATTTTCTTATCATCGCAAGGAAACTTTCAGTTTTTAATTTAATTTCCAGCTGAATTTTGGCCTATAAATTTTATCGACAGCCCTGCGTTTATGCATAGTCAAAATAAGCAGTAATGAGTTACCAAATTGTTTTAAACTAATTTCACAGACTAAAACTGAAAGTTTTTCGTTTCATACATAGATGAAACCAGAATTTTCCGAATTCCAAAACCTATCGAAATAGCATGAGTAAGATTTATGAGTTAGGTAGGTAGCTAAAAACTCATTTGATTGAGGACAATTTAAGTAGTGCCCTTTGAAAATAAAACAAAAGGGGTTGTGAGTTTTGGCAAACACACGTTAGAGTACAATCGAGGCCAAAAGCAAAAAAAAAAATATTTAAATACTTTTAAATATAGAAAATTTTAAATTTATTGTAAGTTTGACGCTTTTTGCTTAAAAAAGCTTTTCCAGAGCAGCTTTTTTTAGAGATTTGATGAACTTCAGAATTTTAAGTCTTTAGTTTAGAATCTTAGACTAGAGTAGTCTCTAGTTAGTTATTATCGAAATTACTAAAATGTGTGACTAATACCACCACTTTGTAATAATTTTATGTAAATACACATTGTTTTAGTATAACTAACATGTTTGAACCTATGCGCTTGTCTTGTTCGTTTTTACTTTTAGACTTTTGAACAAGTAACTTATTAACTGGTGTATAACTAACTTTAGGAATTCCTTTTCGACTAATTTGTATAAATTAGATAAACATTTAGAATTTTAGTAGAATTCCTCTAAATTTGAATTGTTTCAATTTATGTATTATCCTGCTAATTAACTATTATAAGTAGGATTTTACTAGCTCCTCAGATATTGCAACTTTTGGTATCTGACAGATAGATTTAAAAAACAATTATGTGTAATTCTGACATTTGTTATTTTCCTACCAATTAAAAACTCCTCTTTGGTAGTAATTAGACCATACATCAGATCAAAATGTATATCAACACCATTTAAACTGGTGACGTAGATACATTGCATTTGCACTTAACTTCGTAATGATTGAGTGAGAGGCACGATTCGTCTCCATATCACAAAATAATATGGAATATATTTTTTTGTATTATATTGAGTATTATACTTACCATTGTGTATCGTATCAGGTTTCTCTCTAAACGGGGAGTTGTTAATGGATGCTCTGGGCGGTGAGACGACATTTGCTGATGTCCAGGGAGACAATTTTGTGCCTGCCTGTACCCTTGGAGTAGGACAGAAGGCTCGGTAAGCAAAGACACAAAAATAAATTTACTGTACTAATATTATGCGATAAGGCGACTTTTAAATGAGTCTACAAATTTTAATACAGTGTTCCACTTATGAATATAAAACACTCTTACTAAGGGACCATTAACACCATTCGAATAGAAACAACTTTTCCTTACTAAAGTTGCAGTGCTACTCGACCGAAATGTTTAGAACAACTGACATGTTTTTCTAAAAATATTTATATTCATGAGCAGAACACTATATTAATATTTGTGTACTCATTAAAATGGGATCTGTAAATCGCGCTTGGTTTAATAAGAAACCATATTCACTAGTTATAAAAGGCCTACTAACAAATAGAAGAATAGAATAGAATAGAATACAATTTATTTGCTATAAGAGTGGTAACATAAGATGGTTTTACATTTTATCGTATCTCACAATTAATCTTTTCAGACATGCAAAATTCAATTAATTACATTATGAATTTACATATTTAAGAGCATTTTAATTAAGTCAATAACACATTTAAATTAAAGTAGGTACAATTATTTTAACAATGTCAGTAAATTAAATAGGAATGTCAATAGAATTTCAATAAATATCATTTTTGTTCATACAACAAACACAGGATTTTGTCAGTTTGTCTATATGTCTTTGGCCAATCGAACATCCAAGTCTGCGAACTAAATTTAAAAAAAATATTATTTTAATTAATGCAGTGTAGCTCCCTCGAGCCTGAGAAACCGTTTATTATCATACGAATACCATTTATCATCAGTTATCGAAATCTACATCTCTACATTTGCTACCCTGACTGTATTATAAAAGTCTTAGGTGGACTTGCGCACCACCGGATTAATTTAGTACGCGATTAAGACATCTTTCTGTCTCTGTCGTCTTCATACAAACTGACAGCTATAGAACAATGTTTTATACCGTGTTAGTAGATATTACGGGATTAAATTCGCTAATCCTGAGATGCGCAAGTGGGCCTAATGCTGTTCTTATTTTGACAGATTGACGTATGGACAAGACGTTAACACACTCAAATACTTCACTACGTGCGGTCTTCAGGAGGGATACGAACCATTCTGTGTGTAAGTATATAATTTTGAACTCCAGTGTGTTTTGCTTTTAAAAAGTTAAATTACTTAGACCAATGTAATAAGCGTATCAAAAGAATGTCGATGCTATATTTACATCCTAACTTTTTTTGCGTAAATTTTCGGTCATCTGCTTATCATCCTACTAGAAATATAAAATTCCTTCAACCGAATGACCGGTATTTTGTTTTGGGCTCATAAGACGAACAGAGGAATGGACATTTTGTGGCCTCCCTGACAAGATCCGCAATTTATCCAACTTATCTCCATCACATAACTGTCAACTGCTGTTTCCTTTACAGAAACATGAAACGTGACGTCACTCATTGGTATACCAAAGATCAGCCTATATTCGAAAACACGGACGAAATGCCGGACACGAAAATCGATGTCACCAGAATTCCTGCTGGTTCGGGTACGTAGCAAAATATCGTGTAATACAAAAAATAATGAAATAAAATACAGTTTCCAAATTAAGCTTATCATTAGTCTTCATTACTACAGCAATTACTTACATATTTTAAAAATCTAAAACAGCAATGGTGGTAAGGTAAAAGCTAACAATAATTAATTATATACCTCTATTTTAAAATCAATTAAAAGTAAATTAGTAAGATAACAACTATAGCAAGAATTAAATGAGAAGAGACATTCGTAGCTCAGTTCGAAGAGCACTCGCTTCAAAAGCGAAAGGACGTAAGTTCAATTCTCACTTGAGGTAGTCGGTTATTTTTATTGGAATATAATTATTTTAATCCTAACTCTCTTTACAGAAACACCGCCATGCTTAAAGATCTCACATAACACCTTCGAGACAATGGAGAAAGCGAATTGGGAGTTCCTTCGCTTGTCCCTGCCAGTAATATGCATGTCCGAATTTATTGGGTGAGTTATGTCTTATAATACTCGGTTAACCATTTCGATCAGTTCGCGCACATATGGGTGGCGGAACCATAGTTTTTTTTGACGGGTTAAGTTCCTAGAGTGCCACGAACTGGAAGTAGCAGCGGGCCTTCCACTTGTTAAACTAACAATCTAGTGAACGATCTATAGGAAAGGCCTATATCTAGCATTGGGCTTTCAAAAGCTAATAAAAATAACTCGTATTTGCATGACTTCCTTATATCAAATGTAATAGTTGTAGTTTTTGAGATAAGAACATTTTCATTCTCCTAGTTGTATTGCCTTCAACTCCTTTTTCCAATTAACCACCATTCTGCTCAGTAGCGGAGCGTAGCGAGTCTTACTTGTTCTGTGATTCTGCTAATGATTTTATCTGCCATCATCCCGTCTAGACAAGTGCTAACAGAATAATGCAATACCTTATTTTGGTTGGTCTAGTGAACAAGAAAAAGCCCGAAGATGGGTGGAAATAAAAGAACGTCAGCAGATCCTGATGAAGGAAGCGACTGAAGCGCAAATGCCGGCACACATTGATCAGATAATGAGAAGTGGGTTTACTATGAATGATATCAAAGGTACGTTGTATATGACGCAATTAAGAATCCCTAATTTTACTTTATACCTATTGGAGTTTTAAATGTAGCGTAATAATTTTTGACCAACTTCTACTAATTTTTAGTTTGCACAGTTTTTTAAGCTCCCTTGGAGGGTAGGGACTTTACATTTTGAATGTTTGTGTTTTTAAATTGTATGTTTAAATATTCTGTTAAAGGCATTTCTTGACGATGCGGTTTGGAGTTTTTTTTTTTAATAATAAGTTAATTTTTTTAATAGCCTCTGTTGAAGTGAAAACGGCGTATTAAAACTCTAAATGACAAATGACAGCTTTAGTGCGAGGCATCACTAGTATTATTATTCAAAACAATCGATATCTGCTACGATATTAGACAGAATATCATTCAAAAATAAATTGTATGAGTAATTATTTGAACATGAAAACTTTCATTGTAAAAATTAGATTTTAAATCTTGGTTCTGTTATACAGTGACCACTTGTGAATTTCCTAGCTGAAGTTTGATATAAAAAACTGCAGTTAAACTATAGTCATTCAAAATGTGCAGTCACTACCAAAACCACGCCAAAAAAATCCAGCTTCAATTTATTTTGCATTGCCCTATAACCTTACACAGCTTACTTTACCCTTTACCCTACCTGCCCCAAGGTCTCCACTACGACGATAATCAGGAAGAAGCCCCGTCGAAGCACAAAAAGCAACCGCCCCGGCCGCCGCGGAAGGGTTCCGTCACACGGGGTGTGACGTATCAACAAGGTTGAATTAAGGCTACTTGACTTTTATCGTGCTGTCTCATTTACAGGCATTCTCGCTTAGTTAGTAAAGTCAGTTTCATAAAGAAAGAGAGAGAGAGAGATATTATTTACAGGCTTATTTTTTTTTAGCTTAGTAAAGTTTCACGCAAAAGTCACTAACCTTACAGTTACATTAAAAAATACATTAATGTAAAGTATTCATAACTTTTTTCTTTCAGGGTCTGTTTCAGAATGTACGGATAAGTTCTGTATAGGCTATTTGTTACTTATCTTTAGGATAAACACTATTTTTGCGTTTCACTACCGTTAAATAGCGCTATATGACACATTAATTCAAGTAGGTACTTTTATCCTCTACCTATTTTTATCTGTTACATAGCTATTTGCCACTATATCCGTACATTGTGAAGCAGGCCCGTAGTGTGGTAAAGGATGGAATACGAACTATTAATTTAAAATTCAACTAATGTAATTTTTACTGTTGATTTTAAAAAAACGTTTTAAGCATTATTATGACAAGTGAATAAAATAAATAAAGTTTGAAGTATTGTGGGATCATACTCCCACTACCTGTGTATATAATACACGTAACAATATTTAATTATTGTGTCAAGTAGCCTAAATAATGGTAAACACCTTTGATCTTAGTCGCTGATCTTTGATCTATTCTGTTGTTTATGTCTATTAGTGTTGTTGTTTATCTTGTTTGTGTCTTCTATATTATTTTCTCTGTTCTCATTTGTCACTTTTTACTATATTGTGTGGTTTGCAGCAGTAAATATTTACGTAAATACTTATTTAAACACTTCTCAATTCGGCCTTAACTCAAAATATCTATGAATAATGTGTACTCTTTCATAATATTGTCCATTTAACTCTTCAAGTACTCATCTAAACTATCTGTTTCAAATAATCTATCTGCTAAACGTATTAACTTCTTCCCTGCATTTAACCATTCCATTTTGAACTCTACCTCTATTGTAATAAAGTATATTTTTCTCCTCTCAGGCCAAGTCAACGGCATGCATAGATCTACTAGTGAAGCAGAGATGTCAAAATACGAGCTGGGAGTACAGAGTTTGCCTGAAGATAAGAAGGACAAGAGAGGAAGATCTCCTTTCAAGTAAGTGTTACTTTCTTTACAAATAGGCGTCCAATACTATTAAATTGCATTTGCTAATAAATTAATAATTGAAACTAGGCCACTGAATTTCATATTTCACGTTACTCTTTGTAGCGTCAAAAAATACTTTTTGTGTTAAGTATTTTTTAAGGATTGATATAAATCTAAACGTGTTAGCCTTAAAGTTGCTAGTCGGTTAAATGAACTTAGGTTGTTTAGAAAAGCTTCCTTACCTTTGATTTTACTATTTATTTTGTTTATATCTTATATGAGTATTAGATAACGGTTTACAAAGGTATCTTTCTAAACTATGAATACACTATAACATTAAACCTATTATGACGGGACTTTCACATGTAGTTAAAGAACTTAACAGAGTATATCTTACGCTATATTTTCCACTCGTTCTTGATATAATTGCCGATATACTATGTTAAACACAATAAATAATGGTTTAACCCTTACACACTAGGTTTTTCAAAAGTAAACGCGGCGAGAGTGGCGACAGAGCCAAATCTCGCAAATCTAAGACCCCAGATCCCTTCAGCGATACAGAGGTGTCCCCCGAGCGGGGACCTAGGAGACCCAACCCTCAGATTCGAGTTTCACAGGTACGTAGATAATGCAATGGTTAGTTTTCTGGAGTGTGGAGGTTTTTGAACTGTATGTATCCCGAAATTCATACTGTGTCGAGTAATTTTTGAGGTTGCATATCTAATTTCTCTTTGTTAATTTTTGTTGAATTAGGGATGACGACTAACTTTATTTTCTTCATCTATCAGGTATTTGTTATTTTTCACACAATCAAAATATTACAGAGATATATTGATTTGGAATGTCGCAAGACGTCACGCACGAGCCCTTCTACCGAACTTTGACGCGCTTTATTTTTTTAATTTTTGAGTTGGTTGAAAAAAGAAAAAAATAAAGTCCATAAGTTTTTGATAATCAAACTGACGGACTAAATAGAATTAAATTTTCTTTACTTACTCGTCATCACTATTAACTGAATATACGGAGAGCCTATTCAAGGTGACCTTATGTAATGTACATCGTGTCTAATAACCGCCACATACCTCGCTAATAAAATGCAGATAATTTTCTAGAACTATTAACATAATATAGGGTATAGTTTAGTTTTTGTAATTTAGAGCCTCTTGGAAATCGCTCTATAATCGCAGATTGTAAATATTCTGCCAAATTGTATAGTAATTAATATATTCACATAAATAATATTGTACAGGCAAAGAATAGGATTGTAAATAGTAAGTTGTGACTACGATACTATATACATAAATGATACTTGTACTTATATCAATCTCAATAACTACACTGATTATAAGTTATTATGAAGTTTAAAAAAGTAGGAGTTTATTAAAATCATGACTCCTGTGACTGGCTACAGTATTCTAAAACACTCATGAAATATAAACTTATTTGAAACTGAAATTAATACCAGTTTAGTTAATTATAACAATACCAGTGACTTTGCGTTCAGTTTTGTTTGACACTATGTAACCTATATTTGTGTTTTGTACTACGTTACTACAGCGGTTTTTCTTAAGTGCGCTTGCGCATTCAGAATTACTAAATACAGTTCCTAAATATGGAATTAAACATCATTCTAAAGCTATCTGTTTGTATGACGATTACAAAGACAGAACGATTTCTTTCTGCCTCACTCAGAGACCACAATGAACAATAAAGTATTGAGTAACATTTTATTTTATTCAACAACTGTCTTTCTCTTAAGTAACCGTTGAACTCAAGTGTCATCCCTGCAGTTTAGTAGTCCCCTACCAAGATAATCCTGTGATGCGCAAATACCTAATTGTGTTAACTGTTCCCTTTCCTCCCTAAGGCGAATCAGAGATATAACGGCATGCTTCCCAGAATTAGTCAGCCTACGTTGTATGGCAGCCAAGCGGGTTTGAACGTAAGTCCCAGCGACTGTTATCTAACATAGTTGTGTGTGTGTCTTACTAACGTAATCTTTTGATGTGGTTTATAAACAATATCAGTACAATGTGCTTTATAAAAAACATGTTTTGCAATATCAGATTTGACACGATAAGGAGATTTAAAGAAAAATAAACTAAAAAGTGTAATTCTTCCCAAAGTCATGAATTAGACTTTTACTAAATTCCTTTTTATTTGAATTCTCTTTAGCTAAGCTGTCTTCAATATTACTCTGGCGTGCCATTTTAAGCTCATCCTGTATTATAGTATCGGAAAACAGACCGAAAAATACCTATAAATATAAAGAGGCTAAGGCTCGACTAATATTACACTTTATATAAATTTATTAAATAAATAGTTTTATATTATTCAAATTACATTCTAAGTGAATTCTGAAAGCAATCCACATATTCAAATATGTATTTTTAGTTACTAGAAAGATATCAGTACATATTTTTAATAACTAAAAAATCATAAAGATTTCTATTTTCACGGCCGTGGCTGTAATTTCTTGCGTATCATCTTCCCTCTTAACTTAGTCGGTTTCTAAGGTAGACGTCTGAGGCACTTTCATTCGTATTGCAACAACATTTTAGTTGACACCACCAACCAATTGACATACTTTTTATGAGCTGTCAATGAAATGCGTTATTTTACTACTTTTAACTGTGTCAATAGAAAAAACGACAATAGTTCGATTCACAACTCCCACAGAAAGCCACAAAGTAAGTAGAACCGTTGTTCAAAGTGTCCTTTCCTTTACTTTCAAAGATGACTGACAATCAACAGACGAACCTGCAAATGCAGACTCCCACGCAAGACCGGAAGCAGATGACGACTAGCACCCTCTCTGCAGCGACCACGGAAACAGTCGGGAACGAGATCTTCGACGCCGAATGTTTGAAACTAATCAACGAATACTTTTATGGTGTCAGGTAATATTCGTTGTATACATCATCATCATCATCATTTCAGCCACAGGACGTCTACTGCTGAACATAGGCCTCCCCCAGTGACTTCCATATTGGCTAGTTGGAAGCGGCCTGCATTTAGCGGGGCTTACTGCAACCTTTACCAGGTCGTCTGTCCTTGTATATACTAACCTTGTATATAATAAGTAAAAAAAAAATTTAAAAAATATTATATAGAAGATATTTCTTTATTCATTTAAGAATATAGCATACCGAGCTGCATCAGAAAATATACAGAATTTTTATTTTTACATTAATGATGATGAATATTCATTGCGTTAACACCTACTATTTATGGGTCCCTAAATAGTAGGGATAAACAGCCCTTTAGAGGTTACTTATGATGTAGCTATTATATTTTTTTGTTTTATTTCCAGAGTTTACCCCGGTCAGGATCCAACACACGTGTACGTGGGATGGGTGACCACGCAATACCACCTGCACTCTAAAGACTTCAATCAGAATAAGGTCATGAAGTCCTCCGTCATCATCACTGACGATTACGACAGAGTCATTGAAAGGTTAGCTATATCAGAATACATTTAATTGTCTATAGTCCCCTTGTTGGCGTTAATGGTTGCATATATACCGTCACGTATAAAAGGACTGCTTTATGAAGGTCACGGCCGCCCCCTGGGCTGAGTCAAATAATTTGAAAAAATGTTAATTGTCAAATTATCGATGATGATATTTTCCACTACCTATACACATTGGTGTGATGGAGTGGAAATTATCATCAACTGCCAGGCGTGGAAAGAATTTATTATAATTTTTATAAACGGCCTCCATAGCTAAGAAGCGAGCACTCTGGACTTGGCTTCGTCATGTCTGAGGTCCCGGGTCGGAACGAAAACGAACTTTTCTATTTTATCTACGGTCAGGGTTTTGTGGTACCATAATTCTTTCTAATTTTTTATAATAAGTGGTTTACCTACATATTTTATCAGAGTGATGATCAGAGCAATGTATGTGATGTTGTATAATATTTGTATTTACCTATTTATAGTGTAAACCGGCAATCCTGCTACATGGTCCGCGCAGACGAGTTGTACAACGAAGTGATGGCCGAAGCGACGGGCGCTAAGGGCGCGTCACAGGGCATGTTTATTGGCAGTTCAGTAGACACTTCTACTGGGACAGTAGCCTTTACTTGCGAGGGGAAAGACACTAGCATCAAGTTTAAGGTAAAAATGTTATAGTTTTTTTATATTATAAGTATGAATTACAATGTGATTTGAATAACACAACTGAGTAATAAACTCGGGACAAATCTTTACAAAAAAAAATTGGATTCGTCAAAATTGAGTCCGTCATGTCATTCGATCAGCACGATGGTGTCTTGTTATTTTAATGTCATCCGAATGGCAACATAGCGTGTCTTATCTGCTCTGCGTGACATTAAGCCAATCCAACGTATTTTGTTGAAAGTTAAATTTTTTATTTTGTTAAAAATCCACTTACCATTGTCTAAATGTACTTGGTCAACGGATTATATTTATTTTTTCAATATTTTTTTTTAATTAAAAATGTATTTGATTTTGACCGTAGATGGAGCCGGAAACAAAACTTTTCCCAGCCATCTTCGTCGAGGCGACCTCCAAAGAAATCCTCCAGATCGAACTGGGCCGTTCCACCACCAGCCTCCCGCTCAGCGCGGCCGTGCTGCCCACCAGCGACAAGCACGTCATCCCGCAGTTCCCTCCGCGGCTGAAGGTGCAGTGTCTGAAGCCCCACCAGTGGGCTAGGGTAAGTTGGAGATGTTACTTTTCTTCTTTTTTTTAGATTGAAACTGGGGATCCACTAGACTACAGTGAGTTGTCTTGTTGTTTTTTGATTCTGTTCGTTCCGTACACAAAGGGTAAAACGGGACCCTATTACTAAGGCTCCGCTGTCCTTCTGTCTGTCTGTCTGTCCGTCTGTCAGCAGGCTGTATCTCATGAACCGTAATAGTTAGAGAGTGGAATTTTTCACTGATGATATATTTCTGTTGCCGCTATAACAACAAATACTAAAAAACAGAATACAATAAATATTTAAGGGGGCTCCCATACAACAAACATGATTTTTTGCCGTTTTTATAGATAATGGTACAGAATCCTCCGTGCGCAAGTCCGAATCGCACTTAGCCGGTTTTTTTACATCAATACAAACCAACTGCAAAGTCTGCTTGGAGATGACGTGCAGACAAAATAAAATCAAAACTTCTGTAAAAACATTTACTGCCTGCGCGCGGACACAATAGTTTTGCTTTTGTATCTACCCATTGACAGGAGAATGATTCTTATTCGATTCAAGTCACAAAATCATTATGTTAGCCCACAGCACTTATAACATTAAAGAGCACGATCTCCCGCTTTATTCATCCAGCCACTGCCAGCCATCTTCCTTAGGTTGTCGGTCTATCGATCGAGGTGCGTCCTACACTACGTTTTCAGCAGAACCCCTTTGCTCCAACTTTCATTGGCTCTGCGGCTGATGTGGCTGGCTCACTGCCACTTAAGCTTGTTACACTTTTGGACTATGTTCATTGATTCGGCCTTCTGTTGAATGATCTTGACGTTCCAGGTTTTATCTCTTAACGAGATCCCAAACATCGACCTTTACATAGCTCGCTTAGTGACGTGAAGTGGTCAGTAGGTCAGCTTTACTGTCATGTTCCACGTTTCGACTCCGTGTCATCACTTTGGCAGTGGTGTTAAGAAGATATGACGCAATTTTTCAAAAGCAAGTCGCAACAAAGCACATAAACATATATTTATGTTTGTTGTAGGTACCAAACCAATCGCTACAAGTTCACGCTCTGAAACTGTCAGATATCCGTGGTTGGTCGATGCTTTGTGAAGACGCAGTATCCATGCTGGCACTTCACATACCAGGTAAGAAACTAATATAGCAAAAAGGCATTTTTTGTGGAGTGCCACAGGGTACCATCCTAGGACTTAAATTTTATTTTATACGTGTAACGTGGAAAGTAACTACCTTATTGATCAGATTGATTTTTTTTATTAACACTAGAAGTATATTTTTTAAAGATCAGTTTGCGAATTAGACAGGAAAATTAGACTTCCAAAAGAAAAATAAATACTTATGTAATATAAAATTTATTACAGAGGAAGATCGTTGCATAGACATTCTGGAGTTGATAGAAATGGACAAGCTACTTAGTTTCCATTCACATACTCTTACACTTTATGCTGCATTGTGCTATCAAAGTAATTACAGGTAAGTTCAAAATGAAATAACTACTAGAAACTAATATAATTTAAAATTACTGAATATTCAAACCTCATCATAACTATGCATAAATGACGACCTCCGTAGCCGAGAGGCGAGTACGTCGGACTATATGGCGTTGCCATCTCTGAGGTTCCTGGTTCGATCCCCGGTCGGGTCAATGTAGAAAACGAACTTTTCTATATTGTCTCGGGTCTGGGTGTTGTGGTACCGTCGTTGTTTCTGATTTTAATACAAGTGCTTTAGCTACTTACCTTAGGATCAGAGCAATGTATGTGATTTTGTCCAATATTTATTTATTTATAAAAAATGATTTATGATATTTAAAAGTACACACCTATTTCAAGAAGAATAATGTGGGGTATCTTAAAAAATACCAGAGATAGAGCACCCAGGCCCGTTGAGATAGCGGGGTCATACAATCAGCTCTGCGATTTTCCGTAGTTTTTGAGTAACGAATATTTTTGATAGGACAAATCATGTATGTGATCACAAAGATTGAAATCATCGACACACATGCTGTTTTCTGATCGATATACTTAATATTATTGCGTCACATAAAAGTTGATTTCAAAGCTAGTTTTATTTTTATTAATGGGGTATTTTACTTGCTACACTTTTAGAGCACAATATATGGCCTAACTTTATCAAATTAGACTTAACGGCCAAACATGGCTGCCCTATCAAAACGTATTTATAAAGTTTACACTTACCTATTAGTACATCCATCTTAACGACATTTCTCGCCAGGGCCGCCCACGCACTCTGTCAGCACGTAGACCAGAAACAGCTGCTGTACGCGATCAAATCGCAATACATGTCCGGGCCTCTGAGGCAAGGGTTCTACGATCTGCTCATAGCTCTGCATCTGGAGTCGCATGCTACTACCATGTAAGTGTTATCAATTTAAAAAAAAATGTTGCCTGTAAAGTAGCTTTACGGACGTTGATTTTACGTGATAACGTCATAAGAAAACATTGATGCTACTCGGACGCATCCGATGGAGTGGAAGAGAGATAGATGCGTCACAAGCCGAACGCTTAGGCCGATCGTGCCTCTTTATCGCTTGTTCCCCACTCTCGCTCGCACGAGGAAAGTGTCATTTTTCGAGCGTGCAGCCTGTCATTAATTTATTTTTATAAATCAATGACAGGTTGACTTATACCACAAATTATCAAATCTAATACCTCGGACGTAAAATTTTTATCTAAGTAAACTCAGCTGTGACCATGTTATGTATGCCAAGGTCGGTAGAACATTGGAAATGTTAACGAAAATGTACCTTAATTCCATTATAACCATGATCTGGATAAATAAATTTCATTTTATTTCACTTAAACTTTGACGTCCTTTGACGACCTCCGGAGCCAAGAAGGCGCTTTTTAGGTCCCTGGATTAGTTCCCGGTCGGGTCAATGTAGAAAACGAACTTTGCTCGAGATATTGTCTCGGGGGTAGGTGCTCTGGCACCGTCATTCTTCTGATTTTTATAGCTTATTCATCAGGGTAATGTATGTGTTGTTGTCCAAACTTTATTTATTATTCTGTTGTCGTATAGGGAAACCTGCAAGAACGAGTTCGTAATCCCCCTCGGGCCAGAGCTGAAGTCGCTGTACGACGAGCCCGACATGGGGCACAGCCTGCGCTCGCTGCAGACCGAGAGCGTGCGCCCGCAGATGAAGATGACTGACATCGCGTGAGTTATATAGTACACTGTCAACAGCTTTAAATTCAAATTTAATAAGAGCAAAGACACAATTGAATAGTGAAACAAGTATATTCTCAAAGAACACACTTATTGTTACACCCTACCATCCCCCGCCCCTCCCGTTGTCACATCTATGAAACCCTTTCCTGGAATGAGGGGTAGGGAGGGGTTCCTCCCCCTTAAAGTGTGACGTAATTTATAGATGGTGAAGTCCTCCATCGATAGTTTCATAACTAATTGGAATGTTCACTCCTTTCACGAATAACATCAAGTCATCATTTCTTTAAAATAACACCAAAATTAAGACATGCTTTCATTCATTATTTTCAGTTGTGTAACTATTGAATTTTAATTGATGTATGAGATTTAACTGAACTGATAGAATAATTTTGATACATTTTGGAACATTATTGACGCAGAAATTATTATCTAAATAACGAAGCGCTACTCTCAAGAAAATACGTGTATTATGACAATATAAAAAACAAAAATATAACTGTGTTTTTAATGGATTTGTAGTGTTCAAACATCTTCAATCAGCCGTCTGATGTCCATTTAGTTATATTTCTATTAAATTCACAGGTCCCATCTTAACAACGTTATTAGGCCTATCCCTTCAAATATATTTTCTCCTCAAAGCTAATAAAACCTCTTCTTCCAGCGAGAACATATCAGACATCAGTAACCTGTACTCCCCGTACTTCCCGCTAGAGGTCGTACGGGAGTTCCTGATGCAAGCGCTAGCTGAAGCGGTGGAGACCAACCAAGTCCACAATAGGGACCCGGTCGGAGGCAGCAACGAGAATTTGTTCTTGTAAGTATATTGTCATTATCATAGCAGCTATAGGACGTTCACTGAACATAGGCCGCTTTCAATCGGGCAGTATGGAAGGGAGGCCTTTATTGATTAACTTTAGTTCTATGGAACTAACACAAAAATTACCCCTTCGTATATGAATGATTGATGATGATTTTCAACATTAAATAATTTCTGAAAACACTACCGAGATTTTATGATAAAATTAACTATTTTTTACCGCAGCCTTGGACGATTTAGTAAAAAAATGCAGCAAACTATACATCGACTGTCATGGTCTCTAAGTAAGGATTTAATCCTTGTGTTACTAGATACCAAATAATGTACTTTGCCAAGGACATCTATCAGCATACACAGCCTGGAGCCAATTTAGCATAGACCATTTTCTAAATTTGATCCAAAAAACTTTCCGTTAAAACCGCACCACTACACTAAACAGATATGCTAGAATAATTCAACTTATCAATTCAGGAAAGCAGTAATTAAAGTTTAAAAAAATCTATTTGTTTTAGGCCCCTGATAAAGCTAGTGGATCGGCTATTGCTTGTCGGTATGATGAGAGATGAGGACGTAGAGAAACTGCTTATCATGATCAACCCTGAAACCTGGGACCCCACTTTTGATAGAGGTTAGTATCCTTACTAGTTTTTGACCACTGTATGTTACACCTGTTATTTCCATGTATTCTGGCAAATAAACAATTTGATTTGATTTGATTAGTAAAGAACTACTTTAGGGATGTAACTTGACACATTTTTACTGGTTTTTTATATTTTTGAAATTCTGCTATGATCCGTGTGCAATTATACAGGGTGTATTATAGAATAGAATACACTTTAAAACCACGTGATCAGCTGCTCATAGACATCAACTTTTACTGTAGAAGCAACATCAAAATCGTGTTTTTTGCAAATACTGCATATTTTAATCATTGAAGTAGCAAGTTACTTTGTATGGACCACATATAAAAAAAAAAACGAATTCGGTGTTCTTACTACTACTAATTGTATTATCACAATGTCAAAATATTTTCTAAGCAATTGAAAAGTAAAGTATAAGCCGAAACTTTAAACATACAACACATTTCGAACCTTACCAACTGTATTTAAACATTGCAGAAGGCAAAGACGAACACCGCAAAGGCCTACTTCACATGAAGATGGCTGAAGGAGCTAAACTTCAGATGTGCTACCTACTTCAGCACCTCAACGACATTCAGCTCAGACACCGTGTGGAGTCCATCATAGCGTTCGCTCACGACTTCGTCGGTGACCTGCAGACTGATCAGTTAAGGTAATCAAACATATAATATGGCCTACCAAAAAGATAGACTAGGTTTAAACGGTGTCTAAAGAATAACCAACCAATTTAAAATGTTGACACCTCAAAAATGTCTCGGTCCCACTCCACGCGTTGGCTAAAAGCTGTTATTTGAGAGTGTAATTGATTGTAAATAAAATAAAATGGATGATTCCAAACATAATAGTTTATAGTAACCATTAAAAAATTCCACTACACACCTTCTGGATCCATCATCAGATCTATAATGTTATCAAATTATTGTATTGTCATACAGATTGTACATCTTTCTGTAAATATCAACTGTAACTTTATTGTTTGGTGTGCAATAAAAAAAATCCAAATGAAAGTTAAGCTGATGAAAGCTTCTTAATATTATTTCATTTTGAACATCCTTATCAGGTAATAAAACGACTAACGTACGTAATAGCACTAAGAAACACTTGTTTTGCAGACGTTACACCGAAATCAAGCAGTCGGACTTGCCCAGTGCGGTCGCCGCCAAGAAAACAAGAGAGTTCCGTTGCCCTCCTAGAGAGCAGATGAATGCTATACTCAGTAAGTTTTATTTGTTAAATCCTTTTATCATTAACTATTATTACAAATTAAAGTTGTTTGAAAGTAAGCAAAAGAAAACTGGCAGATCATTTGAGCGATCTGAGTTTCATTAAATTAGTTGGAGACGGGAGCTGATGAAATAAAAATAAAATTGCGACCTACATAGTTCGCTAAATGAATCAAACATTCATTCACGAACTACTATGCTGAAGACCTTACAGAAAAAAATAATAATGAATGTATGTGACATTCGAAATCTGCACTATGAATATGAATCTGCACTTTCGAAATATGAGCAAAATTCCTGCCTACTCGTTACTTAAAACCATTAAAAAAGGTAAACGAGTGAGTGAATAATTTATTGTCATCATTCAAATCGCAATCAGTCAGTCAACCTGATGACGTTACGAATTTCCGGTAATTTAATAAGGTTTACAACCAAATTTGATGTGTCGTAATAAAATGTCTGTGTACTTATTTACCTTACAATTTATATTTTCTAGGTTTCAAGCACTTAGAAGAGGAAGACAAAGAGAACTGTCCGTGCGGCGAGGAACTAATCTTGCGAATGAACGAGTTCCACGAGGCGCTCATGACGCACGTGTCGCTCAACGCGCTGGCCGAGCCCGACCCTGAGGTACGCTCTCATCATCAAGATTCCGAAACCCACTGCTCACCATATATTATAATGTAGACAACATAATGCCTCTCTAACTATAAATTCGTAATACCTCTTAGAGGATCATCCTCTCCTTTGCTTAAATACAACATTTTTTTTAATTTCATCGACATCGAATTTATCACGTGACCAAGAAGATAATAATGACCATCGTATTTTTTTTAAATTTAATCGACTTTTCGAAGAAAATGTTTATTATTTGAGCGACAGAATCTGCCACGTCCGTGAGGGTTCGAGTATAGCTACCCAGAAATTAGAAAAAAATATGAAGAATAATATGTTGCATATGTGTATGAATGTGTAATTGTTATCCTAAAAAACATTTCTTGTCACAGGAAAATGCTGAACCTGAAACAAAACCTGGTGCCTTCGGCAAACTGTACAACATCATCAACACTGTCAAAGAGCTGGAAGACGAACCAAAGGTAAGACGATTGAAAATATTTTATTTACCTATTGACGACCTGATTGGCGTAGTGGAGCATGAAGCTATTGGCTTGAATGCAATGGGTCAATTCCCGGTTCTAGTCAAATCGGGAATCGATTTGTATAAATTCTGTTGGGTCTGGGTGTGCTAGCAAACGCCGCCTGCAAAGTACATTGCCTTTATTCAAACAATTTGTGTGTTATGTGACTCATTTTTATTTATTTAAAAGTTATTAAATACGTTTATTATAGTGCACAAAACATGGAGAGGAACCCTACACATTTAGAATTGAATATGATGTCATTTATGGTCCAAAATGGTCTAGTTCCCCTGTCTTAGGGTAACGGAGGTCTGACGGAAATCCCCCTTAGGTCCACCTGCGCATCTCAGGATTAGCTAATTTAATCCCGAACTATCCACTAACACGGTATTAAACATTGTTCTATGGCTGTCAGTTTGTATGACGTTGACAGAGACAGAATGAGTCCTTAATTCGTACTAAACTAATCCGTTGGTGCGCAAGTCAACCTAAATGTAAAAAACCAGAATTTCCGCATCTAGATCCTATAGTCAGGAGCTAGAAAGATAAGGATTTTCATTTTAAACACAAAAACAGTATGTGAAAAAAATAACTAGTTCATATATCACCACTGAAAAATCATAGTTATTATGGGTATCATAAGTAAGCCTCATACAATGAGCGCTCGCTTAGTTTCTTCTTTCTGTGAATATCACCAAAGAATCTTTTGCAGGCCATTGAGGAACCACCCAAGAAGTCCCCAGAAGAGAAGTTCCGCAAAGTGCTGATCCAAACTATCGTCAGCTGGGCCGAGGAGTCGCAGATCGAAACCCCCAAGCTCGTCAGAGAGATGTTCAGGTAAAACTGTACTAAAGATTATTGAAACACTATCAATTACGTTGACGATTGTCTGATGTAATGGTTCACGCTCGGGATTACGAAGCCAGGCGGTTGCAGGTTCGAATCCCGTAAGGGGCAGATCCGTAAACGAACAAAGTCAAAGTCATTTATTGCATTCATGAGTACCAATAGGTAACAAATACAGTGTGTGTGTAAATATCATAAAGCCCATTTGGGCATGGCAAATCAAAAAAGTTGTTGACATAGCCCGACGGATTAGCAAGCTAAAGTTGCAGTTCCACGTACCGGCAAATGCAGCGTTGGACTCACACCCACAAAGTGGACAGACGACCTGGTTAAGGTTGCAGGAAGCCGCTGGTTGCAGCCGCGCGCAACCGGACCATCTGGAAGTCACTGGGGGAGGCTTATGTTCAGCAGTGGACGTCCTATGGCTGAAATTGATGATGATGAAGGGCCAGATGTTAGGGTAATAAACATGAGCATTTGTAACTTTCATGGGTGTTTTTAAATGTATTTTGGAAAAAAAAACGACGACCTCTAATGGAAATCTTGTCTTCTTTCGTTTCCCATTTGAGTCATGCCAATTCTTTAAAGTCTCATATTCTATGCTATGCTACGCAATAATATGCTAAAAGTAGCGGCACGGATGTTGAGCGCTGAACGAAAGTTGCGCAGATAAACATTACGATTACGTGATTGGCTAGTCGCGCGCCGCGTCTGCACTGCCGGCTGTGATTAGTTGTTAGCTCCGCGCACACGCATCTCTGCAACGATGAACGTCTCGTAAGATGCGCAAAGACATCCCTACTCTTTGCCCTAGCGCTCAACATCGAAGCCGCGGACTGTAGTGATATTTGACGGCACAGAATTGCGAATACAACAGTCAATATTTTTTTAAGCCATGTAACCTTTTACAGCCTCCTAGTCCGCCAATACGACGCAGTGGGCGAATTAATCCGAGCCCTAGAGAAGACTTACGTCATCAACGCTAAAACCAAGTTGGACGTGGCCGAGATGTGGGTGGGGCTCAGTCAGATCCGCGCGCTGCTGCCTGTACAGATGAGCCAGGAAGAAGAAGAGCTTATGCGGAAGAGACTCTGGTAGGTGGAATGTACCTTATTGCAATGACATTAAGGTTGCAATTAAGACGTTCGTGTGATTTTAGTGGAGATTCGCGCTGTTGTCGGTACTGATAAGTATGTCGTAAGCTTCGGGAAAATAATTAGTAAAAAGAGGTTAAAAATTGCAACAAGAAAGTTAAAAACTGCTGAAACATGATATGACTAAATTAAATTTCTTTTTTGCAGGAAACTCGTGAACAACCACACATTCTTCCAGCATCCTGATTTGATTCGGTAAGTTTTTTCGAGTGCCTTTCTATTCCTTACTTTACTTTATAGTACATAGTAATTTTGCCGCCCCCACCAATCCCTTGCACACTTACATTATTTATTATTTTACCTTAAAACTAGACTCTGCTTAAAACTGGATTGATCCCTATAATTCATTTACCTCTCTAGTTTTATCAAATATATCATTTATATCAAATATATTCACTCAATAAAACGGAAATTAACGCGATCATAATTTCATTTCTTTAAATTTAAATTATGCAACGCGAAGTAATCAAATGTATCAGTCTCTAAAAAGTTAATCAACTGTCAGATCCGACGACGACGTCTTTAGTCGAGTGGCAAGCATGCCGGACTTGGTTTCATCAACTTTTAAGTCCCGAGTTCGAGTTCGATTCCCAGTGGGCTTGATGAACAAAAACCTTTTTTTTTAATTTTCTCAAGTCTGGGTGCTGTAAATTTAAGAAGGGGCCTAACAAGTTGGCCTTACTAAAACCTTCTCGTTTTTATCCAGAGTGCTCCGTGTCCACGAGAACGTGATGGCGGTGATGATGAACACTCTAGGCCGACGTGCGCAAGCGCAGTCCGACGCGCAGCCTGCCTCGCCGCCTACCGCCGATGATAAGGAGAAGGTAGGTGATGAATGATGGTGATGATGATGATAAATACTCTAGGCCGACGTGCGCAGGCTCACTCCGACGCGTGTTTAGGTGACATAACCTGAATTTTCATAATCATTATTAAGCAATAGGACGTCCACTGCTGAACATAAGCCTATGCCAATGACTTTCAGATTGTCCGGTTGACAGTGGCCTGCAGCTTTCTGTAACCTTTACCAGGTCGCCTGTCCACCTTGTGGGTGGACCTCTTACGCTGCGCTTGCCGGTACTTGGCTTACATTCCAGAACCATTTTTTCCCTTAGGCCGTCGGTTGGTGTTAATTTACTACATTAAATATTAGGCCGTCAAGCGGTGGACTTAAATGCCTTAATCGATTGCCCTAATTCGGCACTCCTAATCCATACAATGTTCCTCTATAATAATAACAACTTTTTCCCCAGGATACATCCCACGAAATGGTGGTGGCCTGCTGCCGCTTCCTCTGCTACTTCTGCCGCACTGGTAGACAGAACCAGAAGGCCATGTTCGACCACTTCGACTTCCTTCTAGAAAATTCTAACATCCTCCTGTCCAGACCTTCGTTGAGAGGATCCACGCCGCTGGACGTAGCGTACTCCAGTCTTATGGAGAACACTGAATTGGCTCTTGCTTTGAGGTTTGTATAAGTGTTTTAACCTTATTTAAGTCTAAGTTGTTGCTTATAAGTTTTTTAGTGTATAACATATTCCTAGTCTACTTCTTGTTGGCTATATTGTTAAGAGTGAGGAATAGTGACATTTTTTTACCATTTTCAATTTTTTTCTTTTCTTGCCTGTTTTTAAATAATAGATACATTATTTTGTCAGTTAGCGCTTTATGAAACGTTGCTAACGCATGATTATTAACTGTTACCTAAAAACATTGTAAGATGGCACTATACAGGGTTGCATTGCAAAGGGGTGCCAAATTTTCAGGGGCCACTCAGAATCAGTAACTAAATCGATCTACGATATAAACGATCTAAGAAACAAACTTATTTTTTTATTTTATTTTTTACTATTACCTGTTCAAAGATGGTACGCGTGGATAATCTTGTCTCATTCATAAAAATACGCATGCACTATCTCTGTGTAACCTAGAACTGCAAAGTTAAATGTAATAATAGTCACAATGGTGCGCGAAAACAAAACTTAGCCTTTTCGATGAAAAAATTTGGCACCCCTTTGTAATGTAACCCTGTATGATACGCTCAGATACTATGTATAATATTAAAGGTTCCTAAATTGCACTATCGTCCCGAGCTTCAAACACTATGTTGGTAATTCATTCATGAGAAAACGTATAAAAAATTTCAATAAAGTACCACTGACTCTTGTTAACAGTTGTTCACGAGTTTCACATTTAAATAAAAATGTTGTCTTTAAAGATGGTTTACAAACGATAATTTTACGTGTTTAGAAAACATGATGCTACTCGGACGCATCGGCCGATGGAGTCGAAGAGAGATTTATGCGTCCGTCACAAGCCGATCGCTTAGGCTGATCAGGTCTTTCTATAGCTTGTTCCGCGCTCTCGCTCGCATGCGGAACGTGACACTTTTTCGTGCGTGCAGCCGGTGTTCATCGCATAAGCACTCCAGTCACGCCACCTACGGGTACACTCTGTGGACAAACACAAGCAATTTTAAATAAACACCCTTTAGTAACACACATAACACTGACATAAAAACCTGACACTTTTGCATTGATCTGTCCCACATGCAATTATTGGGAAATTGTATGTAATTATACTGGTCTTTTATTTACGCGAACACGATACATTTAAATGAAACTACTTTTACGGATTATTTCGCGATTTATTAACATTTTATTTAACCTGACGTTTCGAACACTTTACAGCGTTCGTGGTCACAGGTAGACTAAGGTGTTATTCGTCTTTACAATATTTTGAAAAAATATAAACTGCCGTCACTCAGTTAATATTAATTTGTGTTTCTATCTACGCAAAAAGAGCTAACTGTATCTAGAGGTCTTGCAGTGCGGGGCCTAGCATGGGATTTCGTTAAAACAGGATCCCATGCTGGTGGTATTTTTCAACCATCTTCTCTGTTGAAATTCGGGTGTCTTCTAATTTCAATTGCCTCCCGTAACATGCGAGGAACAAATCGTCGTTCTCTTGCAAGGACTTTAGGCTGGTCAAATCGTATGAAATGGTTGGGTGTATCTAAGGCATGTTCACACACTGCAGACTTAGTATTCCGTCTATGTTTGATGTCGGCTATATGTTCTTTTACCCGCACGCCTATACTTCGTTTTGTTTCCTGTAACGAAGTCCCATGCTAGGCCCCGCACTGCAAGACCTCTAGATACAGTTAGCTCTTTTTGCGTAGATAGGAACACAAATTAATATTAACTGAGTGACGGCAGTTTATATTTTTTCAAAATATTGTAAAGACGAATAACACCTTAGTCTACCTGTGACCACGAACGCTGTAAAGTGTTCGAAACGTCAGGTTAAATAAAATGTTAATAAATCGCGAAATAATCCGTAAAAGTAGTTTCATTTAATTGTATGTAATTATTTAGTATGTGAGGTTGTCTAATATTTATTTATATCATTTATCCGTCTCTCCATGACAGAGAGCACTACCTAGAGAAGATAGCGGTGTACCTGTCCCGCTGCGGGCTGCAGAGCAACTCGGAGCTGATCGAGAAGGGCTACCCCGACCTGGGCTGGGACCCCGTGGAGGGCGAGAGGTACCTCGACTTCCTGCGGTTCTGCGTTTGGGTTTGTACTTAAATTTTATTCTGACCAAATAGGGGAGTTGGGCTGGAATAGTTTTTATCTGATTTTATATAACATGTCTGTGTATGTGTCATAGAAGTTCAATTATGTAAATTAATTTGCTGTTTAAATGGCAGCCATTGTGCTCTGTGGCACACCGGTTCCCAAATTTCAACATACCATCCATCCATCCATCAGCCTAAAGACGTCCACTGCTGGACATAGGCCTCCCCTAAAGATTTCCACAAAGATCGGTCCTGTGCCACCCGCATCCAGCGGCTTCCCGCGACCTTCACCAGATTGTCGGTCCACCTTGTGGGGGGGCCTACCAACTCTACGCCTTCCGGCCCGCAGCCGCCATTCAAGGACCTTCCTGCCCCAACGGCCATCAGTCCTGCAAGCAATGTGCCCCGCCCACTGCCACTTAAGGTTTGCGATTCTGAGAGCTACGTCGGCGACTTTGGTTCGCCTCCGGATCGTCTCATTTCTGATTCGATCGCGAAGGGAAACTCCGAGCATAGCTCTCTCCATCGCCCTTTGAGTGACCTTGAGCTTTCTTATGAGGCCTATCGTTAGCGGCCACGTCTCAGATCCGTATGTCATCGCTGGCAACACACATTGATTCCATACCTTGGTCTTGAGACATTGCGGTAGTATTTGCGAAGAGAAGATATTACGTAGCTTCCCGAACGCTGCCCATCCGAGTTGGATTCGACGATCATTAACATACCTAATCCGGTATATTAGGACCAAATTGACTGTGACTGTCGAATACTGTCACAACCAATTTGTTACTAAAGAGTGATCTTATAAGACTTTCGTTTTTCCAATTGAGCGAAGCTTAGGGTATCCCAAAAAGATGGTCTTCTTTTGGGAGTTGAAATCATTCCCAAGGTTCTAAGGATTATATTGCATTGTTATATTAAGATCCAACACTGGCCATGGCCCCTACTTTTTCAACAAACTTTAAAGTACCATTTCCAAAATCAACCATCCATTCCTCACAGGTGAACGGCGAAAGCGTAGAAGAGAACGCGAACCTTGTGATCCGACTGCTCATCCGTCGACCGGAGTGCTTAGGCCCGGCTCTAAGAGGCGAGGGCGAGGGACTACTGAAGGCCATCGTGGACGCCAACCGCATGAGCGAGCGCATCGCCGACCGCCGCAAGCTGAGGGAGATGGAGCAGGAGGGGGATGTCACGGTTAGTGGACTCAACACACAATCAGCACACAGTCACTACACACACACATACTACATAAACACAAGCTACAAAACACAAGCTACATATACACATATATCTGCCACACAGATAAGGGTTTGACGGGTGATGACAGCTCGCAGACGGGTCTGATATGAAGTTCCAAATGCCGTCGCTGCGACGCACGCTGTTGCGAAAAAAAATTCAAGTGGTACGCCCTTGCGAAAAGCCTTTGTATCAAAAATCGCTAAATCGTATGACGGACTTGCGAACACGCTCTCGCGAAATATATTTTATATGTGGTACGCTAGATCGATAGTCACGGTATCGACATCTATTGTTGCGATTGGAGTGCCTATTCAAATCTACCGTATGGGAATCGAACTCACGACCTCGATGAAACACAGCACCTTTAGTATTTGGAAGGAAGAGAAACGAAAAATATTATTTTTGATTAACTTTTATTTTATGTATGTACTATAGGTTTACAAAACAAATCAAAGGTAAATGGGCATTTCGTTCGGACCTGTGACCCACCAGCGACCACTAACGAAACTAGTCGGAATCACTTGAATTTTTTTTCGCAACAGCGTGCGTCGCAGCGACGGCTTTCGGAACTACTTAACAGACCCCTCGCAGACAAGAGGGTATTTAACAAGATACTTATTTCTTTACCCATCTGAGAAATGGGAATGGGAAATTAACTAAAAATTACAGAGACTCTTATCCTAGTATACTCGTTACAGTTCAGCCACCCACTCCCCGAGTCGGACGAAGATGAAGACTACATAGACACCGGCGCCGCCATACTCAACTTCTACTGTACGTTAGTCGACTTGCTGGGCCGCTGCGCGCCTGACGCGGGAGTTATTGCTTTGGTGAGTTACTAAAAGAAGTAGGATTACAGCTTTTAGTTTATTGTTTTATGAAAATCTAGAGATAAAGACTTAAAGTACACGCTACATTACATCGTAGGCATACCAATCACCAAAATTGAAATTTATTAAAATTAAGAAATTACCACACTAGTGCATGCGAAAAATAAAATATATCGGTCGGTTTTTATTTTTGTATTTAATTTTCATAAGTGAAATGCATTATATCTGTAAGTATAATACACATCAAATAGTTAAACATAATTATTATCATAAAACAGTTTATATCGGAAGAACAAATAATAAAAATCACGGTCGATCCTCTTGATATTCTTGTTACTCTTAGATAAAAAGTAAAAATCGATGTGAACAAGTTTTTGATGTTCTGGTAGTTGATTGTACAGTATTAATATGTTACCTGCACCCTTATTACGTACCTTGCGAGAGCAATTCTATAGCGAAAATTGAACAATTCTGGCTCTAAAATCGCAAATTCACAACAAAAACAAAGCTATCTACTGACAGTGCTGCCCATAGATTTTGACACTAAAAACTTTGAGCAATCGGGCGATGACTGCTCGGCCATTGCTGATTGCTAATTTTTAGGTAATAAGGGTGCGGATGTGACAACTATGACGTGCTCTTATCGTGCCGCAAACGTACTTTTACTTCAAAGATATGGTACGTACGTCAGTCATATGAGAGCTGAGCACTGAGCTCGAAATCGGCAAGGATGATGAAGATGAGTTAATTATTGTTTAATCAACAGGGCAAAAACGAATCTCTCCGGGCTAGAGCCATCTTGCGATCTCTAGTACCGCTGGAAGATCTGCAGGGAGTGCTCAGTCTTCGCTTCACCTTGAACAACCCGGCTGCGGGCGAGGAAAGACCTAAGTCAGGTAAATGTCTGAATGTATTGCTTAAAATCACATGCGATAGAAATGCGTTTTATATCTCCAAAACCTATCCTATTTAATCTTAGTAAAGCAATATTTTAGATGTTATTATGTTGTTTATTTAAAGGTGACTAATATAGCCCGACGGATTAAGCTGGCGTGGTATTGGGCGGGGCACATAGCACGTAGAACTGACGGCCGATGGAGCAGAAAGGTTCTGGAATGGAGGCCACGTACCGGCAAGCGCAGCGTGGGACTCACACCCACAAGGTGGACAAACCACCTAGTACAGGTTGCAGGAAGCCGCTGGGTGCAACCGCGCGCAACCGGACAATCTGGAAATCAGTGGGGGAGGCCTGTCTTCAGCAGTGAATGTCATGTGGCTGAAATTATGATGATGATTGAGATGTTGTCAAATATATTGCGTTTAGCTATTCCCAAACCTTTTTTAACTCGCCACAATCAACTCAACTAAACAATTGTCACCCAGACATGCCGTCCGGCCTCATCCCGGGCCACAAGCAGAGCGTGGGCCTGTTCCTGGAGCGCGTGTACGGGATTGAAACCCAGGAGCTGTTCTACCGGCTGCTGGAGGAAGCCTTCTTGCCTGACTTGAGGGCCGCTACTATGCTGGATAGGGTGAGGAATACTAGATAACTTAAATACTATAGCAAATATCCATGAGTTAGGTATTAATACAATTCAAACAATAATTTTCCCCTCGTGAGACTCGATTTCCAAACCACTTTGTAATCTGGACCGCGACTTTTCTATGATGTGGTTTGGGCATACTCCACCACGGAGGGCCAATGTCGATTAGTGAAGGTGTCTTATTAGGCCAGTAACTATACCTTACTGTGAGACGTAAGGTTGTTGACTAGGCTTGTATTCCTAAGAGATATTAGCCGAGATATTTTATAACATGTCTTCCAAGGATTGAAGGTTATCTTGTGATAAATGTCACAAAATATAATAGTAATGGTCACCCCTATTTTTTAAATTACTTACTGATATTTGGTTGTGATCCAAACCAAATTGCTGTCACAAGGATGTTAATGATATATTTTATCCTCAGAACGACGGCTGCGAATCCGACATGGCTCTATCGATGAACCGCTACATCGGCAACTCGATCCTGCCGCTTCTCATCAAGCACGCCAACTTCTACAACGAGGCGGAGAACTACGCCAGCTTGCTCGACGCCACGCTGCACACTGTGTACCGGTGAGTTTGGTAGATAATGTAGTATCTTCACCCTAGGTTTTTTTAATAAATTACCACAATCCATTGTTGAAATGCCTGTATATGAATTCAAATTGCATGTTAAAAGGACTCTAATGAAAAAGGGCTATTACACCGTTAGTGATTATATAAATGATAAGTGTGTGGATTTAAAACTGCTTAGCTCACAACAAATTTTAAAAGAGGCTTACAATAGTGACCGAGTTTCTTGCGCTGCTTCTTCTCGGCACTAGCCCACAATAGTCCCGAAGCAGTGGTAGGTAAAACAATTGGGACATGTAAAAGTGCCTTTTATGGCCAATTTACAGAAATAAATGATTTTGATTTTGATTTTGGTAAAGCAGCAATGAATAGGTCCCAACGCTTGCAGAACAGATAATCGTTGAACCGCTATATAGACGCCACGCTGCATATTATGTATCGGCCAGATTTTTAGTTAATCTAGTATCATAGCCCAAGCTAAGGCAGTAATGGATAAACCACATCACTTGCAGCATGTAAGGTATGAGTTTGTTGAATAGTCTTGTATAATTACCTTAGCTAAAACGGCAATGGACAGGTCATGTCACTTACAGAATAGTTAGGTAAGAAACGTTCTCGAGTGGCAACCACGACGATCTACAACAAGGCAGCCTGCTCGACGCCACGCTGCACACTGTGTATCGGTAAGTTTGGTAGATAATCTAGTATCTTAGCCCTAGGTTAAGCAGAAATCGATCGCTACATCACTTGCAGAGTGCATCGGTAAGTTTGTTAAAATAATCTAGTATCTAAACCCACGGTGCCTAACCTGAGGGTAATTACTCCTGGGGTAAAACTGGTATTCTGCGGGGGTAAAAGTTTATTAGATAATCTAGGATCCTTATCTTGTTCCTGTCGGCTAAATGTATTCCCCTGATGATACTAAAGCGTGTCTACTTTAGATCGGTTGCCGCAGCAAAACCGATTGAAAGTAGACGAGCTCCATTCAGACTCGACCTCAAGCACGCAAGACTGATCAATTTGTAGAATGTACTAATAATAAAACCAATCGTAATAACAGTTTGGTCATTTAGTATTGGGTAATAAAATATTGTATCCAGATTTCGATATTAGTCTCATGGAAAAGTTGTGTCGAATAGAATGTAACTGGCGACTACCTCCGCGGACGATGTGGCACCGTCGTTGTAACTGTTTTTCATAACACAAATGCTTTAGCTACTAACTTTAGGGTCAGAGCAATGTATGTGATGTTGTCCAATATTTATTTTTATTTATCATTGTCACCAGGTTGTCAAAGAACCGCATGCTGACCAAGGGTCAGCGTGAAGCAGTATCCGACTTCCTGGTAGCGCTGACGTCGGCCATGCAGCCTTCCATGCTGCTGAAGCTGCTGAGGAAACTCACTGTGGATGTATCGAGACTGTCAGAGTACACCACTGTGGCTCTACGGGTAAGTTAATTTGAGAATAGAATTGTTTATAAGACGACCTACGTAGCCGAGAAGCGAGCACGCCGGACTATCTGTACCTATGGCGTCGCTATCTATGAGGTTCCGGGTTCGACCCCAGCCGGGTCAATGTAGAAAACGAACTTTTCTATATTGTCTTTGGTTTGGGTGTTTTGGTACCGTCGTTGTTTCTGATTTCTATAACACAAGTGAACACAAGTGCTTTAGCTAATTACCTTAGGATTTGAGCAATGTATGTGAATTTGTCCAATGTCTAAAGATTAGTCAACCAATTGTAAATGTTTGTTAATGATATGTCTCGAATGTCTGATGTATCAACATTTCAAATTGCTTCGCTATTCTTTAGACATGGTTTAGACCTAGTCTATCTTTTTTGTAGTAAGGCCATATTTATTTATTTGCCGTTGATATATAAAACATGTGGTTTTATCGCTTTGTCGACATACAAATAGTGTCGTGATAGGCACTTTTAGATTTGGGTTTAATTTGTTTGAGCTATTAACCGCTTATCTCGGATTAGCACTGCAGTGCAATGTCAAGATGGCCGGTAAGAGGTTGATATCGACTTCTTCTTCTTTTTTTTGTTAATATAAGTGATGATGTTCAATATTTATTTATTTAATTCATATTTACTAAATATGTTTCGATATGTTTCATGGGTTATTAAATAGTTGTTTGCCAGTTGCAACTAACATGGCGGAAATTATGATGAATGATAGTTAAAATCGTCGTCAAATGTTTTGTGTATAATTTAATATAACATTGTTCCCATAGCTTCTAACTCTCCACTACGAGCGCTGCGCCAAGTACTACGGCAGTACAGGCGGGCAGGGCATCTACGGCGCTTCGTCTGACGAAGAGAAGCGGCTGACCATGATGCTGTTCTCAAACATCTTCGACTCCTTGAGCAAGATGGACTATGAGCCAGAACTGTTTGGGAAGGCTTTGCCTTGTCTGATTGCTATCGGTAAGTTTGCTACCACAACAGTGACCGGGTTTCTTACGATACTTCTTTTCGTAACTAGCCCATAATATTGTCCCGAAGTAGCTACCACTGGCTTATAATAAAATATATTGGAACGTGTAAACTATTCACTTCAACAAACCATTCAAATTCAAATCTTTATTCAATTACTAACTGCCGCAGTCAGTGTTGCCACTTAACTTTAATAAGAAAACCCTAAAATATATTTAATATGTTTTTCTGTTTTCAATATTTCTGGTTTTTTTTTTCTCTCAACACTTGTCTAAAGATTAGTCAACCAATTTAAAATGTTTGTTAATAATACGTCTCAAATGTCTGATATGTCAACATTTAAATTGGTTGACTAAGTTTAGACGTGATAGAAGTGTTTAACACTAGTCTTTTTTTTTAGTAAAGCCATAAAGTTGGCATTTGAAAATTATCTCATTAATTTATTAGGGGTAAACTTTCTTGGACTTCTATTTAAAGCGTAGTGGTTGACCTTATTCTACATCAAGTTAGCAAGAAAGCAATAAAATAAATGATTTTCACAGGTTGTGCGTTACCGCCTGACTACTCTCTATCCAAGAACTACGATGACGAATTCTACGGGAAAGAAACGCAAGCCACTGGTAAGTAAAATTATCGGGAAACCAATAATTTAGTAATTAACAAATAATATTACTTTCATGGGGTACAACGACCTTCTTAAATAAATCTTAAAGTATACAGGCTGTTAAAAAGTGTACGAGCCAAATTTAATGATGTGGAACAGTGGAACACGTGTGAAATACCGTAAAATTATATTGAAAAATCTCCAAATTGCAAAGCTTACGATAACTGGACCGGCCACATTGCTGGCAAAACTGGTATCCATTGTGGAAAAAAATACTAACCAAATAATAAAATAATTTATGAATATTTATTCATTTGTTATTATTAATCTGTTTCACTATATGAGCCTTTTGTGACCATTCATTATTGAAAAGCAATAAAGACTATTACAAACTGAAAGACATAGCTTGGGCTGACCCACCACCTGGCCGACTATCCACCTAGTCAAGATTGCAGAAAGCCGTTGGATGCAAATGGCCCAAAGACGCTTGATTGTGGCTAGCAGTGGACTTCTAAAGGTGGATGATGATGACAAAAATACCTCTTATCCGTCAAATGTCGCACTGACAAGTTTTTTAAAACTACTCTGAACAGTATTTATCAGTAATAAGATTCTGAAATTGATATATGTTAAGGATATACCAGAGACATATTCCCTCACGGAAACACAATCTGCTAAACTTCAAAGTTGCCTCATACCGAAATGTTTCTTCATTACTATGGCTAAAGTATTGCTATATTTGATATATTTTTTATACTAAGCAGTAGGCACAATGTTTTTCTAGGCATGGTCGCTGAGTTTGGTAATAAAGTTATTTTTATACATCTAAAACACGTCAAAAACACGAAGACGGCGCCATTCGCAAATCGCAGGTCAAATCAGACGCACGGTGGAGCCATAGAGTAAAGTAATACCAGAGTAAGTATTATACTGCGTGTAATACCCTGGATGGCGCGTACAGACGTCGGACCTGTGTCAGTGCTCCCCGTGACAGATACGTCGTACTTTTAAGGGATAACCTGCCCTTAACTATAACACATGTGATCTATTCCAGGTGGTCCCGACAACCCTCAGTACGATCCTCAGCCCATCAACACATCCTCAGTAGCGCTCAACAATGACCTCAACACCATCGTTCAAAAGTTCTCCGAACATTATCATGACGCTTGGGCTTCTAGGTAAGTTGAACTGATTTTTGACTGATTTATTGACGACCTCCGTAACCGAGAGGCGAGCACGCCGGACTATGTATATGGCGCCGCCATCCCTAAGGTTCCGGGTTCGATCCCCGGTCGGGTCAATGTAACAACGAACGTTTCTATATTGTCTCGGGTCTGGGTGTTGTGGTACCGTCGTTGTTTCTGATTTCTATAACACAAGTGCTTTAGATACTTACATTAGGATTCTTTCTGACGTAGGATTATTTAGGATTCTTTCTGATCCTAAGGTAAGTATGTGATGTTGTCCAATATCAAAAAATATACCTATTAGCTATATATATTGAATAATATATCCTAGAACATTTAACCAGGATAAAAAGTATCGTATATGTTAATCATCATATTCTTTACTGATGTGTGTGCAAAATTAATTCCAAATCTGTTTAGTAGTTTTTGCATGAAAGAGTAACAAACATCCATACTTACAAACTTTCGCATTTATAATATTAGTTGGATTTGATGTCCTAATTGATTAAATAACATCCTTTTAGAGGGTAGTTTTTTTTATGAAATCACCTTCGAAATCTCAAATAAAATCACCTCTCAATACAAACTGACATCAGATGGGGAAGCGAATTTCGTTTTGTGATACCATCGTGCATCGAGCTGATCTGATAATGGAGCCAAGGGGCGTATAGTCGAAATCTTCAATAGATTAGTAAAACATTCCAGATTAGGATCACTTGTAGATACATAATAATTTCGAGTATTGTTTCAGGAAAATCGAGAACTCTTGGGTATATGGAGAATCTTGGTCTGACAGCCAGAAAGCGCATCCTCGTCTGAAACCTTACAACATGCTCAATGACTATGTGAGTAAACTTATTTTGTTCTTAATTACTATTAAACTTTCGCGTTGCATAATACAATACACGGTCGGTGTAACCCGATCGAAACGTCAGGCAAAAGAGGTAACATTTTGTACCTAAATTATGATCGCGTTAATTCCTTTCATTGAGTTTTAAATAATTTTGTTCTTCTTTCTGCAGTTGTCATGGGAGCTTTATTTCATTGCATTGAATAGATATTTTTTTCAAGGTCTAATAGTCTAACCGCTTAGCTGTGACTTTTTGACTGAGTTTCCTGTAATATGAGAAAACATTTAACTTAGACACGATTATGTAGGAGGTGCTTGTAGCTAGTGGAGACAGCGCTTTGGTATCGATTGCTAAGGTTTAGCAAACAACGCCGCGGTTCTGTGTGGGTGGGTGACTATTTAAACCATATTTAGAGACATTTATCACAAGCGTCTCCGTGCTTCTGAAGGCACGTTAAAAGTTGATACTGGTCGTGAAGCCTAGCTAGAGGCCTTAAGACGGCTTGATTACATCTAACAGTAAGGTTTAGTCACTGGCCTTACAAGTGGTGGTGATGAGTATGGCCTAAACTACCTCATAGTTGAGATGAGGTCTATGCCCTGCAGTGAACGTACCCATATAGGCAGACTTTAATTTACGTTAACTTGTCAAAATATCAAATGTTTTATCAAATGAGGGGCACCTCAACTAAATTTTATTTCTCTTCTATCTGGAAGTCACTGGGAGCGGCTTACGTCCAACAGTGGACGTCATATGGTTATAATGTTGATAATGAATGGCAGAATCAAGTTAGACCAAAACTCGCTAACCATTAAAAATACCCCATTTTTGACAAAACCCCCGCTTCCGCAGGAAAAAGAGCGCTACAAAGAGCCAGTCCGGGAGTCCCTGAAGGCCCTCCTCGCGATCGGCTGGTCCGTCGAGCACTCCGAGGTGGACATCCCCAGCACCAACCGCAGCTCCATGCGGAGGCAGTCCAAGTCCGGAGGCGTAAGTAGTATATATTCTGTGGACACTTTGTCTATGTGTTTGTGTTTGTCTTTGGTGGACAGACGAGGCGAGAAAAAGGCTGTGCTCGGTGTTTCTTTACGACATCAAAAATGAAATCAGAAATGAGGAGATTCGGGAAAGAACAAAAGTCTCTGATATATCCCGATAGATTAACAACCTAATGTGGTAGCATAAGGCACATAGCACGTAGAACTGACGGCCGATGGGACAGAAATATTCTGGAATGGAGGCCACGTACCGGCAAGCGAAGCGTGTGACGTGTGTGGTGGACAGCCGACCTGGTACAGGTTGCAGGAAGCCGCTGGATGCAGGCCGCGTGTAATCGGATAATCTGGAAGTCACTAGGGGAGGCCTATGTTCAGCAGTGGAAGTATGATGATACATCAACGCATTTTACACCTACTTTGTGTGTATATTAATCTTTGACAACATACTCTATAGAGCACCAATATACCTATTCTGTTTCCGAAACTGATTTGAGAACTTTTCGATAACGAAATGACAAACAAACGGTAAGTCACGTGATACATGTTTGTTCTTATAGTGACACGTGGTTTTGCGGTTGTCACGTGGTAGTCCTAAGCAAATAATTATCATTTGAGCATCAAGGCTTAAATAGTTAAAGTATTTCATTTTTGTAGCCTGCAATGTAATAAAACAGACTATGCTTATTCCCGCTACCAGCAAGAAGTGGAAAAAGAGACGGTACTTTTATACTACTTCATAAATAGCAACCTTACCTTTTTGCCTTATTTCTTCAAAAGTTGTCAATAACAATTCTATTCATCTGTTTCCCTTTCGTATCATATGATAAGCTTTGCATTTTTTAAAATGCATGATAAAAAGTGTACCTACAACTTGACTTGATACCTTAGTTAAGGCTAAAGCCACACTCAACATAGGTGACTGAGTTAGTTAAAATGAATAAGGGCTACAGTATAATAACACACGTTAGCCATATTGCACCTAGTACAAAACTATACTTATTTATCTTATGTTCATAGTGCCCTTACAAGTATAGAACAGAGGCGTAACTTACGCAACTTCGCAACTTACTCTAGTGTGGCTATAGCCTAATGCATTTATAAACTTTTATTTACCCAAACCAAATCACCAAAAATCTGGCAAAAGGTTACATACATAGCTCATAAATGTGTTTCAACCCTAATATTGTATGTTGTTTCCATATCCTCGCCCCGCACCCCCTTCAGCGCCCACCAGAAATAGTGGTAAGTTTAATAATACCAAATTGGTATTATCTATGCACAAAACTATGCTTACAAACTCATTAGAAATACTCCTCAATAAAGAATGGGTTGGTTTTGCCAGACTCTATTTTTCGAATATAAAGAAAAGATCGCAACTTCGTGCGTTTTTTTTGTTGGCTGATTGTTAGTTATTTTATTTATTTCGCAAACTTTTGATACTTTGGCACTGGAAGAAAACGTCCTGCTAAAAGCGGAAGCCTTATTCCCTAAAAATTAGCAATTAGCAATAATCGCGCAGTCATCGCCCGATTGATGGTTAGTGTCAAAATCTATGGGCAGCACTGACAATAGATTGCTTTGTTTTTGTTTTTTGCTGTCAATTTGCGATTATAAAGCCAGAATTGGTCAATTTTCGCTATTGCATTGCTTTTGCAAGATACAGAATTAGGGTACGGATCATCTTGCAATACTTATTAACTTACCCAAATGTAGACATCGTTTCTGCAAATCCCATTCTTTATCAGTGCGTTTTGTACAATTATATTGTAACTAACTTTCCTTTCTTTTAACAATATGTTATTGTAGTTTAGTTTAAAGTATTTGATAGGTCTTCTTTTTTATATTGTATCGACTAAGAATTTTAATTTAACACAACTAGATTTTTAGAAAGAGTTTATTGAGATCAACTAATTTCTATTGTGTAAAACGGTTTTCTTTCTTCGTATTACGATACTGTCCTTTTAATAAGACGTTATTTGAAATGTTGTAACCATGAAATACAAAAGCTAAACAAGCAAATTAAAACTGATACTCTTTCTCTTTTTAGTCTAAAAATTCTTACTGACTTACTGAAACTTTGATCAACTGATTTGCATCCAATTTTACTAACAATAAAGTGTTTTCCCCTAAAAACCTTAAATTAAAAACGTCAAATATATTTTTTAATAGAAGCTCAATTGTTTATCTATTTACTATTAGCTAGTCGCCTAGCCCAGAGTAACCGGTCATATATGTTCCTTCATTTCTCATCATTCACTCAATCATTCACCAGACGGACTCGGCCACTCCATTCAACTACAACCCCCACCCCGTGGATATGACCAACCTGACTCTCTCGAGAGAGATGCAGAACATGGCGGAACGACTAGCAGAGAACGCGCACGACATCTGGGCGAAGAAGAAGAAGGAAGAACTGGTTACCAATGGAGGCGAGTGAGATAGAGATACTTTATTTTAATGTGATAATAACCGCTTGTTCTGAATTGCGCTTTAAGCACTATTAGCACGAATCAATATAAATGCAGTAGGTAGGTAAAATAATCCTATTTTGTGTTTGTGACTATTATATTTGGCCGGTTTCGCGCTGACAGCGCTTTTAGCGCAATTCGGAATACGGCATAAGTGACCCGATTGGCTTAGTAAGCGCGGTGGTTAAACGAAAAGAGTTCGATTTCCGGTTTCAGATCAATTTGAAGAACGAACCTTAGTAAAAAATCTCGGATCAGGAAAGGATGGTAATTCCTTACTTGTTAATGACAGTTTGTATTTCGTCTGACGTAAATTGATTTAAATGAGATTCATCATTATTAATAATCCTTCTAGGAGGTCTACTGCTGAAATACAGCTACTTTTTCTTTGGGTCTAACAAGGAATCGAAATGTAAAACATAAAAAACTTTCTTTACACATTGGTGGACAGTGTACGCCTATGGGCGTCATAACAATAAAATTGTGTCTGGAGTACCTTCTATCCATCAATGTGTAAACTAAACCACCAAACAGCTGACATTTGTTTGTAGAAGTATTTTTATTTAGATTTAGACTGGTTTTATAGAAAAGGTTGCTGTGTTTTAGCAGTAGTATCGCACCCTAAAAGTATAAAAGAAAAACTGTTACTTTTAAAATTATCACTTTATATTAACGAATCAATAACTTAAATATGTTTCCCACCAGGTGGCATCCACCCCCAATTAGTCCCATACGATCTTCTAACTGACAAAGAAAAGAAAAAAGACCGAGAAAGATCTCAGGAGTTCCTCAAATACCTACAGTACCAAGGCTACAAACTGCACAGGCCCAGCAAGTCGTCTACCATAGACACGGAACAGACAACCACTGGTGTGGCCATAGAGCTTAGATTTGCGTACTCTTTGCTTGAGAAACTGATACAGTATATTGACAGAGCTACGATTAACATGAAACTCCTGAAACCTTCCACTACGTTTAGCAGACGAAGCAGTTTTAAAACTAGCACGAGAGATATCAAGTTCTTTTCGAAGGTAAATACTTTTTTATTTTGAAACTTTCTCATTCAACACTTACATACAATTATAATATTGACACACCGTTTTTTAAATTTTCATAGAAAACTTAAATTATTAGAATCCGATTAGTATGGAATATTTTTTTCAAAAATGATGATATCAAAATTTTTACTTCACTATAGTATTTATATGCATATGTTAACATGAGCTAGTTTCGACTTGATATACCATTTACCTAACACACTGTATACACTTGAAACATTTAACACTCTTTACATATAGTTGTCACATTGAACACTTGACAAATTCGACAAGTTATCTAATGTCGTCAGTATCTTAGTAGCAACACATTCGCTGGGAGAGCGATTAGACCGATTTTTGAAGTGTTATATTATCTTAAATAGATATTATTGCAAAGAAACAAACTTTTATAAATAAAATAAAAACATTATGCTACAAAAAATATATCAAAAAACATCCTTTTTGGGTGGTCGGGTAAAAATAGAAGATCTGATAAAAACAATGTAAACGAAAATCAAATCAAATCTATGACCAATTGTTCCCCTTTTTTAAAGCCGGCTAAAAAAAAATTGTGCCTTGTCCCAGATCGCCCTACACTGTTTGCTTTTCTATGCTTAAATCTTATTACTAAACACATATGAGTAAACTTACCTGAATCTTATCTATGATGTGTATTATATTTGTGTTTCTTTTATTACAAGCAATGCAAGGCTGAGTTAAAGTATATCAAAAAGGTACATTGTACCCTATTGTAGTTTAGTTATCATCCATGTAATAAATGTATTTCGTTTTTCATTTAAGTTTATTGTATATTATTGCATAGTTAGTAACATACTCGTACATACATTCTTGTATAGTAACTTTGCATATTAGACCGAAATTCATTTTTACGAATCTAATTTAAAATTAAATAGCATATTGTATATTAAACAAATAAAAAAAATCTTATCAGGTTGATAAATCCTAGTTGACATTTATATATTACCTACAAAATACAAAACACATACACATTACCATTATTGCTAAATCCACTGCAACATGATGTTTATAAAATCGTAGATTGCTTTGAAAGAACACAATCAGCTGCATAGCCAAAAAAAAATAAGAAAAATCTTTCATTTTTCGTAATTATTTTGGTTTTATATCATCTTGGAAACTAAAATGTTGTGTGGGAATACGATTTCACTGTTAAACGTCCTATTTCTTTAGTACTTTTAGGGTCGACTCATTGATGTAATAATATATAAGTCAATGGGTCGACTATTACAAAAGCCAGATAACTAAACTTAACAGTAACATCACACTAAACGATTGTGCATCGGCAGCTAAATGTGTACTTCCAATATAAACGAGGTTTTAATACTCATCCGGTATAAAGGATGTTCATACAAAAGAATGAGACACTCGTTTAAACCACGTGATCTACTGGTCATATACAACAACTTTTCTATGGGAGCAACATCGAAATCCAGAAATTTGTTTTAGGTGCTCCATACACACTTACTCGCATACTTCGATGATAATGTATGGAGCATCTAAAAATAAATTCACGATTTCGGTGTTGCTCCCATAGGAAAAGTTGTTGTATATGACCAGCTGATCACGTGATATGAAGGAGTTTCCTATTATCTTGTACACGCTCTTTATTGAAGTCCAAACTCTAATACAGGTGGTGTTGCCACTCATGGAGAAGTACTTCTCGACGCACAGAAACTATTTCATAGCGGTTGCGACGGCGACGAACAACGTCGGCGCTGCCAGTTTGAAGGAGAAAGAGATGGTTGCTGCCCTGTTCTGCAAGTTGGCTAGCTTGCTAAGATCAAGGTAGGTAGCCTTCTTAATTGAGATGTTGACAACATTCTTAAATAATTCTAAGATATCATTTATTAAAATTAGGAGTCGGTGCGAATGAACACGTTTTAACTCTCAATGACTGGCACCGACTCGCAAAAAGACCTAATTAAGTATACATACATTATTTAAAAAAATAAGGTTAAATGAAAAAGAGTTTATTATTTTTTGCTTTTCAGTTTTTCGGCGGTTATTTTTTTTTAAAATAAAACATCAAGTTTAATGTTTGAATTTCGCGCCTAAACGCTCCAAGTTGTCACGTGATCTTAATGGCGACGCGATATGATAAATATGATTTTCAGCATTTTTATATTCTCAGCTATGGTAAAAACGTAACATTTTATGTATTCGCGAGTCATGCCAACATCCCTTTTATGATTTTTAAATGTCAAGACTCAATTTCTTTTCACCCCAGGTTGGCAGCCTTCGGCCCAGACGTCAGGATCACGGTCCGCTGCCTCCAAGTTCTGGTGAAGGGCATCGACGCCAAGTCTTTAGTGAAGAACTGCCCCGAGTTCATCAGGACGTCCATGCTGACGTTCTTCAATAATGTCGCCGATGATCTGGGGCATACCATACTGAATCTACAGGAAGTAAGTACGAGGGGCGAGCACGCCGAACTTGTTGTCGCCATGTCTGAAGTCCCGTGCTCGATTATTGGTTGGAGCGATATGGAAAACGATCTTTTCTATATTGTAACTGGCCTGGGTGTTGTGATACCACTATGATTGGATTAAAATTTGTAGAATACTATTTAGCCATTTCCCACTCTTATGATTACTTAGGATCGATTTGTCAATTTGACGTGATAATTTTAGTGTACGAGAATACCGTTTGGGAGGTTTATGTTAGCGGGACAGGTTCGACACCGGATTATCACTACTTTTCAATTACGGGAATTGGGCTTTAGTTTCAGTACCTAGATTTGAAATTGTCCTTTCATTTAACCAATGTGTATAATTTAATCTTCCAGGGCAAATACGCGCATCTCAGAGGCACTCACCTGAAAACGTCGACGTCTCTCGGGTACATCAACGGCGTTCTGCTGCCGATTCTGACGGCCATGTTCGATCACCTCGCCAACTGCGAGTATGGGGCTGATCTGCTATGTAAGTAGATACCATTTAATGAGAGCTATCACGTACGAAGACAGAAGAAAACATGGGCCGATGACATAGTAAACACAGCAGGAAAAAGCTGGATGTCTGAGGCCAAAGACAGGGAAAGATAGAAAAAAATGGAGGAGGCTTTTACCCTTCAGGAGGTCACATAACTAGAACAGGAAGAAGCAACCAGAATTGAAATAGATATCCATCCATCCATCCATCAGCCGAAAGACGTTCACTGCTGGACATAGGCCTCCCCCAAGGATTTCCACGAAGATCGGTCCTGTGCCACCCGCATCCAGCGGCTTCCCGCGACCTTCACCAGATCGTCGGTCCACCTTGTGGGGGGCCTACCAACACTACGCCTTCTGGCCCGCGGCCGCCATTCAAGGACCTTCCTGCCCCAACGGCCATCAGTCCTGCGAGCAATGTGCCCCGCCCTCTGCCACTTAAGGTTTGCGATTCTGAGAGCTACGTCGGTGACTTTGGTTCGCCTTCGGATCGTCTCATTTCTGATTCGATCGAGAAGGGAAACTCCGAGCATAGCTCTCTCCATCGCCCAAATAGAATAGAAATAGATATGAATTGTAATAATGGTTATGTGGAAGTAAAGCTTTAACAATAATAATAAATCACGTATGAATTTTTCGCTAGAGGGCTTAGTGTCGCGTGGGGTCTCCGAATGAAACGTCAGTTTGTAAGTGGCTACGTACGCGGGTTTATTAGAATTATTGAGAATATTTTGCGATACCTGAGATTTATGATAAGAAATAAGAGTCACTGGTCAATGAATGTCAGTGCTTTAAAAGCGGAGCTAAGAACAAGAAGTGCAAAAAGGTTTTTGGGAATAACATTAGACTACTGAAACTACCGAACCGATTACTACAACATTTGGTGCAAGCTAGAATAAAGCTTGGAAAAATACATAGGCTACCTTTTATTGCTAAAAAAAGGATAGAAGGGGTTTTAATAGGGGATGAAAATTGCTATGGAAGTTGGTCCTTTTCGAAGATAAAACCATTAAACTTTGTATTCCATCACTGAGGTCCCAGGTTCGATTCCCGGTCGGTTCAATGTTGAAAATGATCTTTTCTATATTGTCTCGAGTCTGGGTGTTAAGGTACCGTCGTTGTTCCTGGTTTCTTTAAAACAAGTGCTTTAGGTACTTACCATAGGATCAGAGCAATGTATGTTATGTTGTCCAATATTTATTTTAAACAAAATATCCCATGAGTCAAATAGCAAAAACTTTTTTATCAACAACCAATTTATTTTCTCAAATAACTAATCATCAGCATCAGTAGCAGCAGACTTTAAATTTTCTATTCTAATGTCAGCAATTGTGCTCTGTGTGGCACACCGTTTCTGGCAATGTCAAAATCACCACTTCCGCTTTCGCTGCCACTGCCACTGCGACTGCCACTGCGACTGCTACTGCGACTGCGACTACTACTACGACTACGGCTTGAACTTGAACTCGAACTACTCGAACTGCTCGATTGTCTATTGTTGCGGTTCTTATAAGACACTTCGCATTTCTTCTTGCATTCGCTCTTGATTATTTTCTTTCTTCTTTTTGAACAGTCATAGCTTGCGCACGCTTTTTCAAATGTGAACTTGCAAGCTTTCCTGCATTTGTCTACCGAGGCCCGCACACATGCTCTCTCGAATCGGTCTCTGAGTATGTTCACTTTCTTATCCACTCCGAGTGAAAGGGTTTCGTTCCGGAGTCTTATTTGCTGTAAATCAGTTTTTTTTTGTTTTTTTTATTGTTTCAACAATGACACCAAATAATCTAGCCCTAAATTAAGCAAAGCTTGTACTATGGTGACTAGATAACGGATAAACATACTTAAATACGTTTATAAACATCCATGGCTTAGGTACAAATGCTCGTGCTCATCACACAAACATTATGCTCCTCGCGACATTTGCCCATTTGAATGAATAATGAATGACAGCAAGTATCATCTAAGGAAGTGTTCTTTTATTTTTAAATAGCAAGTATCATTTGACGACCTCCGTAGCCGAGAGGCAAGCATGCCGCATTTGGCGTCGCCATCTCTGAGGTACCGGGTTTGATCCCCGGTCTGGTCAATGTGGAAAACGAACTTTTCTATATATATTGTCTCGGGTCTAGGTGTTGTGGTACTGTTGTTGTTTTTGGTTCTATAACACAAGTGCTTCAGCTACTTGCCTTAAGAACAGAGCAATTAATGTGGTGTTGTCCAATATTTATTATTTATTTATTAATAGGAAACATTCTTTTGTTTTGAAACATACAAAGAATAAATGAAACGGGTCTATGCGCCCCGAGAACGCCCAAAAGCTACTCATAATACCTCAGAAACTTAGCGCAAATATACTTCGCTCATTTCATTAAAAAAAAACGTTTTAAATTTCAAATAACTTACTGGTTCCATAAATGGAAAGCAAGCTTGAAGCCCGACTCTCGTCGCATCTATGAACTCGTCGTATCCTGAAAATTCAAATTGGCTATTATTAGCCTTACTAAAAAAAATTAGACTAGGTTTAAACACTGTCTAAATATTAGTTAACCTATTGAAAATGTCTCGAATTTCAGATGTATCAACATTTCAAATTGGTCGGCTATTCTATCTTTGCTATGCTATCTTTTTTGTAGTAAGGCCATAAACCTCTTTTGAACCATTAAAACCATTAAAAACCATTAAAACCAATTTATTTCTGTAAATAGGCTTAAACTAAGCGCTTTTACACGTCCCAATATTTTTTTTCCCTACCACTACTTCGGTACAATTTTGGGCTAGCGCCGAGAAGAAGTAGCGCAAGAAACTCGGTCACTATTGTCAGCCTCTTTTTAAATAGTATATATTTTACATTACAAGATAAATGTACCTGTGCGAGCAGGGCAGTATTTATTTCCAAATATTTTTATCGTTTATATAATCATTTACAGTATAATATTATATACCAATAACCATCTAAATAACCCTTAACATATTTTGTTTGTAACCTACATAATGAAAAACACACGAAGATTCTTGCACAGCTAGATCATACTCGTAGATGTAAGAAACTTATGTATCTGGAAATCTAAAAAAAAAACGATGTCCTAAATATTTTTTATTTTGTGTTTATATCAGAATCAGCCCAAGTGGTTTCACGTATTTGAGTTACACGTTAGAATTATTAATAATTTGTTGGTGATTGATTTATGAGGCTAGATGCAATTTCACCAAAGTTCAGTTCTGTCTGTTTGTCGTCTAACAATCATACTTAAAATCCTATGGTACTAACTCAATTGGTTCAGCTATGATTTCTCTATCTAGTTTGACAGTATTTTTATTGAAACCGAGCAAATCTATGCAATTCTTTTTTTTTGTTCTTTATAATTTACTATGTAACATAATAACTAACTATATTAACAAAAGTTTTTCGACTTACTTTCACCCTCAGTTCCTCTATAAACAACAGCGGTTGTATTCTTTGAACTAAATTCGTTTATACATCCTGTCTTGGAATTTTCTTTGGCCTTTTCCTTGAACGAGTTTTTACATTTGAAATTATTGCATACGCCTTTGATCGCCAGTTTCAAAGCCTAGACAAAGTTGAATAATTTAAATCAATACTCTAAAAATTCATCATCATCTCAGCCTATTGCAGTCCACTGATATCCCGCTTTTTTCATCCATCCACTGCCAGCCATCTTCCTTACGTCGTCGGTCCATCGATCTGTGTGGCGTCCTACACTACGCCTAGGCGTGGTCTCCCCCAAGAACCCGTTTACTCCACCTTTCATCGGTACTGCGACAAATTACTTACATATTGTATTTTAAAATTTGTTAATTTTCGTTCCCCGTGCTTCGTTGAAACAAATATCTAGTTTTAGAATAAAAGAGAGTATCTCGACAACATAAACAAACGAACATACTTTAATACAGAGTGACTAGTAAAAATAAAAAATCACATGATGTTCATAAACCTAAACAACTTTTACACGAGGCCAAATCTGCCGTCTATAAGCTTAATGGCCGCTAAATGTCATTTTTCCGTTTTGATGAGATGATAAGCTCGAAAATGGTGGGGGTTGTAACTGTGACATCATAAAGTCGGCGGTACAAAGAAAAAAATATTTTAAACATATCATGTGGTGTATCGAATGAAAAGGTTTTCATGCTCATCTTACCAAGAGTGAAGCCTTTTAGCATATAGAAGGCAGAAATGCGAAAATATGATAAGAAAAAATTCATCGCTCCTCACAAAATATTATTTTGTCGGGTCAAATGACTATTTTGTGGTCAAATGACTGATTTGATGATTTTTTTTTCTCGTAATGTCTAAATTGGCGCCTAACTGAAAGTTGTTAATTAGTTGAACATTTGAATAACGAAAACTATTACCTTGTAACATTTCTTGATTGCAACTTTTAAGCATGCTTCACCATAGGCCATCCTTAGTACGCTAAATTTCAACATTTCTTTATTAATCTCCTCATCTTCCTTTATAGCATCCGAAGTGAACTCGTCAGTTTCTTGTGTACTTTCCTATAACAAAATATTCATAAAGTTTCAGTTATTTCTTTACTTGGGTATTTTCAGCCGACTCCAAAAAAAGGAGGAGGTTCTCAATTCGATTGTATGTGGTTTTTTATTTGTTGGTAACAATAAAAAGAAATGCTTTTCTAAGAAAGGTTAAGGGCCTGTTTCACAATGTTCGGATAAAGTTATGTAAAAGATAAAAATATAATTTAGAGGATAAAAGTGTTTGAAAATCGTGTCAGAAATATGTCGAAAGTCGTGTTTATCCTTCAGATAAATAAAATAAAGCTTATTCAGAACTAATGCTAAACTTATCCGTGCATTGTGAAACAGGTCCTAAAGTAGAACGTAGTGATTATAATTAGGATGAGGTAATTATTGCACAATTATGTGTACTTTGAGTAGCTTAAAGCTTATCATCATCATCATTTCAGTCACGTTCCACTACTGAACATAGGTCTCCCCAGTCAGTGTCTTCCAGATTGGCCGGTTGGTAACTTCACTTGTAACTAACAAATTAAGTGATCAAATCTTAAAAATCAATTGTAACCTCCTACTCCTGATTGTCGATTTGTATGTGAAATTTGGATGTGAATGTGATGGGATGTGTGATGTTGTCCAATGTTTATTTATTTATTTATACTTATATCTAAAGTTTTCTAAAATGTAATGTAATTTTTTCCGTTATTTTAAACTTGAACATTTCATCATCATAATCAGCCTTTGAAAGTCCACTGCTGTACGATGATTCATAATAATAATCTCATTTATTTGAGACAAAAAGTATTACAGATCTCAATAAAATAAAAGGCCCATTAAAATAACGCCACAGCGAGCGGCTCTCGACCATTTTCTTACAGCGGCTGCTCGCAAACTAAACAATACTATTACTCAATGTCAAAAACGAACTTTTCTCGGATCTAGGTGTTGTGGTACTGTCGTTTATGCTGATTTCTATAACGCAAGTGCTTTAGCTACTTACCTTAGGATCAGAGTGTATGTGATGTTGTCCAATATTAATTCATTATTATTATTTATTACTAAAAAGTTATAAAAAGTCCCGAAACTTACTTGGTTTTGTGTTAGAATCACCAAAGCAGTTTTCTTTGGCCCTGAGTTGTTGTGGTTCCTCGTATCTCTCTTAGATTTGTACGGTATGATTTTACTTAACTTAAGTTCTATTGGTTTTTTATTTACAATTTCATCCCAAAACGTTTCTTCGCGAAAACTTTCTGTCCGTAAAATTTTATGAACATTCTTAGATTTGATATTTACTTTTGTCGTTGAATTTTCATTACTATTATGAATACTGTCTTTGGGTTTATTTTTCTTTTGTTTAGATTTCTTGTGCTTTCTTTTCAAAATTTTTGGAGTGTTTTTTGTAATATTTTTAAGATGTACACTATCGTTAAAATCATTGTCAGTCATTATTATTTTTTTACTATATTCACGATCGCTATCTTCAGATTTCATCTTTATTGTAGTTATTTTTGTTACGTTCGTAGGATGTACATTATCGTAAAAAACATAACTTGGCACTTTTATTTCATCACTATGCCTATGATCGATATGATGAGCTTTGTGGTTTAAAGTTCTATTTGATTCTTTTTCCTGTATTTTATTTATATTTACTGAATCTAAATATATGGAGTGTAGATTTTGGCTTAATACTGATTCGTTTTCGCTATCTTGTAAATTCGTTTTCTCAGTATTTTTTTTTACAACTTCCTCGGAACTTAATACTGATCTGTTTTCGCTATTTAGTAAATTCGTTTTCTCAGTATTTTTTTCTACAACTTCCTCGGAACTTAATACTGATCTGTTTTCGTTATCTACTAAATTCGTTTTCTCAGTATTTTTTTCTACAACTTCCTCGGATATTATCATTTCTGTGCCGGGGAAATTTTTCTTTGTTGTTGGATATAATGTTGGATCAGTAGCTAGATGGGACTCATTGCGAGATCTAGCGATTCTTTTAAAATTCGCATTTGCATTTTTGAATAATTCATCAATTTCGCTATCTGAGGAATAATCGACCTCTAAGCTCCGCGTGTGGTACATTTTCTCTAGTTGTGCATAGTTATTTATTAGCTCTTGTAAAACAATATTGGCTTTGGATATATTTTTAATAACATCTGTGAACAGAACCTCATCTGAGGTGTTATTTTGGTCATTGTCAAGGTTGTCGTTAATTACCTGTTAAATGTATAAGAATATGTATAGTATTAAACAATAACTTCTGTTAGTATATTTAGTAATTACAGAATAACTCCCTCGATTTTTCTTTCACCAAATTCTTAGTCTCAAAACGAAAGTCTTTAACGAGTGGATATGACTGCTAAGACTTAGGGAACCAAGTCATGAGTACGATCTTATTATTAAGTGTAATTAAAGTTGATAAGCAAACTATGGATCGAGCTCAGTACTTCTATTGCCTTTAGCTAGGTCATGGATGTTAATAAACTTATATAAGTATGTTCATAAGTAATCTAGTCGACATAGCTGGGTCTAGCTAATTGGTGTGATTGTAAAAACAATAAAAAACCGGCCAAGTACGAGTCGGACTCGCGCACCAAGGGTTCTGCACCATTATCTATAAAAACGAGCAAAAAAAAACACTTTTGTTATATTGGAGCCCCCTTAAATATTTATTTTATTCGGGTTTTTATCAATCATCTGTGAAAATTTTAACTGTCTAACTATCACGGTTCATGAGATACAGCTTGGTGACAGACGGACAACGGAGTGTTAGTAATAGGGTCCCGTCTTACCCTTTGGGCACGGAACCCTTTAAAAGAGATGTAGAGATGTTTAGGGAAGTCCTTAGCCCAACAATTGGGACAATAACGAAAAACTCTTGTTATTTACCAGTGCAATATTAGCTAGCACCAAAACCACTTGAAAATAAAACCACCCTAACAACATTTAAACTGGCGAGAAGCATTTGTAACCTTGCCGATAAAATAAATTGATTTTACAGTTTTTATTACTGTTCACATATTACAAATATAAAGCAAAGTCATAAAAACATTGTTTACGAGTACTTCCATAAACAAAATTATGTATAAAAGTTAATATGCTAAATTCTAAATTACACGGTGTTTTTTTTTTGAAGCCAAGCATTTTTCTGCTTCATGACAGGGTATACAAAATAATGTTTACTATGGGAGCAACACTTCTATTTCCGATATCTCCCATAGAAAAAGTAGATGTACGTTAGCACCTTATCACGGGGTTTGAAGGGGTGTCCTATATTCTTGCACATCCTATACTCATATAAGTTTCACTAACAACTCTTACATTAAAAAGATTAATAAAAGACTTAAATCTAGTTACAATGTTAAATGCAATAAAACCTCTTAAAGGCAAATATATTACAATTATTTCTACCGGACTTATGACGTATCTATTTTGATATTATTATTTAAATTCATTAATTATGTAGATAAACGGGCTAAGTGAACCCCATATGTTATTTAACATATTGTATTTATTAAAGTTACTTGCTTACACAGACGACGCAGCGGCCCAAATTGAGTCATGGCCTCTGACACCAAAAGGACTACTACGAATATGTATCGTTTTTCGGACGTATATGTAAATATGACCAACTCAAACTAGCCGTGTAAAAAGTCTAGCCGTTTTCATTGTTCATAAATTGACAAAGGTTTGATACAAGAAGATGGTTATTTTAATTTGCTAGGTTAATACCACAGTATGTACAATGTGATATGAGCGGTACTTCTAACCCGTTAAGGCTAAGTGAGATTTTTTTTTTTTTTTTTTATTTGAGATGGGCTTACTCTTGACCCCAATCTTGCTCTATAGATATATCAAATTTTATCGACAAAAATAATTATTTGGTGTGTCAACCTCCTACTCCCAATAAATAGCAGCCATTTTGTTTTTTTATCAAATGAAAATAAAGGTTTCATGTGTCGTAGAAACTTGAAAGAAATACTACAAGAGAGCTAAAAGCATAGAGAAAAAAATATATTACGAAGTACAGAGTAACCGACCAACTACAAAATTTTTGATGTTTAGGCCTTTTTTCAGCTAGTAATTAGACTTTTTATAAAATTATTTTCGAAACTTAAACTTATTTTTTGTATTTTTTGCAGATTACATAAAAAATAACCCCTAAACAGTATTTAATTTGCATTATTTTAAAATTATATGAGTTTACCTTTCAAACGATATCAAAATGCCTCCCTGATCACGCTTTGCCTCTCGGTTAAAATTAGTAAAGTATTTTTATTCTTGGTAAGTTAATTCCATCGCCTTGTTCCAGTGGACGAGATCCAAGTGGCGTCGTACAAGATGCTGGGCTCTCTCTACGCTCTCGGCACGGATGCGTCTCTCACACACGACAGGAAGTACCTCAAGACTGAAATCGAAAGAAACAAGCCGGCATTGGTAAGTATTTTAAACCAGAGAGAGTATAGGCCTAATTTCTCTCTTTATCTCGTTAACTCAGAAAGTGAAATTTTATTTCGCAATGTGACTGAAAGTTTGTAAGGGGATGGACTTAACTTTGGTGACAGACTTAACCAATCCGCTTTACCGCCTAGGCTTAATGACTAGTATAACGGGACCAACTTTAACATGCCTTTTGAAGCATGCATTTATTGTTCTTATCGCCATTAAGGTTGTTCTTATAAGTATGAGTTATTATAGCAAAGTTTATTTGTTATGCTATTTCGTTATAAGACATCAGTTCGTGACATCATTATTCCTGTTCTAAAGGCAACTATATAAGCCCCCAACAGATATTGTAGATTTATTATTTTACTAAAAACACTATCTAAGCAGACTATGGATCCTGAAATGTCACTAAATATGATCGGATTGGTCACCTCACAATCACAACGTTAACTTTACTTTGGTAATCAATGGCGCCACAGAGCTATGTGTAGTAAAAACAATACTTGTCTTCAGGGTTCGTGCTTAGGAGCGTTCAGTTCTACGTTCCCAGTGGCGTTCTTGGAGCCACACCTTAACAAGCACAACCAGTTCTCATTGCTGAACCGCATCGCTGACCACTCGCTGGAGGCTCAAGGTAATAACTTTGTCATCATCAGCAATTAGAAGAAGCCTACTGCTGGGTCTGCTGGATATAGGCTATGTTCAGAACACCAATATCTTACAAATGTCACGACAGTACAATAAATGCTAGGAAAATCATTTTTAATTAATGTATCGAGTTATGATAAAACTCGTAGAACAAATGTTGTTGTTTATGACGTTAGCTATCTAGCCGTACGAGGTTGTTGATGTTTTTTTTAAATAACCCTTTTTGCAAGGTGCGACAGAATTACTGCCTGCGGTGCTAAGTAAATGGCCTGACATGGGCGAGTGGACTTTTAAATTTTTAATGACTTATATAAGGTCCGATTTTATTAGTGTTCATCCTGTTAACCTGTGACTATATAGGTGAAAAGCAATCTTAAAAACCAATTTTCAAATGTCTACCATAAAAACTAAAAAAGTTAAAAATCAACAACATCGACTTCATATTGCATAAACTCGTCCTATCTTTGCTACGTTTAACCATCTGATTATCCGTCTTATTCCTTCCCCTTGTACAGAGCGAGAAATAGTTGAAGATAGGACGAGTTTATGCAATATGAAGTCGATGTTGTTATTTTGTAATTTATTTTTAACTTTTTTAGTTTTTATGATAGACATTTGAAAGTTGGTTTTTACGATTGCTTTTCACCTATATAGTCACAGGTTAACAGGATGAACACTAATAAAATCGGACCTTATATTCATATTCTTTTCCCACAGATATCATGGCGAAAATGGAGCAATCAATGCCAACTCTAGAGACAATCTTAAGCGAAGTGGACCAATTCGTGGAGTCGGACAAGACGTACAGTGAAGCCCCTCATATCATCGACGTTGTGTTGCCGCTACTGTGCTCCTACTTGCCTTTCTGGTGGGCGCAGGGGCCGGACAACGTCACCCCTACCGCCGGGTATGTTGCTTATACTGCTGAGCGGTCGCATGGGACCTCGTAATAAAACAATCCAGTCTTGGGAGTCAGACGAGACATGTTGTTGCCATTACTTTGCTCTTATCAGTCTTTCTGGTGGGCGCAGGGGCCGGATGACGTCACTCTTACCACCGGGCATGTTTCTTATACTGCCGAGCGGTCGCATGAGGCCGCTCACTAAAATAGCTATGTCTCTTGAGTCGGACGAGACGGACATAATAGACGTGGTCCAATTTGTGGCCAATAACATAACCGTCACAGTAATTATCAAAATTTAAACTTAGCAAGCAATAAAAGCTGGTAAATGCTAAACCATATCTTTGTCATATCTTTCTGGAAAATATCCTTGGACTTATTTAAAATTTTGCTTGGAGTCCATGACTGTAAAGATTCAGAAACCCAGCTAAGTACGAGCTTTGCTGACTTTGGGGCTAGATATTATATGTGATTATTAAAACAATTTATCATTTCTCCCGACAGCAACCATGTAACAATGGTGACAGCTGACCACATGAACCAACTCCTGAAGAACGTTCTGAAGCTGATTAAGAAGAACATAGGCAACGAGAGCGCGCCATGGATGACGCGTATCGCCACGTACACACAGCAGATCATCATCAACAGTTCAGAGGAACTGCTGAGGGATTCGTTCCTGCCTCTCGCTGAGAGAGTGCGCAAGAGGACCGACAACATGTTCCATAAAGAGGAGAGTTTAAGAGGTTTCATCAAGGTAAGTAAGAGGATGCCCATGTTTATGAGTTGCATCTTTAGTGACATAGATCGTTACACAATAGTTTCTGTCGCTTGCTAAAAGAATCTGCAAGAGGACCGATCACATGTTCCATAAAGAGGAGAGTTTAAGAGGTTTCATCAAGGTAAGTAATCTTACAGGTCTGGCCATGTTTGTAGGATGCATCTTTGTTATCACGGATCGTCCTTCAACATTGCTACCTACGTTGTTGTCACTTGCTAAATAGTCCCCAAGAGAACTGACAACATTTACCATAAAGAGGAGGGCTTAGTAAGAGGCTTCATCAACGTACGTATCGATCCACGTACACCCAGCAGATCATCATCAACAGTTCAGAGGGACTGCTGAGGGAAAAGGGGACCGATTACATGTTCCATTAAGAGGTGAGTTTAAGAGTTTAATTCGTGGGATATTCACGCTTATAATAATAAAAAGATGTGTTACATTTTATTCGATTTTTTTGAACCACCCAGAACCGCTGAAGCGTTTTTTGAGGGAAGCTTTGTCTAGCAGTAGACTTCTAAAGTATGTGAAGGATCCTTATAGGATCCTTTTTTATTATGTTAGGACGGTGTATTTTTTTTTGTTTTTAGCAATTCCATGCAAGGTCTAATTGAAGATAAATAACACTGGAAAAAAATCATCGACCTCAGGTGGGACTCGAACCCACGTCCCATCGCAAACCGGGCGAGTGCTTTACCAACTAAGCTACCGAGGACGTCACGTGACAAGATGAAATTCCTCAAGTGCTTTTTCTCGCTGTCAAAGCCAGCGTATTCTGATCAATGTTGTAGCTATATGTATAGCTGAGAAGTATACTACCGTCAACACCCTATAGAAATATTTTTACAAATATTTGACTATTGGTTAAGATCAGAAATGCTTAAACATTGTATTTTTTTTTTGTTTTTAGCAATTCCATGCAAGTTCTAATTGAGGATAAATAAAAACAAAAAAAAATACAATGTTTAAGCATTTCTGATCTTAACCAATAGTCAAATATTCGTAAAAATATTTCTATAAAGCACTTGAGGAATTTCATCTTGTCCCGTGAAGTCCTCGGTAGCTTAGTTGGTAAAGCACTCGCCCGGTTTGCGATAGGACGTGGGTTCGAGTCCGACCTGAGGTCGATGATTTTTTTCAAGTGTTATTTATCTTCGTGTTAGGACGGATTCTAAATCAATCATAAAGTTTCTAGCAGATCAGCCTAAAGAATAAAGGATTCTCTTAAAATAATTTATTTTATTATTATTTTATAGTATATGTAGATAAACTAATTATTTTTCTATAACAGTCATCAACGGACGATACCTCACAAGTGGAGTCGCAAATCCAAGAAGACTGGCAGCTGTTAGTACGAGACATCTATTCGTTCTACCCTCTTCTCATCAAGTATGTGGACTTGCAAAGGAACCATTGGCTGAGGAACAATGTCACAGGTTTGTAAAACTTATAAAGAAAATGTATATGGTTGTCTGGAAGAGCTCGCTCATAGTGAATTGATCATCTTTCTGTAAACATCTTCATCATCATCTCACTGTAACTTCTTTGTTGGGTGTGCAATAAAGAGTCTCTATCTATCTATGCAATAGTCTAGCACGTACCTCTTTTTTTCTGAATCTATTTATTTTCGAAAATTAAAAAAAAACGCGCTTGTATTCGGTATATCAAAGGTGGCAACCTTTGATATCGTACGATTTGAAGTCTATCGTACGATTCGACGGATTCAGGCGACACTTAAAATCGTAAAAAATTATAGCGCAAAAGTGTTACCGGCGCAAATGTATTTTTTCAACATGCGCAATTTAGGATCAACGACAAGCGTACCCCTACAAGGATAAATCCATATAAAGATTCAACAAATTCCATCTATCTAATAATTTTTTTATGACGGCCTTCGTAGCCGAGAGGCGAGCACGTCGGACTTTAAATGACGCCGCCATCTCTGAGGTTCCGGGTTCGATCCCCGGTCGGGTCAATGTAGAAAACTAACATTTCTATATTGGCTCGGGTCTGGGTGTTGTGGTACCGTCGTTGTTTCTGATTTCTATAACACAAGTGCTTTAGCTACTTACCTCAGGATCAGAGCAATGTATGTGATTTTGACCAATATTTATATATATTTATTCTAGAGGTCCGTACTGGGACGTACAGGTAACTAACGACCCCAGCGAGGTTCCTTCCACTGAACTACAACAACATTATTTGTTATACAGAGGCCGAAGAACTCTACAACCACGTGGCGGAGATATTCAACATCTGGTCCAAATCACAGTACTTCCTAAAGGAAGAACAAAACTTCATCTCGGCCAACGAAATCGACAACATGGTGAGACGCCAAACTCGACCTAAAGCCCACTGTTTTATGTATTAATGTCGCCTGTCACGCGTGTTAATATTTATCACTACCACTTTATTTGTATTCACGTTGATTCGTATTGTAGATTTGGTTATTTTTATTTCATATTCTTGAACTGCTGTCACATATTTTATATGGCTGCAAGTCAGACTATAGTTTTCTAGGTTAGAGATCATGGAAAATACTTAACCAATACGGCAAGACCACAGTGTAAAAAGCAACAGTTATCTAACGCTTTTGATGTTGCGTCAAAGCCGATGTTACCGCACATATTTTTTTCTCATTACACAACAATCCTTTTTTATTAAAAACTAGCTGACCCGGCAAAATTCGTACCGCCTAACAGTATTTTTTTCGTCAGCTTTTTAAATGTTTCGGGCAGAGACAAATCCAACAAATTATACATATATATATATATATATATATATATATATAAACCATGAAAATTGGCCTAGCCGCTCTCGAGTTTCTAGTGTTGTAAAAAAACCCCATCTTTGATTAAAATATTAAACCAAAGTTGGATATGAAGTAATATTATGCCAAATGTACAATACGAATCAAAGATCACTTCCATTTCTCTTCACTAGTTCGTTTTCATTTACTTTGCGTTCATAGGTGCTGATAATGCCAACGGCTACGCGAAGAGTGACCACAGTTGTGGAAGGAGCGCCACAGGGTGGCGGTAAAGTAAGTCTGACAACCATCGACGTTTTTACTCATTTTTATACGCTTTCTGGTCTTGGATTTTGAAATTTGATCATGACTATTTTATACCATACTCGACACGTTTTGTTTCAGGAACATTAATTATTCCATATTTTCATTTCTATTAACAAAATTGACATTGTTTATTACACATTAAAATATGTGAATGTTTTGAAAACACCATGCCAATTAATTATTTACTTACGATACACATTAATCTGTACCCAGAGTACGTTGCGTGACGTGAGTGAAAGAGGCATAACTTGAAAAATAAACAAAACTTAGAACTCGAATAGTGTCGTCTCTTTCATTAAAAACAAAAACTAAACTTTAATACTTAAGACCATAAACATCATAAAAACTTTCAAACAAACTTACAAAAACTTCCAAATGGATAGACCAATTTGAGTAAACTATGCATTTTACTGTGAGACAGTTTAACTTTTTCGGAAAATTGCTTATTTAGAGCGATTCATAGTAAGAAGGACTTACATTTTTTTAAATTAAATAACTAGTTCACAAGTTCTTTATTAATTCCTTAGATTTGTTCCTCCATATACGTATAAGTAGTAAGAATTGGTACAGGCTTTAAAGGCCTATCAAACCGCAGAGCTATCCGCCACCGTCGTGGGTAGTGGTTATCCCCAAGCGTTATCCCGTGCGGTATTCAGTATGGGTTCCCCGCAATTGTCGCGAAAGCGGTACCGCATACCAGAGAGGTACGCGGTACGGTACCGCGTGTTTGACGAAACTATACTCCCTCGAGCGTCGCGTCGTCGATCCACTGCACCGTACACCGTACCCGCTAAGGCCTCTGGTAGCGGATACCGCTATTTTATTTATTTTATTTTGTTTTTTTATTTCATTCAGGCAGCACATTATAAATAATACAGGCCCATACTATAAATACCTTATTATCTAACATACATAAAATATAGCTATAGTTTGAATAGTACGTTTTTCGCACACCCACCGGGATTCCGCTACCGCCGGCGGTAGTGAATAACTCTGAATAGGCCTTTAGAATAGAATAAACTTTACAAGATTTATGAAGATGTTAACGCTTTTTCTTACATTTCATACAATTTATTAAGTAATCAAACGATATCAACAAATATTACTCATAATATCGAATTATTATTAAATACCTATTTACATCCAATTAATCTATTTTCTTTTAAAAGCTATGAAAATAATCTTGCATTTACTAATCTATCAACGCTACAGTTAAATAAGTGGCTTTTTACGGAATAGTTTAAAACTTAGTACTAAAAGCTAATAAAAACAACTTACTTTGCTTATGTTTTAAGAAGATGCGTGAATAACTTACAATTTGCTTCCCTTATAACAACTGCTAAGATTTTAAATACTTAATTTAAGTACAAATAACGATCTTATTAACGGTTTTCTTCGCTCCTAGTGTGTCTGCCTTTTTCCCTCATTTACAGTTTGGATATTTTTTCTATCTAGATAAGAAATCAAAATTCTTACTTGAACTTGAATTATGTCCATTCACACTGTCGTAAAAAAGTTAAAAAAATTAGGCAAAGTAGTAGTAATAGGAAGACGCGACACTCTATTTTGGTCACACCTCTACATTTTCTCCTACAATTCCTCTTGACCATAATTTCAAACACTTATCTTGATTGCTTACCTCCTAATTCATAAAACTAAATCATCCGAATATTGTAGAAAAAGAAGAAACACCGCGATAAGAAGAGAGACAAGGACAAAGAGGTTCAAGCGTCACTGATGGTGGCCTGTCTGAAGAGGTTGCTGCCAGTCGGCCTTAACCTCTTCGCTGGCAGGGAGCAGGAGTTGGTCCAGCATTGCAAGGATCGGTTCTTGAAGGTAAGAGAAGCGTTTAATTTAATCTAGAACTAAAGAAGTTTTTTACATTCGTGGCTTGATAAAATTTAAAAAACTCCATTTTTTTAAAAATAACAATAATGTCACGTTATAGTAAAGAATTGTTCTAAGAATGGTGGTCTTACACAGACCATAGACTGTAAAGAACAGATCATAGTGCAGGAGTATCCTTACAAATATTTAAACATACATCGATTAGCACTCATTCTAACCATTTTTGATTTATTTTTACATAATTGTGTTGTGTTTCTTAACTACCGTAATAAATAAAATCACCTATTTAACTATCATCTTTTATCCACAGAAAATGACAGAACAAGACGTAGCCGAATTTGCCAAGACCCAACTAACTTTACCGGACAAAATCGACCCGGCTGACGAGATGTCGTGGCAGCACTATCTGTACAGCAAACTAGGGTCGAAGAGCAAAACGAATATAACAGTGGAGACAGCTGAGAATAAAGCCAAGATCATAGACGACACAGTGGAACGAATTGTGGCTATGAGCAAAGTGTTGTTTGGACTTCATATGGTGAGATTTTTAATACTTTACGACCTTCCGTAGCTGAAAGGCGAGCAATAGGGCGTTATTAATATAAATTTTGTAAAGCTTCGTCTAACATATTTGTAAGCGGATGTAAGATGATTAAGATATGGACACCAATCATAAATAATTCTAAGACATCTTTTATTAAATCGGACATTTTATTTTAGACCCCAGTACATTATCAAGAATTTGCTCTTTTTTTTGCTCTTAAACCAATAAAAAGTTATGCACTTGAGTCCGGTAAACAATGACGTTATAGCTTGCGAACGCCATACAAATTATAAGGCATAGTGCGTTTTGTTTGTTGGTGTCAACGAGCCTATTATCAAGGATTTTATATAAAAATCGATGCGTATCTGTGCGTGAATTAGATATTGAAGTAAATATTTACATGTACATATTTATTTATATCCCATAGATCGACCACCCCCAACAAATGAGTAAGAATGTCTACCGGTCGGTAGTATCTATACAGCGCAAGCGCGCCGTCATAGCTTGCTTTAGGCAGCTGTCACTTCACTCCTTGACCAGGTTCAGTGTTATTTAGACCGTGTGTTGTATGCCGTAGGAATGATTGTTGGGTGAAAACTAACCGCGATTTTGCTGCCACTTCACTAATTGACCAGGTTTAGTGAAATCAAGACCTTGTGTTGTGTGCCGTAGGAATGATTGTTGTGTGAAAACTAACACCGTTTTTGCTGCCACTTCACTTATTGACCAGGTTCAGTGGAATTTAGACCTTGTGTTAATTTGTGCCGTAGGAATTATTGTTGTATCAAAACTTACCCCGATTTTGCCTCACTTTACTCATTGGCCACAGGACGTCCGTTGCTGAACATAGGCCTCTCCCAATGACTTCCAGATTGGCCAGATTCGTTGACTAGTTTCAGTGAAATTTAATCCTTGTGTTGTGTGACGTGTAGGAATGATTGTTTTGTAAAAACTAACCCCAATTTTGCCCTTGTGCTGTGTCATGTAAGAATGAATGTTGCGTGAAGACTAACCTTGATTTTATTTCATTCTTTTGACTGAGTTCAAGTTTACGCTGAAATCGTATGGTTTTACACGAGTATTTTCTTTTTTCATTGGCATACATATGTCGTACTTGGTTCTGTTTAATTTTTAATGAAATTTTAGATGAGTGCTGACAATCCTTGAATATTGAGGTAGCTGAGCGACTGCAGCGCTTAGGTAGTAATTAGGTACCAAAGTTAAACCACCCATGCCTGGGTTGTGAGGAGTGACCATACCAAACATATTTAGAGACAATTGCCAAAATCCTCCATGCTTCGAAAGACACGTTAAAAGTTGGTCCCACCAAAATTGGACCGCTTGAAGCCTAATCAGAGGCCGTTGGGTGGCTTCACTTGATGACATCTGACAGTAAAGTTTAGTCACAGACCTTACGACATCCCTCCACCAATCCGCACTGGGCTCGCGTGGTGGAGTATGGCCCAAACCACCCAATAGTTATGTTTTGTCCCCCTAGCATGACCAACAAAACACGAGAACGATAATCAGCTAGTTTATCGTTCTCGCTGTTTCGACAAAAGTTCAAGATGGCGGCTATGTATATCATATTTTGACAGTTGGGTGTCGATAAATCGCTATATCATGTCATATCGTGTTTTGCTGGTCATTCTAGGGGAGCAGGTTAGGCCTGTGCCTCACAGTAGGCTATACTGTACCTTATTTCACTTATTTATAAACAATTCAATCAAATTGTGCACGCTGCTTTGGATTAACCAGGCTACTAAGCCTAAACAAAGGGCAAGTAACTGGAAGAGAGTGCTATGCGCGGCCAGAAAACGCGCCGCGATGGCTTGCTTGAGGTCTATACACTTGTACAAGATTAGTCGGTATGTATAACTGCAAGTGTGTAACGTATAAAAAGTGTACGTGGTTTATTGTTTTTTTTTTAACGCACCATACATGTTTTTCAGATAGTTTTTGAGTTAACTTTATTTAAGGATATGATCTTCCTTTGAGTTTAAAGGTAAAAAAGATAAATGTTTACTACACAGTTGGTCCAAAAGAGCAAAATGTGTTTGCGAATTAAAATTACCCTTAAGGCCCTGAGGAAGTTATCTTATAAAATTAAGTAGTATGTCATCGACCCGATATGAAAAAAAAGATACACGCACCGTATTATGTATGTATAATATGAATGAATCAATAGGGTTTCTGGGTACCTTTTATCAGAAATATTAATTTGCAACGATATTTGGTTCTATAAATTGATTGATTAAATTATTTGAAATAAGGCATTGATCTTCCTAATTAGAATAAATGGGTAACCCAATTAAATTTTGTGTCAGAACCTTTTACAATGCTTACTTTCACCCTAAATAAATGTTTTAAAAATATTTCGATGTAACTAACTATTATACTTCTAATTCTACAGACATAGGGCGTGTAACATATTCGCGCGAACATACTACGAGCTCTGGTTGGAAGAAGAGAACGTGGGCCAAGAAGTTATGATCGAAGATCTTACGGTAAGCACCTTAAAACATTATCAACTTAATCTCGCTAGAAAAAAAACCCGGCGGCCATTTCTTAAGTATGTTTTTCTTTGCTTGATGAATATTATTTTATAAAACATTGAGGATTCGTAGCAAGTTGATGAGCTGAAACTTCTGAAGTAAGAGAGTCCACCTACATTTGTAGGAACATACCCCACCGTTTGTTTATGTACCGGTTTATTGGTCGTGCCGTACCAATCGAGAACAAACCCTATAGAGCAGCAATACAGACCATCTATGTCCGAAACTGGTTAGTGATATTTTACTGAAACTGAGTATGAATAAACAAAGTCTTGTCTACTCTCGCCCATTTTAAAACAGTAAGTCTGATAAAATTTTGTCTAACTAAATAAATGTCTACTTATATATAATGTTCTACTTTACAAGCTATATGCTCGATGTTGGTATCATATCAGACTTGTCAAAGACACAGATAAAGTTCTTTGACATAGGAGTTAGCCGTATCTCTTTATTCGTTCTAATAATCGATTAATACTGTAGCTATCTTTCGGAAAACAACCCTTTCAACACTAATTTACTTAGTAACTTATCGACAATCGAACATTGTAATCGAAGCTACTGGATGCAGGTCGCTTCCAACCGGCCGATCTGGAAGTCACTGTGGGAAGCCTATGTTCAACAGTAAACGTCCTGTGGCTGAAATGATGATGGTGATGAATCGAATGTATTGTTTCAGCAATCATTCGAGGACGCAGAGTTGAAGAAGAGCGACGTGGTAGAAGAGGAAGGCAAACCAGACCCGCTCACTCAGCTCGTCACGACTTTCTGCAGAGGCGCCATGACTGAACGATCCGGCGCTTTACAGGTCAGATACACACTTCTTCTTCTTGTAGTGCCTCTCCACTGCTGGAGGTTGGCCGTCAGCTCCGCGAACTTCCTTCCACGCTAGCAATTCCAGTCCACTCTATGATATTTCTCAGCCACGACTTTTTTCTTCTTCCTACGCGTCTTTTCCCCTCGATCTTTCACACGTCCGAGATATGCTATCTTTCTCCTTAGATAAACACAATGAACAGTAATTTAAGAAATTTAAATTATCAAATGAATGTAAACATCAGGCCCATGTTACCAAGCTTACTGTATTTGCCTTTTCAGTAAATCAAATAAGCCCAAACTCTTCCGGTGTACCAGAAACCTTTAATTAGATTGTGATCATTAGATTTGCTAGATGACATAAAATCTTATCATCCGAATTACATAATAAAAATAACTTTTAAATTTAAACAAGTAAAAGTAATTTTCAATGTGTGTTAAAAGTGAACTTACTATACTCTATTTCCTTATGAATCTTACTCAATCTCGATCATTCAGTCGTTCACTCGCGCCGTGACTTCATTCTTTTCGACGAATTTCAAATATCAACGATCACAGACGAATACATCAGATAATATTCCTTCATATAAACAATATTTGCTTCATAATAATGTTTTTATAGGAGGATCTTCTCTACATGTCATACGCAAACATAATCGCCAAGTCGTGTGGAGAGGAAGAGGAAGAAGGGGGAGGGGAGGAGGAAGAGGGGGGTGGGGAGGCAGAGGGCGAAGAGGAGGGCCGCGCCAGTATACACGTGAGTTTTTACATTGGGTCAATCGAGTGTCCTATGTGTGCGTTGCTATAGCGCGCATTGAATGAAGCTTAACTTCTGCCCCTCTAGCATGATCAACAAAACACGATATGATATGATGTAGCAATTTATCGACATCCAACTGTCAAAATATGATATACAAAGCCGCCATCTTGCCCTGCCGGTGACGTCACGGTCATGCTTGCTGTTTCTATTAAAGTTCATATTTTGAGTTGGGTGTCGATAAATCGCTATATCATACCATATCATATCATGTTTTGTTGGCCATGCTAGGGGGGCAGATACACATAAATAACTTAAAGTTTTATGTGGTGTAACAGTAAATATTTTACTTACAAACTATTGGTATTAGAGTTGCTTGTAGGCGTAGGTACTAACACTTTCTAATAAAAATATTATTTTTGCATGCAGAAAACTATGGATACATATATGGTGGGTAACATAGACTAAGTATCGTAAAATAATACTACATACAACTACAGTATTATACATTTAACTTTTATTATTACATGTTATTTCAAAAAAGTTAGTCTAGACTTAACTCTTGATTATAATTGTAAATTTTTGTTTTTAGCAATTCCATGCAAGGTTTTATTAAAGATATATAACACTTGAAAGTAGCTTAGTTGGTAAAGCACTCGCCCGGCATGCGATGGGACGTGGGTTCGAGTCCCACCTGAGGTCGATGATTTTTTTCACTTAATTCACTTTTTCCACATAGGTTTCTCTTGAGATAGAAATCAATTTCACGATGTGTCAAATAGTTCAGCTATTATGAAATAGACTTGTTTTTTTGGATAAAGAGTCTCATCTCAAGTTTTGCATCAGACCCTTTAAACTGCTTTTTAAGCTGAGAGGTGAACCATGATCATAAATATTCTATAAGTTCTATCTATTAACACTAACTCAATCTGCAGGAACAAGAAATGGAGAAACAAAAGCTGTTATTCCACCAAGCCAGGCTGGCGGACAGGGGTGTAGCAGAAATGGTCTTACTCCACATATCAGCCTCAAAGGGAGTGCCTAGCGAAATGGTTATGAAGACGTTGGAACTCGGCATTTCGATATTGAGAGGAGGAAACATCGATATTCAGATGGTAATTCACATACAACACGATAGCACGTAGAACTGACGGCCGATGGGGCAGAAAGGTTCTGGCATGGAGGCCACGTACCGGCAAGCGTAGCATGGGACTCACACCCACAAGGTGGACAGACGACCTGGTAAAGGTTGCAGGAAGCCGCTGCATTGACTAAATTACTTTAGTAGTATTTTAATGTTTCTGGACTTGATATTCTGGCAACCACGCGCCGCATTGCGATTAAAAAGGGAAGTGGTTGGACTTCTATTCTAATGAAATATCAACATGATGACCTTAATAACCGGTTGCTATTTATACAAGAGGAAATAGGATAATGGACAGCTAAAGCAAGATTAAGAAAATACGATATTCAAACGACATTAAACAAATCCGAAATCTTTTACGTGAACGCTTTTATACATGGCCATACGTTTGAATGCGACTCTTCAACAAATTGTTTCAAAAAATATTTTTTTACAGGGAATGTTGAACCACCTGAAGGACAAGAAAGACGTCGGTTTCTTCACTTCCATCGCTGGGTTAATGAACTCTTGCTCGGTGCTCGATCTAGACGCCTTCGAGAGAAATACTAAAGCTGAAGGTAACATTCTTTTTTCTAGCGCTTTGTTCCGGTACGCTTGACGATTTATTATCTTAAGCGTCAAGTCTCATTTTATACATTTGGAGCGATTGGCTTCATACCTCCGTAACCTTTAACAGGGAAACAAAAGTATAACCCTAGATAAAAAGTTGTTTGTTTTAATGAATAAATTGCTAATTTGTATTTAAAATGTAAAAAAACATACGCCTTAGGTATTAGACACAAAAAAACAATCACACCGATTATCTTTCCCAGAACAGTGTAAATCTTGTTTTACGGCGACTAAATAACGCATAAACATACTTTCCATACCTTATATACAAATGCTCGTATGCATCACCCAAACATTTGTCCCTTGCGAGCTTCAGCCCGCAACCTCCTAGCTTGCTAAACTGAGTAATAATGTTTTTAGGCTTGGGAGTAGGTCTCGAAGGTGCAGCAGGCGAGAAGAATATGCACGACGCTGAGTTCACTTGCGCGCTGTTCCGGTTCATACAGCTGACTTGTGAAGGACACAACTTGGGTGAGAGACACTTTAGATAATAGATAGCATCTATCTACATAAAAGAAAAACGATTATTACACAGAATATGGTTACACTATTATGGCCTTAAAGCTAGATATATTCTATATATTCTGCCACGTTTGGCGTTAAAATACAAATACAACAAGTAATTTATATAACAATTTCAATTCAATTTATTAACAGAATTCATACATTATGTTACTTGTTTTTTTTCCCTTTTTGTATAGCCCAATATACTCCTTCCTAGGCTTTTACACTTAGGCTTGTAGTCAGTTTATGGTCTTCTTGTTATTACCAGAAGTACAATTTAAGTAAACGAAACTTGAAACGATAGTCTTAGCTTCATTCGTATAAAAACACGGGGTTTCCTCAGATACATAAACTATGCAGATTCAACAAACCATCATTTCTTTCAATAGTATTTGTTCACGTAAACTGATTTCACAGAGTGGCAGAACTACCTCCGAACGCAAGCTGGTAACACGACGACAGTGAACGTGGTCATCTGCACTGTGGACTACCTGCTGCGGCTTCAGGAGTCCATCATGGACTTCTACTGGCACTACTCTAGCAAGGTATTACTTCTGTCCTTAGCTACAGGGTGTAACAGGAGGAGTAGAACTTATAGAGGTGACTCTTCTGCTCATACACAACAACTTATTGTATGGGTCTAAAATCGAAATCGCAAAAAAACCTTCTTTATAAAGCCGCACTGACCAGCTAATGAGTTTGTATGGACATATCGTGCTTATTATTAGAGAAAACATGTATTTGAGGTTAGAATCACCTCCTAGAAGGATGTAACTAATAAATTAATACATTATACGCGACGTTATGTTGTAACCCTATAGTCGATAAAGGCATGTGCATAAAAATGCTATGGTGAAGGCCGAATTTGATAGCATTTTTTTAAATATAAAAATGGTCCTGATTAATTTACTAAATATGGAAATATGCCTTTTTAAAATTTAAATTTAACTAGCTGTGCCCGCAACTACGTTAGCGTAAACTACAGGAGATGTTTGGTATACCACATATACCCCACAGAAACATTGAACCGGGTTATAAAGTATCCTATATGTTAATCCAGACCTTATTCTATATGTGTGCAAAATTTCATCCAAATCCGTTCAGCCGTTTACGCGTGACTGAGTCACAAACATCCAAACATCTTTACAAACTTTCGCATTTATATATATAATATTAGTGGGATGGGATGGGATTTCTGACTTCGCCGTCATTATCATTCATATGCATAATATGTTAGTACTCACGTTTTTGGACTTGGGTCAGTGTTAGATGTGGATTTCCACCCACATTGCGCTGGTATCTATATTCAATATCAATAAGTTAGCTAGTACATACGAGTACATAGTACTGAGTTTCATATCCCCTTTTATACATCTTCAGAAAATATCTAACGCAGTTGATAACTCTTATCGTAATTCCAGGAGCTAATCGACCCAGCGGGCAAGGCGAACTTCTTCAAGGCGATAGGCGTCGCCTCGCAAGTGTTCAACACGCTCACCGAAGTGATACAGGGCCCCTGCACGCAGAACCAGCAGGCTTTGGCACATTCCAGGTAAATTGGGGACTATGATCCCCGTCATCGTGTCAAACACTAGGTTCCTATATTGTACTATCCGTAAGTGTACATCAGCAACTGATCGTATTGGTGTCAAAAGTAACGAGCCGTTATAGTCGCCTATAAAATTTGACGAAGCGTCATTTATAGGAACGCTTTTGAGCATGTCAAGTTAACAATTCCTACCATCCGTTAGCAAAACCAACCGTTTCTCGGATATAGGAACGCTTATGACAACATACTGGGTAGTCTCGGCCACATTATGTATCGATGATTATAGAAATAAATGTGTTTTTAGGGCTTGTTTCACAATGTACGGATAAATTCTGAATAAGCTATATTTTACTTATCTGAAGGATAAATACGATTTTTGCGTTTCATGACCGTCAAATAGCGCTATACATGAATTCAAGTATTTTTTCCTCTTCATATTTTATAATTTTTTGTTTTTATAATTTATTCTGCTATTCGGGGTGGAGACAAATCCAACAAATTATGAACCATGAGAATCAGTCCAGCCGTTCTCGAGTTATAAATGTTGTAACAAACCCGACTTTGTTTTATGTATTACTAGCTGACCTGGCGAACTTCGTATCACCAAACAGTAATTTTTTTCGTCAACTTTTTAATGTTTTTATTATTTATTCTGCTATTCGGGACGGAGACAAATCCAACGAATTACAAACCATGAAAATCAGTCCAGCCGTTCTCTTGTTATAAGTGTTGGAACAAACACGACTTTGTTTTATACATTAAGAAGATAAGATTTATGAAATCCTTCCCTACAGATTGTGGGACGCCGTAGGAGGTTTCCTGTTCCTGTTCTCGCACATGCAGGACAAGTTGTCGAAGCACTCGTCCCAGGTGGACCTGCTGAAGGAACTGCTCAACTTGCAGAAGGACATGATCACTATGATGCTGTCTATGCTTGAAGGGAACGTGGTTAACGGTGAGTGAGAGAGAAAGATATAAATGATTACAGGATTTGGATTCCCCGCCAAAGTTAAATATAATTTAAGAGAAGTAATAAAAAATATTTAGTGAGAAATGTTTTTTTTCCCTTTAAATAACCCTATTTTACAGTCACTTTATGAATCCTAAATTCCTAGGCGCGGGTGATCACCCTAGCGCTTGATAAACCCCTGCGTCTACGCGCGACACGTTACTCGTCACAGAACGTACCTAGCATATACGAACAAAAGAGTGGCAACAATTTTGTTTTGTGTTCGGAAAAATAGGAAAATAAAGTAACATAAAGAAATATTTTTTATTTCATAAATTGGATGTGCTGCTTCTACAGAATGACGTGAAAAAATATGGCGGGGGGTCCATAATTAACCCTGTATCTTAGCATCATTGTTGTTACTGTATTGGTTTTACACCATCGAAAAATGTTACATCTTAGGCCTACTTGCGCATCTCAGTATTAGCGAATTTAATCCTGAACTAAAAAAAAACTAAAACTATCCAATTTATCCAATCAATAAAGAACATTAATTTTGAGAATTCGATGTTAGTCCCATAAAAAAGTTACCCTCTTTTGGATCGATCATTGTTTTCTAACACCTTGAATACAAGAAACCTTATTAGGTTTCTTGTATTCAAGGTATTATAGGTGTATTTGCAGATGCAACATATTTGTTGCATCTGCAAAACCGAATCTAACCGAACCAAATCTTCCAGGTACAATCGGCAAGCAGATGGTGGACACCCTCGTAGAATCCGCCTCCAACGTGGAGCTGATCCTCAAATACTTCGACATGTTCCTGAAGCTGAAGGACCTGACGTCGGGCGCCAGCTTTCAGGAGATCGACGCGAACAACGACGGCTGGGTGCTGCCGAAAGACTTCAAGGAGAAGATGGAACAGCAGAAGAGTTATACGCCGTGAGTTTACATTATATAATTTTCAACAAATTGAAAGCCATATTCACTAACGGTAACCCAAGATAAGCCTGCTGTCCTACATATAGGTCACTTAAATGAAAAAATATTTCTACCTGACTTCATTACTTTAAAAAAAACAGTGTTACAATTTTTGGAAAAAAAATATAGTTTCAGAAAAAAACAAAGTGTTACAATTTTTGGAAAAATAATATAGTTTCAGACTTATCTGGGTATTTATACTTACTTTAAAATATGTTTTAACCATTAATGCAGTTAAGAAATAAATCTAGGACATTTGTCTAACAATAGCTTCTGCCCGCAGCTTCGTTTATGAATTAAAAAAAGAAGAGGAATAAATAATTAGCCCACAGAAACAGAAAAACAGAGTATAAAACAACGTTTATGCTACCTAGCTTACTAGGTTAGTGTTTCCCAAACTTTAGGTTGAAGGATCCAAGAGACAGAGAGATTTCTCATGGACACCCAGTAGTCCAAAAATGGTCTTGTTGGAATACCAACAGCCAACATTTGTAAACAGATTAAAAATAAAAGAGCATTTCATAATTATTTTACGTTAGGCTTTTAAAACGGTTGGGAAACTAGGAATTTGGAGCTGGATAAATATCTACATTGTGTGATAAATATAAAATATCCATCTCATATTCCTTTTTAGCGAAGAAAAAAAGATTCTTGTCAAATACATAAATTTTGACATTCATGACTCAGGTTCATCACACATACAATTGCCCTATGCAATATTTGAACCCGTGACTTCTGGCTTTAATCCCAAGCACATATCACTAGACACCTAAATATATAAATAGATATCTATCCCAGTTTTTCCTTTCCAGCGAAGAAATAGAGTTCCTCCTAGCTTGTTGTGAGACGAACCACGACGGGAAACTAGACTACATCGGGTTCTGCGACCGCTTCCACGAGCCCGCCAAGGAGATCGGCTTCAACTTGGCCGTGTTGCTGACCAACTTGTCTGAACACATGCCGAATGAGCCTAGGTAAGAAGCAATCTGAGCAGCACCCTGAGCCAAATGGCAACGCTCGATCCATCAAATCTTCGCTAACGCTAACGCTGAATCGAAAACGCTAGTAGGTCGGTAGCCAAGATGAACAGAACGCGGCGAACGCTTGTTCTCTTCTAACAATCGCTAAAATTACGATCTTTGTCTATGGTTTCGTTCGACGCCACACACAAATGTCACAAAGTCAAGTGTTTGAATTGATGTCGCACTCGTATAATATACTGCGGTATCACAGTTTCTTACACCACAGTGTAGTAAGGGTTTTATAAAAAATATTCGCTTAATTTTTTTTTTTTTATTGAATCGTTCTTAATTCGTGTTCTGTAAATGATTGTCTTTTTAGTAAATACTGCTCTGATTTAAATCTACATCCTGTATAATAGTTATGGTAATTAGAATTTAATTTCTTAATCACTACTATGATTAGAAGTTAGACTACATTAGGTTCTGTCACGAATTTTCCTGATTATTTCCACTTCGCTCAACAACTTCGCCTAACGTTGCTACGTACGGTTCGGTCACGGTTTATTCATAAATGTTTTAATGCCTTCCCCCAGGCTAGCCCGTTTCCTCGAGACAGCTGGTTCGGTACTGAACTACTTCGAGCCTTTCCTCGGCCGTATCGAGATCATGGGCGGGTCTAAGCGGATAGAGCGAGTCTACTTCGAGATCAAGGAGTCCAATATTGAGCAGTGGGAGAAGCCGCAGATTAAGGTGAGGATATGAGGCTGATTTTCGTGTTAACTTCCTATTAGGTATTTAAGTAAGAGTAACTGTTTTTGTTATTGAGTAGTAGAATTTCTTCTCATGTGTATTTATTATTTATTTTCTTCTGATTTTATTGCTCAACAAATATAACGACTTTAAGCACCAAAATCGAAATTACAAATATACAGGGTGTAAAAAAAGGCTTAACGAAGCCTTAAACCACGAATTCTATACATAAAATCAATTAGAATGCAAAAAAAATACTTGCTGGGAAATGACTTTTATTTTTGGGTATCAAAAAAAATAACTTATTTCTAACCCGCAATGTATAGAGCGCACGCCACAGACTATGCCTGTGTGTGTAAGCGGATCATGTTTCTTTGTAAGAAAGTTTAATATTATCAAACAGAAGTCAATTTTGTAAAAATCTTTAAACAAAATTGTAACTTTGACTGTCAATAACTCGGTAACCCGTCATTTCCCAGGTATAGTGTGAAAGAAAAGAAATGATCATGATAATACGTAGAATATGTGGTATTCGGCTTCGTTAAGCCTTTTTTTTACACCCGATATACTTGCCCACACAAACCGCTGACTAGCTGACATCAGTTTGTATGGAGTTTTTTTTTTATTTGATATTAATGTGTTAGCCTCATAAAAAAGGTGGATGTCAACAGTAGAATTGATCCCTAAAAGATTTGCGTTATTTCAATTACTAAAACCACATACTGGCATTTATACATAATATTTCGACAGAAGGCGTCCCCGTTAACTATTAATAAAAAAGCATTAGCAAAAACTATTTCTTTTAAATAAAATGCTATTTAAAAAAACGCCTGACCCAGAAAAACGGCGTTGCCATTTTGCACAGCGCAATTTTATTAGTTTATATACCCATAATTTGCTTGGTTCTAAACAGCTTCTCGAATTTTATACGATTTTCATTCAATCAATTCATTATGTTTCAAATAAAATATATGGCGTTCCTAATATTCATCTGTATTCCATTATCTCTCCCCAGGAATCGAAACGCGCGTTCTTCTACAGCATAGTAACAGAAGGCGGTGACAAAGAGAAGCTTGAAGCCTTTGTAAACTTCTGCGAAGACGCCATCTTTGAGATGACCCACGCGTCCAGCCTCATGGCCGCGTGTGAAGAAACCGCGGGCGGAGTCAAGAATAGGGAGGCGAGTTATATGTATATGGGGGATGATGATGATGAGAGGTGAGCTAATATATTATTAATATCCTAATCATAATCATAATCACGATCATAATCATAGTCATAATTATGGTCATGGGTTTGTGAAATACTTCGAAGACGCCATCTTTGAAATGACTCACGCATCCAGCCTCAAGGGATAATACTTATAATAAACTAAATGAATACAATGGGGGATGATGATGACGAGAGGTGAGCTGATATACGAGGTGTACAAGGAATTGGATACTCCATAAAACCACGTGATTAGCTGATCATATTATACAACAACATTTTGTAAGGGAGTTTTTTTTAACTGCTCTATACGAACTTACTCGCATAACTTAAAAAATAACGATTTCGATGTTGCTCGTATAGGTAAAGTAGTTATATATCGTTAAATAGTTGTATATCGCCAGCTGTTCACGTGGTTTCAAGGAGTGTCCTATTCTTTTGTACACCCCGTATAATTAACATTATAATGATAGTCATGATCTATTTTATAAAACTAAAAAAACCAATTGGATTTCAATTTAAGACCATAGACTAAAAATATTCTTCCTCCACAGAGCCGGCAAAGATCCGTTCCGGCGCGGCCTGCAATCCGTCAAAGACGGCATCTCCACGGCATTCTCGTCCTTATCGCCTTCTAACATAAAGCAGAAAATCGCGGATCTACAGCAAATGCCGCCCGCCGAGCTAGCCGTTGGATTCTTCAAAATGTTCTTCTACATGTTCTATTATGTAGGCTATGGCGGACTTGTTGTTGTCAGGTAAGTTTCAACTCTATTGTTATAGCAATAAGAACTATTTTGTCTCGTTCAAAAGTTATATATTTCGTATTTGTTGCCGCCAACTGGTAAAGAATTAACTCATTGGCTACCACTACGCCAGTTATTAATTAGTATGATTATTAACTGCCAGCATTTTGGAAAATGATTGAGTCCATTCAACAAAGTCAAATTTAACCAGTTGGCTACGACAAATGTCAATTATTTTAGTTAACTTAAATAATCAGATTTGCGTTAAGGCGTTATTTGATCATTGGATGTAATCCGAAAATTAAATAACAATTTCTCTATTGAAAATAAAAAATAACTAATAAGTATCAAGTCTTCATATGACTTGAAAACAATTATTAAACATTTCGTTCAGCCATCACTTATATTATTGAATAATTTTAATGCAATTTTAAATAATATTTATGTAATTTGAGTTATTACAAATTAATATAATCTGATCATTATATAAGGTGTACGTGAATTAGAGTCAGATATTTTAAGGGTAATAAGTTTACGTTATGACAAAAAAAAAATTTAAGTATTTTTTTTTTATTCGAGCTTTAGTTTTAGAGAAAAACACGATCAAAACTTTGATATCAAACGCAACTATCAACACCCTCTAAGCAGCTGATTACTACGTAGCGGACAAGAAGCTACTACTAAAGTACAACAACAAACTCTCGCTTGTTTGTGTGGGTGCGCTACTATGATTTATTGCCAACAGCCGCCGAAGAACAGACAACACCCATCCAATTTTAAACTCTAAACTAATGTGATTAGATTTAAATTTAAAAATTGTATCGCAAGGGCCGGCATCGTCAAACGCAAACTCAAAGAGAGACCGCCAGAACACAGTCGATACTCAAGTTTAGATTCTAACGCTTTGTCTTAAGGTTCATTTGATTTATTAACCGACTCTGAAGGCGGCGGAAGACACAGGACTTTGGAAATGCCGAAAGTCAAATAGCGAAATGAAAGTATCGTTAGCAAAAACAGTTTTATTTTTTTACTATTATTAGTAATTGGAAAACGGCTGATGAATGACAGAGTAGTTTTACGTGTAAGGTTGAGGTCTTGGATCCGATCCCAAACTAGGCTAGTTATGTTTTGGAATACTCACACTGACCATGCATGATTTAAATCAAAGGGCAAAGGCTCTAATCTGAAATAAACTTATTTTTAACCTGCTTTCTATTTATTATTTTTAATACGTTTATTTTCTCAGATTTAAAAGTAAAGTCAACCAGGCGTTGATTAGGGTCAAACTGCGGTATTGCCTGTATTACGAATCTGTTTTTCGTCCCCCAAACACTTGCTGAATAATTTAAAGTATTTTTGTAGTTTGCCTTGACCGGAATTTGAACCCGAAACCCTCCACGCTAAGGGCGAACTCCTTATCCACTGCGACTACTACACTGCTGGTTTTTAGTGTATTTACATTTCATTATCATTTTATCATTTTCATTACAATTCAAATTTCAAAATAAATCTACCCAATGTAGAAAAATAATCCAATGTTGAGTACTTACGTACTTTCAGGTAGGTACAAGTACCTTGCTGTAGATAATGCTGAATGGGAGCTAAAGAGGGAGACAATCAGCTAGTACCTTTCAAGCTTAACGTTACTAGCTACTAGTTATTACCAAAAACGTGGTGTTGGTTTTCGTAGAACGTTATCTCTGTAGAACGGATAATCTCTCTTAACTACAGCCACGTTCTGTGCCTAGGTTCTCTTATCTTAATTATAAAGTTTAGTACATTGATACAAGATTCGAAATGTTAAGTAAAAAACATCACCGAATATTTCTTTTTTTTGCTAACGCTACACTTACCGTTGCCCTTACGCACGCTTTTTTATTATTAAGTTACAAAAATAAGTCAATCGGCGCTGGACCACCGTTTGAGTTTGACGTTAGTTAAAAATTGTCACCATGCCCTACAATACAAGTATTCGAAACCTGACTACCTCAACTTAACCATGGTTTTGTGCTACCATGAGCCAAACTACAGCCTATCGGAGTCACCACCCGACAGCCAGAACGAGGAATGCTGCTGCAGCCGTCGTCGGTACGTGTGGAAACCGCCAAAGAGTGAAGAAAGGAACCCCTACCACTTCACGAGAGTGCAGGAGTGAGGAGCTAAGATCGCAGGACTAACGTGTCACGCACGCGTGGAGTTCTGTCACTGGATTGACAGCACTAGCACTACCAGCAAGACGGCGCGCCCGCGCCTTACGACCGCCGTGTTCGCGAGTACCTGACAGCATAGTTCCAGGGTCGATGGAGTAAACGCGGTGGGCCTATTACCTGGCCTTCACGCTCGCCTGACCTGACTACGCTGGATTTCCACGTGTGGGACCTTATGTATGATCAAGATGGCCAAACCATCACCCGTGCTGTACAGTTAATGCACGTAGGTATTATTAGTGCTTTCGAAACAATACGAGGTGACCGTGACAGTGAAACATTAGTGCGTGTTAGTAGACACACTTTTAAGGGCTGCCCTCTGCATCCACCAGAATGGGAGGCAACAAAAATCTACCTACTGTGATATGACAAGTGTGATGGGAGGTCAAAATTCATTGTCTGCGTTGTGTTATTAAAAATGGTGTTTGTAAAAAGTGTAATGCAAATTTAATAAAAACCATTTTTTTTAAATTAAACTGTGTTGTGTTGTTATTTTACTGTAAAATTGGTAGAAGCAATTACCCACTCTACGAACGACTGGTGTAGTTATTTGCGTTTCGGACGACAAAGTCGGGCAGTTGCGGGTTCGAATCCCGAAAGAGGCGAATGTGTGTGTGATGGGCACGAGTAGGTATTTGTGCCTAAGTCAAGGATGTTTTGCTTAATTTGGAGCTAAATAATTGGTGTAATTGTAAAAACAAATTATTTTAAATAAATTACAGCATAAAGTGATTAATCGTCCTCGCATCTGTTGCTGAAAGTATTATTTTCTTTAATGTCGTCTATTAATGTTTATTTTTGCATTTTGTGTACTGAAGTTAGTTAAAGATAAGTAACACTTGAAAAAAACCACCGACCTCAGGTGGGACTGAAGTTAGGTTATAAACCTGCATTATGGCATCTTTAAAGATAATGAGATTTTCTGCAACTCGCGGGTAATAAAATCTAAAAGATGTACGTCGCAGACGCAACTTACACACCCATTGATAATAATAATATGAAACGAGTGAGTGAAATAGAAATAATAACAATGTTTCTATCTCAAAGAGAATTCATTCATAGACACACACTTGCATGGGATGGCGTAGTAAGTTATGAACATGTGTGTAATATGATTTTTTGAGTGCATGAATGTGATCCTGGAGAGATTATGAATGGGCTAGCGTTGTGTGAGTAGTCTACTTGTGGTGTTTGGGTTCATGTACAGGATGATGTTGATTCTTTATTTTTATTTTTTTTATTTTTTAAAGTTTGGTCAATAATTTTAAATTTATCTTATATGTGATCCATGTGATGATCTAAGTTACTCCTAAAAATATCTGACACTAATTCACGTACACCTTATATAAACAAAATTCATTGTTGTAAATTCACTAAAACATTAATTTCAATCTTATTTGTATAGGCTTAGGATACTTTATTTAAATTATGACGTTTTAAGTTCTATTTCTTGTGTATTTCACGCAATACATTGGTGCACAGCCATTGGTAAATGCTTTATGTAATAATGTGTGTACATAGAATGTGAACGTGTACGTTTTGCATCTGTTAGAAGCAGTTTTGTTTTTCCTGAATTAAACTGATATTTTCAATTAACTCTCTCTCTTTCTATCTTGAAATAGATTTTGTTCCTTCTCTTGTTAAAAAAAGCCCCCTTTCTTAATCTGCCACCTTTCTCTCTCGGTTTTTTTCTGACTCTTTAGGCATACGTGTAGGTCCTATACCTATTAAACATTTCTATTTCTATCCAGAATTAAAATGGATAATGTAGAAACTCTTTAATATTTGTTTTGACTATTTAGCGCTATGTATTATTTTTAAGCTTAAAAACACAGTTTCGCTGGAACTTCTACTCCCATAGTAAAAGTTATAGATTCGACTTTAAATTGTCTGTGTTGATAGTTAGTTACCTAGTTTACATGTACTTAAATAATAAAAAGTTAATATAAGTAGACTACACAGCTAAGCTATGTAGGGAGAATATTATTCAATTGAGTTTTCTATTATCTTATAAATATGTATTTATTTTCACATATATTTTTTTATTTTTAATACTAGAACAAACCGAATATTTTTAATTAAACACTTTTTTGTATAATTTTGCACCATTGCACATTATTTAAATATTCTTACTTTACTCTTATCACCCATTTTTATAACTAACGCATATTCTGTCTTACCTTTTAAAGGAGAATTGTTCAAGGCAGCTCGCGGAATGAAAATTTTTTTTGTTTTTTTTACAAATTGATACTTAGCTGTACGTAGTAATCTAATCAAAATGTAATTCGTGACTGCAGTAATGATATTTCTATTAAATAGGGACATTTAAACAATCACTTTACCTCATAGGGCCTAGAGTTATATCATAGATTATTCAAATGTTTGTTTTGTAGTCGAACTATTTTGGATTTATCACGTTTTGTAAGTATACATGATCAACCAAAGTCGCAATTTCAAAAAGATAAGTACTTTTTTAGTTCCCCGGGTTACCTTGATCGATTCCTCTTAACTCCACTTCTGTAGGGGTAGCTACACACACGGTCCGGCATTGTCGTTTCGTCAGTATTTGTCGAACAACAAATCCACGGTGAAGCATCAATCTACATTATACAGGGTTATTTGAAAGACATCAATAATCTCGCACGACTAGATAGCTTACATTATAAACAACAACATTTGTTTTACGAGTTTTATCATAACTCAATACATTAATTAAAATGATTTTCCAAGTTTTTATTGTACTGTCGTGATATTTGTAAGTCTATGTTCCATTGAAACACGAAAAGGCGACACTCGCGTGCGCTTCTGATGCAATACGCTCAGAGATAAGAACACTAAGACGAAAAATTCAATTGATATTTATTTTTGTATGAAAGTAAAATGTGTCAAATTATCAAAAGTCGTAGAAAAAATGTTGTTTTTTATGATGTTAGCTACCTAGTCTTGCAAGGTTGTTGATGTTTTACAAATAACCCTGTTTAAATTAAATTATGCCGCCCGACTTAACAATCCTCTTGCTCAGTTCGCGCTTAGGTACATGTGTGAAGTGGCCATTGTTATTCGATTGTTAGTTCCAGCTATGCTTCTACTTCATGAACGTCAAACTTCCAGGTATATATTCGGCGTACTCCTCGGGCTGATGCGAGGTCCGCAGACTGAGGAACCGCCTCCAGAACCGACTGAGGAGGAAAAAATCGGTCAGTTGAGGCACAGGTTGCTCGCGCAAAGTAAGGCACAGATACACAGGTACACGCGTGACGCTTTCCGCATTTGCGTTCGGTCACTTGCAATTGGAAATAAAGTTGTTCACTTAAAATTGGAAATAACGTAAACATTTTGATAAATGCTGTAAATATGAGCAAAAATGCTTTAAAAAATTCAATCAATTACTAAAAAATATTCATGTTATTAAAAGAAAGTCAACTTATACAGGATGTCACATTTAGATCGGTCAGTATGGGAAAGTCTAAAATCATTCATTCATTCATCATTCGTTCAGTAATTTTAGACATGTTTAATAGAAACATTTACTGCTTATGACTTATACAAGCGATACCTACGTGTTAGTGTTACCTAGAAACAGTGTTAGTTTTATTTTTTAAACGTCCAGGTTGATTCCCGAGCTGAATTCATTTTTTGCAGTTTTTCTTGTTACTAAAATCAATGACATGGTTCCTAAGAACAGATCTTTGTATGTCTTATAGTTTAAGACTTTCCCATACTGACCGACCTAAATGTTACAACCTGTATAACAGCAACTCATGACAAACACTAGTTACCTACTTTTAAGCATCTAATTCTTTAACAGACGCACGATTTTAATACTTACTAGATAACAAAGTAATAAACTATAAATTCAGATCTATTTTTTAATTAATAAAATACATTAAAAAAACACAATTTCCTAAGTATAATTATTAAGTAATAATTACACAACTGGATAAAAGTAATGTAAAGTGATCGAACGCAAACTTCAAGGAACTTCACTAAATCGCCAAACGCAGGTTGAATAACAAAATAACACGTTCTTCCAAATTATACTTTACAACTGATTGGACTTAACTACTTTTTTACATTGTAACATATCGGCAATATGTTGCCACATTATAACATATTACACTTTAAACTATTTGTATAACAAAAATCTGCTTTTGGATGTTAACACGCAGGTAAACTGACACATTTTATTTTATTTACAAAACATTGTAATATATTCTTGATATTGTTGTCTCGTGAAATTAACGTAACATTATAATTTTGTGTATGTAAATACTATAAAAATAAATTTGGAGAATAGCGCTGTGTCCACGGCTTTGTCCGTGTGGAATACAGTTTTCCCCCTTCTTTCAACGTAATGAAGTAAATAATATCTTATACATAGAAATTGTGATGATAGAAACTGTTTTGGAGATGAAAATCTTAATAGATTTTTTATAAATACTGTCAAAGAGATATTTTAAATCGGATGAGTGATTCCGGAATTAATTTGATTAATTTCTACTTCTAAACCAATTTACTTTTTAATATATGAGAGTAATACCTACTTACTTTATTAAAATTTGACCGTATTCAGTTTTTTATTTTGAGTCAAATTGAAAACTTCCAAATATTGAAATAGAACAAGATAATTTATTTGACGACCTCCGTAGCCGAGAGGCGAGCACGCACACTATTTGCGTCGCCATCTCGAAGGTTTCGGTTTTTATCATCGGTCGGGTCAATATAGAAAACGAACTTTTCTATATTGGCTCGGTTCTGGGTGTTGTGGTACCGTCGTTGTTTCTGATTTATAAAACACAATTGCTTTAGCCACTTACCTTAGGATCAGAGCAATGTGTGATGTTGTCCAATATTAATTAATTTATAATTTAATATACTAGGTCCATCAAGACACCTACCAGCTTTACCGCCAGCAGATGACACTGGGCAGTTGCAAGTGCAGGCATTCGGTTTGGACATCACTAAAGAAGACAATGGACAGTGAGTAAAACATCGTCATCAGCTTTTAAAAGTCCACTGCTGGGCATAAGGGGACTAGAGAATGCCACAGCAAGCAGCTCCAGCCTTTTTAGGGTTCTATTCCCAAAGGGTAAAGCGGGACCCTATTACTAAGACTCCGCTGTCTGTCTGTCTGTCACCTTTGTATCTCATGAACCGTGATAGTTACAGTTGAAACTTTTACAGATGATGTACGTTTGTTTCCGCTTTAACAACAAACACTAAAAAGCAGAATTCAATAAATATTTAAGGGGCCCTCGCATTTAACAAACATGTTTTTTGCCGATTTTATAGATAATGGTTACGTACCATATCCTTCGTGCGCGAGTCCGACTCGCACTTGGTCAGTTTTTCAAGGACGAGTAATTTTCAAAGGGTTTTTAACTTATATAAATATTAAAATATCCATAAATTGTCATCAAAGTATCTATTTGCACGGTTGATGATACATTTAAACTTTTTACTTATTACCTCAGGATTCAAGTGAAACCGCACGAGTCACCCAGCACGTCCAGCCCATCATCAGGCGAGGAAGCCGACGCGTCCCTGGACGAAGGCGCTGAACACCCTGAAGAACAGAGGCCGCCCTCGCTCATTGACCTTTTGGGGTAAAGTAATACTTCTTAGCACTAGTTTCACTTGTATATAGGTCTAAGGTCACTTAGTACCACTGTCACTTCTAAATATGACCACTGTCACTTCTGAATAAGACTGCTGTTACTTCGTTTTAGCGCCACTGTCGTCTTGTAGCACCACTATCACTTCTGTATAGCATCAATGTCACTTTTGTATGGCATCACTGTCACTTCTGTATAGCAACGCTGTCACTTCTTTTGGTACCATGTCATTTTAAAGCACCATAGTCTCTTCATATAGTACACATGTCATTTCTTATAGCTCCACTGCCACTTTTTATAGCTCTACTGTTACTTCTTTATAGCCTAGGGCTAGCCGACCTACACTAGCCCAAATTTAGTTCATTGTCATGCTGTCAATAATGCTAGAAAATCCTTATACAATGATTTAATTCTCTGTTAGTTCTCTGTTAGTTAATAACAGATTGACGTAGTTGGATTACATAATATATCGCTCATTTGTCTTGTTCTACGAGTAAATTAAATGTTATTGTTTCCTTTTAACAGAGGAGAACAGGCAAAGAAGCAAGCTCAGGAAAGGATGGAAGCCCAAGCTGTGCAACAAGCCGCCATGTCAGCCATAGAAGCGGAAAGCAAAAAGGTAATAAACGTTTGATTTTATAACTTAACCTCTTTTATAACCTGTATGCTCGGAAAATAAGACAACAATTGATATAACAATGACCCGCGCACACATACAGCAACATTAGCTATTGAATCAATATCTAAGTTTTATCATTGATGTTTTAGTTTAAAATAAACGTCCTGCGCACACGTGTGCATAACTTTAATAGCCCAGTAGCCCACCATGTGTGCGTAACATGCATGACACTTTTATAAGTTTTTGGATGGCTCAGAACAAATCAAGAGAGTCCAAACAAAAAAAAAACTAGGATTTGTTGAAGAGTTACACTATGCATCTTCTGACTCCATCATCAGCTTATCACGTTGGTGTCAAATTAATGTATTGTCACTCGACTGTCAGCATATGCTTTTAAAGGTACTTACAGCTGCACTCAGATACGTCACTTAACTTGAATGGTTACTTAGAAACCTCTGTAATACATAAGTCTATACGAATAAGACCATTTTTGCACGAAAAAAACAAGTTAATCGACACTTAATTGTTAATTAACGTCTCTGAGTGCGGCAGCAAGTTTTTTTTACTAAGATTTATAAGAGACACAAACAAATTTAAGATTTGATAACATACTTCATTACATGCAGCGAATAAAAGTGTAATAAAAACTGAGTATTATCCTTTAAACTACGAGTACTTAATACCTTATAAATATAAATATGCGATCAGCTATTTGGAATAGGTTTTTTTTTGTATTTTCGATTTCAATGTTTGTCGCATAAAGATAATTATTGTATTTCTGCAGTAGAATCACTCCCTGAAAACTATTGTTGTGGTACCGTCGTTGTTTCTGATTTCTATAACACAAGTGCTTTAGTTACTTACCTTAGGATCAGAGCAATGTATGTGATGTTGTCCAATATTTATATTTATATTTAATAGAATAGGACCTACGTCATTTGAGTTTTTCTGCCTTGCCTATAGTGATATAACAGTTTCCAACCATTAGACTAGTTCCAATAGGGATTTTAGTTTCCCAAAATATGCAATGCATTAGGTATAATGTTATGTTACAAAACCCCTGGTTGACCCGAATCGGCAGATTCTGATGATAACGAAGTTAAAACGAAAACCTGACCTTTAAAGGTTATTAATTGTTTTAAAAGAAAATATTCATCATTCAGGGTTCTTGTTCCGTCCATAAGAATTTGTATTAAATATTCGCACTCAACAAGAAATTAACGTTTGGTTTTGTTTAAAGAGGCTATACATAGACATTTGTTTAAAGTTACTAAAACATGCTACATAATGCTTATTCCATTTGATAGTCTAATATGCCATAGATTCATCGCCATTACATAAAGCTTTAGTCATATTGTTTTAACATATTTTCATGCAGCATCTGTATACAAGGAAAAAGGTAATCCATTCATTATATACTTGATCCATATGCAAAGTAAAACATTAAAATATTAATAAGTAGTTGTGTACGTGGTTTCGCTTGCTTCGAATACGAGTAACAGATAATATTAGTGTTTTCACAAAAAAAATGACAACTACACAGCTTCATCTTCATTAAGTGGTCATTCATCATCATTAACAGTCTCGCAAATCATATATGGTACATAACAATTGGTTTTAATTATTTTTCATATTGACAGTTGGGTGTCGATCAATCGCTATATTATATCATATCATATTGTTTTTTGTTGGTCATGCTAGTGGGTTTGATTAATAAAAAAAAACAATGGTTTTTTGTATAAACAATAAACAAAGTGATAACATGTTTTATACTGTAAACTTTTTAACCTATGATGTCCCAGACATCCATCTCTCGATCAAGTTCGTTTGAAGTACATCACGTTTAACCTGTCTTTTACATCTAGTAATTTAATTATAAGTAATCATTTTTGTTTGAATATTTTATTTGTTGGTAAGCATTTACCTACTTTTAGAAGTATTCATAGATACCTAAGATACAAGGAAAACTGTTGCTTAGTTTAGGTACTACTTTTAAATGTTACAATGTACGAATAAGTTTTGCATAGGTTCTTAATAAGCTATGTTTTACTTATTGGAAGGATAAATACGATTTTTGCGTTTCACAACCGTCAAATAGCGCTATATGACACATTTACTTAAGCACTTTTGTCCTCTACCTATATATTTTTATTTGTTACATATAATTTGGCACTGTATCCGTACATTGTGAAGCAGGTCCTAAACAAAATTACTTAAGTCGCATTAAATAATGCAATGTTTTTATACAGAATAAATAATATTGAACGTTTCTTGTGCAGGCGGTGCAAGTGCCGGCGCCGTCGGCGCTGGCGCAGGTGGACCTGTCGCGCTACACCAAGCGCGCCGTCTCGTTCCTGGCGCGCAACTTCTACAACCTCAAGTACGTGGCGCTCGTGCTCGCCTTCTGCATCAACTTCGTGCTGCTCTTCTATAAGGTGAGACGGCTTGTTTAGTATTCATTAGTCATCACCAGCTTTTATCAGTCCACTGCTGGACACAGGCCTCTCCAAAAGGAGGATTTTGCCATAATCGCCACGCTTGGCAGGCGGGTTGGCGATCGCAGTTTGGCCAATGGTGGAGAGGAGACGCTGCTGCCCGTCTACTTATGGCGTTTCTCCTGTAGTCGCCTCTTAAGACACCCATAGGAAGAGAAGGGGTGATGCTTTTTTTTTTAACGTGCCGGCACCACACGACACATTATTTCACGATTCATTAGTAGCGAGGGGCAAATGTGTGATGGTTACGACCATTTTGTACATAAGGCTAGGACTATAACCTGCCGGAATCCGTTAGCATTCGCAAGAATCCGTTCAAAACGACCTTATTGCTTAAGCGATGGATTGAATCCGCGTTTACCCGGACCGGTTTCCGGCTGCGTATAGTCCGAGCCTTAGTCATGGATGTTTATAAATGTATTTTATCCGATATCGGGTTGCCATAGTACAAACTTTCATTAGTTTGGGGCTAGCTAATTGATGTGATTGTGATAACAATTCATTTATCATTATTATTATTGGTCTAAAAAAATCCTTCTAGCGATAAGACCTAGCTTTAAATTGTACAATTCTTTATTATTATTACTGTTATTTCTTTTGTGGGCTTTACGATAAATAGTACTTATCTATGAAAGCCTCGCCGCTCATTCATGTAATATGAATGTAACTCCACGCTCAAGCAGCTTGGATAAAACGCCCCGTGTATGAATCCACACTTTTACGAATGAAATGTTCCAGGTATCAACCCTGGACTCCGAAGACGGCGATGGCTCCGGTCTGGGAGACATCATCGGCGGTTCTGGATCGGGCCAAGGATCTGGTAGTGGTGATGGTGAGTTCACTCCTTTATCTGTCAGCTACCCACCCGACACATAGCCCGATAGATACTTCCTTCTTCTTCTTTGCGTGTCGACTCAGGTTTTCATTCACTCACTCACATAATAGTAAGGACCAAAACTCAGCCACCGATATACTTAGCAATCAGTGGCGGGCATTGGTTTTATTGCGAGGTAGGCAGTAGATACTTACTAGTGTGTTTTACTACTGATAATCAGTGGTTTTCATCAATAATACCTACACATTTGTAAGTACCTATACTGCCTACCTCATTTCATTTATCAGGTAGGCACTGCCTAATTGCCTATATGCACTGCACGCCTCTGATAGCACTACCGGTGGCCTTGTGAAGATCCTCGCGTGTGCAGATATAGGGACAACCAGGGTACGACAGGAGATGTGCCATTGTCTGGGGATACTTCCTATATCATTATTATAAACGCTGCGGATCGTTTGAACTAGTGGTACATCTACTGAACTACAAACTCACCGGTTGCGAAGTCGAATCCCGGAAGTATGAGGAGAACGTTCATTTGGTTAAGGTTATGAACATATGCATGTGTTGATAATTTTATTTAGGAGCTCCGTACTTGAGGAGCGCGATTGTATCGTCGCTCTTTTATCCTTTGCGTCAAGGTCTTAACGAGATTCAATCGCAGCCAGTAAGCCTTAGCACTCATTCTTCCAGGCATTTACATCACCGTTCGTTAATCGCGCGACTCTTGCGCTAACGTATGAATACATCCTAACACGTCTCCCCACAGGCGGCAGCGGCGAGTCGGGCGAAGACGAAGACCCGCTAGAAATTGTACACATAGACGAGGACTTCTTCTACATGGAGCACGTCATCAACGTGGCCGCTGTACTGCACTCTATCGTGTCTCTGGCCATACTCATCGGGTACTATCATCTTAAGGTGGGTTAGATGAGCTGTTAGTTATTGAAACAACTATTACTACCACCTTAAGGTGAGATATGACGTGTATTTTAAAGAGGGAGCGTCTCGTTAGTAAAAGTCGGAACATAGAATAAGATATGACGATTAGTCATTATGGGTACAACGGTTATAATTTTAAAGTGGGGCGTCTTGTTAACAAAAGTCTGATTTTAAGGTAAGTAATGGTGATTTGTTATTGTTAAAAAATGGTTGAGATTTAAAGTGGGAAGGGAGGGGGCGTAAAAACTCGGAACCAACAAAAATTCGGAGGACAGATATGGGAGTAATTGAAATAACCCTAAAGATGTTTTTTCTTTGACCTACCACCTAATACATTTTTGGGACACGTTGTATTCTGAATCAGAATAAATCAGATAAAAAATGCTATATTTACGACACCCTGTTTACTAAATAAATTAGTGTAATTCATTATTAGGAAATAAAAATTTGCAAGTTCTCCTCTCCCAGGTGCCACTCGCTATATTCAAACGCGAGAAGGAGATCGCGCGTAAACTAGAGTTCGACGGGCTCTACATCGCCGAGCAGCCGGAGGACGATGACCTCAAGAGCCACTGGGACAAGCTCGTTATATCTGCCAAGTGAGTACTGGCATAACCACTGGCATTTGAAGTATACGAAACTCTACAAAATTTGTAGTTTAGCCTGTCAAGCTTCAATTGCCCCACCGGTTGGATCGCATAATAGATTTTTTATTGTGTCTCTTGACCTTGGCCTGACAGGGTAAACTTTGTAGATCTGCCAAGTATTTAATTTAACTGGCATCAATACTCTGCAAATGTGGTAGCTCTGCCAAGTAGTACGTTCTACAAATTTTGTAGACCTGCCAAGTACATATTTTCAGTGGAATATGGCATGTTTGTAGATCCGCCAAGTAAGTACGTCTACTGGCATTGTACGAGCTACGTTCGTACATTTGACTGGCAGCGGGTCCACACCACCTACCTACCGTCCTAACGCTGCTACCCTGGGCGACCTGGGAGCAGCTATCACTTCCCTCTTATCGTCCTTATTATATTTACGTGTTTATTGTTAGGCGGGGCTAGGGCTCTAGGGACTTAGTGTCTAGGAGTAAAGGGACTCTACCCTAACTAGGGAGTTAGGTTCCCGTCTGACCTTATATTCTGGACGACGGGAGCGGTGCCCTACAAGCACTTGCTTGCCGCCCGTTCAGGCTTGATACAGCTCTCTGTAAATGTTGTTGTTTGTTTTGTAGATGTGCCAAGTAAATACTTAGTAATTTATATATGGCATATACGTACGACGGGAAAAGAGTTAAATTACTTTTAGATCTGCCAAGAAGTACTTTCACTAGCATATACGACGTTCTGAAAGATTTGTATAAAAAAGGCATGATTATAGGATGGGCTCAGTTACGCCTATGTTCAGCAGCAACCGCGGCTTGGGTTGCTCTTTATTAATCAGTACCAAAGTACTGCCACTGAGCTACAAGCACTTCATGTATTATATTACGCAGATTTATTACTATTATTATACTTCATTGAAATGGGATGCTGAAATCTTGATATTGTTACGACAAATTTTATGACATAATTAACTTCACGAATGCCTCATGCAGGTTATGAATGTGATACTATTTTCTTACCATCTATTTTTGCCTATTGATTGTACTATTAGTTTACATTATGAAGTGAATAAATTATTATAAATGTTTTTGTTTTCAGATCGTTCCCCGTGAACTACTGGGATAAGTTCGTGAAGAAGAAGGTCCGAGCGAAGTATTCGGAGACGTACGACTTTGATTCCATCTCGAACATGCTCGGCATGGAGAAGACTTCCTTCTCCGCGCACGAGGAAGAAGGCAGCAAGGGGTTGATACACTAGTGAGTACTGTACTGGAAGTGTGGTCACCCTAATGCATCGATGTATGGAGAACAATTGATTTGCTTATATCTTTTGTTTGCCGGCACATAGAGCCGTCACAAACGACAATTCGTATTAACCATCGCCGTCACTAACGAGTAGATGAGTTTCCAGCTACCAAGAACACCTGGAAGTGGTAGAACTGGATGGCTCAGACAGCCGGATCCCGGCTGTCAGTGCCAACAGTTTTTTTAGAATGTCTCCTAAACGCGTGGGTAACGAAGGTTCAAATCTAATCGAGAGCTGTCACATATCGCGTCACTCAAGTAAAATCCATAAAGATGAGTCTGAAATGTGATATTTCGTTATATATCTGCAAAAACAAATTGGCTCAGACGGCCGGATATCAGGCTGTCTGACCACACGTTTTTCATGATTCCGCGAAAACCGTTGCATCAAAATGGATGAAACTACTTTAGATGCCGTCACATGTCGCGTCACTAAACTTTTGATAAGAAACGGGGCCCTGGAACCCTCTAGAATTTGAGATCCAGAGTGTCGGAAAAGGTGAAATTCTGGCTGTCTGAGCCAGGTTTTTTTCAATTTTCAAAAAATCTATTGCGTCACAAACGATGAAACTTAGGTATATTGCCGTCACCTACGATTCGTTATCAGCCTAGATACGCGAGATCTCTCTAGGACTCTGTCTCAGACGGCCGGAAGAACACCCTAAATTGTACATCTTGCTGTAAATATCAACTGTAACTTCTTGGTTTGGTGTGCAATAAAGCCTATCTATCTAACGCACGGTTTTATATACGAGTTATTACACTCTGCTTTTCACTACGATTGTGAGGAAATTATTAATTATTGCAAAATAAATCCAAGATCAATTTCAAATTGCAATACAAAGAAAATACAACGACTTCTCTTTTTTATACGTCGCAGTGGCACTTAGCATCATAGGTCGTAGTCCATATGCTACAGAAATACTTATTTCTTGGAAAACCCATTTTAATATTGCCTAATTTTATTAATTTAGTCATAACTTAGTAAATATAACATGGATTATGTGTAAAAAAAAGGAAACTGAGTAAGTAGTAGTAGTAGTAGTAAGAGTAGTTTTACAAATAACCCTGTATAAATATTTATCTATCTATCTACAGTATAATGAACATCGACTGGCGCTACCAAGTGTGGAAGGCCGGCGTGACGATCACAGACAACTCGTTCCTCTACTCTCTCTGGTATTTCTCGTTCTCCGTCATGGGCAACTTCAACAACTTCTTCTTTGCTGCGCATCTGCTCGACGTGGCTGTCGGGTTTAAGACGCTAAGAACTATTCTGCAGTCGGTCACGCATAACGGGAAACAGGTATGAAATTGTTCAACAGAATAATTTATTTATTTTATTTTATTGATACAGATTTACCAGATACATATCAATAAACAGTACAGTTAAGAGTAATATGGGTAACACGTGTAAAAGATATGTCTTTATAGGTGAATTGAGTGAGTGAGTGAAAGGGTTTTAAACAATTCATCAACTCCAAAAAAACAAAAAATAAAAGGAGTTACCTAATAACCAAAAGAAAAACACAAATTAAAATGCAAGAAACTAAACTAAGCCGAAAAGTTAATACAATTTATTTTTTTACGTACGAGTATCGCCAAACCCTTTCTTTAAACGAATAAGAACATATTATGCTCTTTTTAAGATATCTCGCTGTCAAATTAAAAATAAAACTTTGGATAACTTCTTTATGGATTAGTGTTAAACTAGCATGACGACATCCGTAGCCAAGCACGCCGAACTTAGCGTCGCTATCTCTAGTAACGGGTTAGATTCCCGGTCGGTCATGTAGAAAACGCACTTTCACTCTCGGGTCTGGGTATTGTGGCACCGTCTTTGTTTCTGATTTCTGTAATACAAGTGCTTCCGCCACTTACCTAAGGATCAGAGCAATGTTTGTGATATTTTCCAATATTTATTTATTATTTTTAAAATTGTCTACCTGAAACTGTCCGCAGAGATCCCGATAGCGATAAGACCGCCTCAAAATTTATTTTTCTTTGTCTTGTATGTTATGTGTAGTGCAATAAAACGTACCTATCTATCTATCTTACTTATAGTTACAGTACTCAACTCCCCATAGACCCTAGCCTAGTTATCTCACAATGATTTCCTCCCCAGCTGGTATTAACGGTGATGCTGCTCACGATCATAGTATACATCTACACTGTGATCGCGTTCAACTTCTTCCGCAAGTTCTACGTGCAGGAAGAGGACGACGAAGTTAACAAGAACTGCCACGATATGCTCACGGTTAGTGAATGATCGGTCGTTCATTCGTTCGTTTAATCATTAACGGCCTTACTTATAAAAATAAACTGATCAATATCTTAGTAGCTAATTTACTAATCACTGTTTATTTTCTTAATTAGTGTGTAGTTATTTTTCACTTAAAATCGCTGTTTAAGCGTTAGTTACTAAATTAACGGATAATCCACACAATTTCTATTTAACTCTGCCAACACCAAACTTTAGTTATTACGTAAGACCCAAAATACTGTCATCGAAGCAAATATTCGAAAAAGAATGGTCAAAGAATGGTCAAAGTTATGTCAAATGTCAATCAATCTAATGACCAAAGAGTATGTTGTACCTAAATTTCCGTCATTTAAAAGTAGTAATAATCCGGTGTCGAACCTGTCCCACACATCAACCTCTCAAACGGTATTTTCGTACACTAAAATGACAATGTCAAATCATCTTGTCACGTGACGTCGTCGGTAGCTTAGTTGGTAAAGCACTTGCCCGGCTTGCGATGGGACGTGGGTTCGAGTCCCACCTGAGGTCAATGATTTTTTTCAAGTGTTATTTATCTTCAAATAAAACCTTGCATGGAATTGCTAAAAACAAAAATTTACAATGTCAAATTGACAAATCAATACGAAGTAATCCTAATATGATTGAGAGTGGAAAATGGCCAAATAGTTGTCAAAATTGTCACCATGGATTTAATAGTCAAACTGAATAGAGCACTAGTAAGACAGAGAAAACAATCGCCTCTGGTTTGTGCCTCTCACTAAGAACAGTATTTCAATTTGGTCGAATCAAATAAATATATACTTTTACTGCTAAGACCGAAAGTGTAATTTACATAGCAAAATTTTAGAAGTACTCTATCCGGTTTTACTACTTAATCCATGGATCACACTAACTAGCTTTGACAATCATTTAACAGTCCGCTCATGATCATTTTTCTTGCGCAAATTTGACGTTTAAATAGCGACGTGAATACCAATTTTTACTGACATCATACCCCATCATATACAAACCATCTTAAGTTCCCTATAAATGACAATTACGGGAATTGCCCCCGTGTAAGTAACGTTTCCCTTGCAGTGCTTCGTGTTCAACTTGTACAAAGGCGTGCGCGCCGGCGGCGGCATCGGCGACGAGCTGGAGCCGCCCGACGGCGACGACTCCGAGGTCTACCGCATCATCTTCGACATCACCTTCTTCTTCTTCATCATCGTCATCCTGCTCGCCATCTTGCAGGGTGAGTGCAATCAAATAAATTATGTTCTAAGCCTGAATAAGACTTAAAATGTATTACATTTTGGACCTGAATTGCAAATTTTAGATTCCATAAATTACACCGGCTCAAAAGACAATATTGTCATGCCCACCAGGGTTCATAGAGATACCAAAAAGCTATGTAACACCTTTTGTACCCTATGGAATGCAATTAAATTATTAATTATTAACCGGCTCGAAGGACCATATTTTCGAAATCTATCCGGCTCAAAGGACCAACGTGTATGTGCCTGTTCCAGGTCTGATCATCGACGCTTTCGGAGAGCTTCGTGACCAGCTGGAGTCGGTGAAGGAGGACATGGAGTCCAACTGCTTCATATGCGGCATCAATAAGGACTACTTTGATAAAGTAAGCAACTTCTCACATACGCCAGCTGAGACCACCAATCATCACATGTATACTTTTTCATAGAATTTATAACGCGTTAAACTAAAATAAAGAAAATGAAGACTCCTTTTGAAATATATTGTGGTAACGACGGGCTACTACCTACGGAACCCTACACTGCGAGTGGTATGTTGTCAAATATATGACATAACTTATCAGCATAACGTCTATGGCTCTTTGCTGCGTTCCGAATCACGCACGATTTCATGATTATTATCATCGGCCTATCGATCTCAATAGACCATGAAAGTTGACGTTACAAGTAAATTAGGGTTGTGGGCATTTTAATTTCCCTATTCATTTAAATTGGCGCCCACACACGTATTATCGTTCTAGTGTAGTTGTACATTTAAAAACAATGTTTGATTGTCCCCAGGTTCCCCACGGGTTTGACACGCACGTGCAACGAGAGCATAACTTGGCGAACTACATGTTCTTCCTCATGCATCTCATCAACAAGCCGGACACGGAGTATACAGGTACTGTCATCATCATCATCGTCATGCCTTTAGAGTCCTACATATGCCTCCCTCAGGGTGCGTTTAATTTAGACGCTTTGAAACGGACTGCTAACGTGCGTTTGCCCCACCGCACACGGAGAATTGTATGACAACTGCGTTGGTAAAAATATGACCAATACCAACGTATTGGTTGGTATTTGCAAACGCACGGCTTACGTCCGGATCAAAACGTATTATTTGAAAGAGCCCCTATACAAGGTGTAACATAATTAACGCACATTCTCATAGCTTTTATATCGAAATCGCAAAAAAATATATTCACGCCATACAAAATCGCCGATCGGCTGACATCAGCTTGTATAGAAGTCAACTTTTTTTTGAGATATCGATGTTGGTCCCATAATAAAAGTTATTGTATTTGAGCACCAGAATCAGCCCCTATGAGGATGTGCGTTCATTATGTTACACCTTGTAGAAGTTATAGAAGACAGCGAGCAGTTTTAAGCTGTTTGTAGCCAGAAGCTTTACCGCAACCTTGGTTACGTCGTCAGTCCATCGGGTAGGGGGCCTGCCTACGCTGCGTCTTCCAGTTCGTAGTCGTCGAGAACCATTCTTCCCTAATGGTTGTCAGTTCTGCAAGCGATGTGGCCTGCTTATTGCTTGCTACTTTAGCCTTGCAATTAGACAAACTCTATCGGTTACTTTGGTATGACGAGGGTATTTAACCAGTATGAACTCTCATAAACTTTTAATGGGTCATACTCATGACCCATTATAAAATGAACTACGTTCAGTGTGGTACCAATCCAAAATCAAAAGAAAAGTTTCTTTCCATGTAAAATGGTCATTTACCTTGATGGATATGTATGGCGCATCAATTTTATTTGTGGTTAGACGTTGGGCTCATTGCAAAAACTGGTCACATACATGACGAAAACATCCATAAAAAAATTGATTTCCCCCTTAGGACGGGGACTGGTAGGCCAGTCACAATGTATAATATGTCGCAGTCGGATTGCATAATTCGCCGTATTACAAACCAACTAGCTGTTTTACAAAACGGAGGCGTTTTGCCATACGGCGGATCGACGATAAGGCGGATATAGCCTGAATAAAAGTCCGTATCGTCGATCCACCGTATTGCAAAACGCCTCCGTTTTGTAAAACAGCTAGTTGGTTTGTGTTACGGCGGATTATACAATCCGACTGCGACATATATATTTTGACACTCTTTTTAAGTTTATTTGATTCTGTTTGTAATTGTGCTCGTGTGTCAAATAAATGTTTCCTATTCTATTCTATTTTAAACAAATCATACTTTTTTCCAGGTCAAGAAACGTACGTGTGGAACATGTATACCCAGCGTTGTTGGGACTTCTTCCCCGTCGGAGATTGCTTCAGAAAGCAATACGAAGATGTCATGGGAGAGTAGACTATCAACATTTATAATGAGTAAAAACTTCAATACCCGACTATAAAAACGAGATTTCTGCGAAAAAAATCTAACAAATTATTTGTAAAAATGTGTTACAATACATTTTAATTCAAATATGTCTGCAGAAGTCCAAAAAAGCTATTTAAAAACTGAAATAGTTTTTAATTCATTATAGTCGGGTTAAAAAAGAAAAATGTCGCATATTTAATAAAAATATTGCTCAATTTGAACTCCAACGAGTGTGAAAATATGTTGGATGATAAAAATAAATTGGATGACAATATGAAAAGCGGCATAACTTTAAACAAAGATGTATTTAATTATGATTTGTGTAAAAAAGATTTCTAAAAACTTGACACGTATTTACGTGACTATTTAATACGTATATATAGCCTTTATTATTATATACTGTTAAAATAATTGACATTAAATGAGTCGGTAACTACGCAAACTGGATAACAAATTATTTCAATGCACAACATATCTATTACTAATAGTTTATTATAAAGCAAAGCAATAAAGTTAATTCCCGCCTATTGAAAGAAGTCCATAATTAATCTTATTTACATTGTATAGACAATTTAACATAAAATATATTATGCCAAATGATAATATACATATAACAAATGCATAATTATATAGATTCATTCATGCTATATTATTAGAATCAAACTATTAGCAAAATTTAAATATTTACAATGAATCTACAAAATAAATTATATAATTATTTCAAAATTGTACAATAATCTATTTATATTTTACAAAAATACTACTTCTTTCTTAGTTGGGTTCATAAATGCTTCAGAAATAAAATATATAGAAATCAAATCAATAGGAAATAATTGAGTTTTTCTATTTTCTTGTAATTTTAAGTATGAATTAAGGTGGCCTTTCCAAGCAAACTTTTCTATTTTAACTATTTCGATATAGTTTATGTAAGATAGTATAAAATGTTAATTAAAACTATTTAATTTAGTGTTTTGTTTTATTTTGGGCTGGCAACACTTGGTATTTTTAGTCCTTTCCTGAGTTCTCACAGACCACTGACTGGCAATACAAGATGTTTTTTAACAATATTTGAACGTATAGTAGGTTCCTAATTTTATTTTATTTTAAAATATCTCCAAAGCTGAATGATAATTTCCCGATAATGCTTTTCTCTTGCTTTAAAGGTTAAGGGTATCCAATTGCCTTATAATAAAAGTCGGGATTGATATTTACGTTTAAAAAACCCGCAGATGTTGATTCAGATCATATTCAATATGTTTGCGAAATTTAATCCAAATCCGTTTAACACGGTGTTAATAACATGTGATTGAGTTACAAACATCCTTACAAACTTTCGCATTTATATTATAAGTGGGATTAAAATTACACCAAAAAACATACACTTGACCAAATGTCTATAAAAAGGAGCAGGTAACCTTAAATGAAATAAAAGCTAAAGTTTATCGAAACGTATATAATTTTCAAACAGCGTTCCTTATAAATAACCAAAAATACTGAATTCTAATTTCATTCGACACCAGTCAATCCTATGGAATGTATAAAACTACATAAGATTGTGCGTATTACGGCTGAATGAATACTGAAGCAATACTTTTAGATGGACGTGCAACCGGTATCCTGATTCCGTATCTTGCAAAAGCAATGCGATGGTAAAATTTTCCAATTCTGGCTTTAAAACCGCAAACTGACAGCAAAAAACAAAACAAAGCAGTCTACTGTCAGTGCTGCCCATAGGTTTTGACACCAACCATCAATCGGGCGATGACTGCGCGATTATTGCCAATTGCTAATTTTTAGGGAATAAGGGGGCGGATTATCTTACTACGAGATTGAGACATCGTTCTGTCCTTGTCATCGTCTTACAAACTTACAGTTATAGAATGATTTTTAATATTAATACCGTGTTTGTGGATAGTCCTGGATTAAATTCGCTAATCCTGAGATGCAGTATTAAACATAATTTTATTAAGGTCAGTTTGCAGATGAATACTTTTACTAAATGCTCATAAATCACAATTTACTCCGGTCGAGTTGACGTATGTCATAATGACAAGTGATAACGGAGTCAACTTTGAGTATTGTTCCAGTATACGGGAGTTAGCACCTCCAATTCATATAATCAGTATTTCTAACTACAATAAATCATAGCTTGATTTTTTTATATTCAGTCTTATAAGTAGATAACAATCTTAATATAAGTATATGTACAAATGTCTTTATAGTCCGTGAAATTTAGACTTATTATAACTTATTAAGAAGTATTTTTTTTAAATTTAGACTTTAATTGGGATTTTAGATAAAAAATGATTTAAATTATTGATTAACATTCGAAAAGTAAGAAAGGTAATACATGATTACCTTTAATATTTGCATTAGAGTTAATTTAAATTTAAAAAGAAATGTGCAATAACTTTTTGAACTTTGTGGCTTAAAGTGAAAACATAATTTAATTATGCTTAATGTTAGACATTCAACGACATAACTTTACAACAAAGATCAATACCGCAGGTTCTCTTTTATACAGCCCCAAAAAATAATTTAAATTTAATCAATTTATCAACAGGTTTAATGGTTGACCAAGTTGACCATCCCTTTTGACCTTGATCCACCTTGCCTGCATCGTGCTAAGCGCCGCCCACGACTACCAATACCACAGACAAAAACTAGAACCATAGACAATAAAGTTAGATGAATGACGTAAGTTTTGTATGGAAAATAAAGAACAAAACACAGTGACATTGTTTTTTTTTAATTCGTGTCTATGCAAGTTATGAAATAAACAGTCTGGTTAACTAATATCCCACTATCTCAGTTAATCCTTTAACCCCCTAGCGGCAGTCGGCTGCCGCACATCCATTGTTAAGTATCTATTTTTCTGGGAGTTAAAGGGTTATATAAGCAGATTGATTTTCACCCGATTCATTCTATTTCTATTTTCAGTGTAATGTTTTGTAAGCATAATACGAGTATGTAAGTCGCACACACGTATTAAAGCTTTGTAGGTTATTTACATAACATTCTGTACATTTGGGCGGGCTTTTGATCAGAAGCGATCGATCCTGCAAGGTCGTCCAAGGTCAAATACATAAATTCTCCAGTCAGAAGTAACATTCTTCATATTCCTCCTCAAATCTTACGTCCCAAAACATTGTACTTATCCAAATAACATTTAACCCTAACCTAACTAACCGAAGGCTGCTTATGAGCTAAATACAAAGTAAAAATACTTGTCAAAGCGCTCACCAGGAAAATAACATCGAACCATCTATGGTAAAAGTTAAACTGTAAGTCTCCTAGAACCTGTGTGATGATGATCCTATACTCTGGAGGCATGTTCATTCTCATCAGGAGTACGGACGAACAGAAATACATACCCATTATTTGGGCTAGTATCAGTACGATGATGTTCGAGGATTTAGATGAGGAGATCTTGTTGAAGAACTGTGGAAGAAAGGTTAAGTTAATCATCTTTTGTCTTAAATATCAAGTTACCTGATTCTAGCTTAGTCGATGTTTTTTTTTTCTACGATAAGAATCGACATTGAATTTAAACTCAGAGGAGATTCAACCCCGGAAGTACACTCCACCCCGAAAGTACTTAAATACTAAACCACGGAAGTATACCCAGCCCCGGACGGAAGTAGTCAACCGCTCTACCCCGAGGATAAATTTAACCCCGGTATAACATTAAGTCCCGAGAGTATACTCCATCCCGGAAGTACTCAACCACTATACCTAAGGTCTCAACCCTAGAAGTTATACTCAACCTCGGAATCGGGAAGTAAACTCAACCCCGGTACCCGTGAGTATACTCCACCCCGGAACCCGGGACCATACTTATCTCCGGAACCCGGGAGTATACTTAACCTCAGAACCCGGAAGCATACATAACCCCGGAACCCGTAGGTACGTATACTCAACCCCGGAACCCAGAAGCATACTCATCCCCTTACCTTGGTGAGTGTGAGCAGTAGACCGCGGATGCTGGTGAGCAGGATGCAGCCGACGAGCGCGAAGGACAGCTGCTGCGACCAGAAGGCCACATGGATCCTCAGCCCCAGCCAGTGGACCACGATCTCTAGCCCTCTTGTCACCGGGTCTTTCTTACCGACGCGGTCGAATACTATGTTTATTGTCGACTGGAAGTAAAATAAATCCAAATTAATCTTACTAGCAGGGGCGTGCTCTGCATATAGGCAATGAGGCAGTGCCTACCTGAAAATTATAAAGGTATGCAGTAGGTACTTTTATGTTGATGTGTTTCATTGATGAAAACCACTGTTTTTCATCAATAAAACACTAGTACCTATCTACAGCCTACCTCGAAATAAAACCAATGCCCGCGCTTCTGCTTACTACTATCCTATTCAAAAGTTTGTGTGGATGGATTTTTGTTACTCAATCACGCCGGAATGGATGGTTCTGAATAAAATATGGCACCTCTGTGCCTTTCTTTATTTCTATACGGGGTGTACAAAAGAATGGGATACTCCTTAAAACCACGTGATCACCTGGTCATATACAACAACTTTTCCTATCAAAGCAACCTCGAAATCGTGATTTAATTTTCAGATGCTCCATACATTATCATCGAGGTATACGTCTAAGTTTGTATGGAGCAGCTAAAAAAAAACTCGATTTCGATGTTACTCCTATACAAAAAGTTGCTGTATATGACCAGCTGATCACGTGGTTTTAAGGAGTGTCCCATTGTTTGGTCATCCTGTATATTATAATCTGAAATAGCATAGGACTTTGAATCTTAGAAAAACTCACAAATCGTAGGAACCACCATACGGGAAAAAAAAAATTTTCCACAGAGGTAGGGATTGTTATGAAATTTTGATTACTGCTATTTTAGGGGTCTGATAATGACAAGGCTACTTTTTATCCCGGAAAAATGCACGGTTATATAGAATAGCACAACAAAAGGCTAGTCGACACCACCAATCAATTGACATACTTTTTATGTGCTGTCAAAACGCACTTTTGCCTTATAAGACGATAGCAAGCTTCGACCTCATTCGTTACTAGACTCAACTGCCTAACTTTTTATTGGTTTTGAAGCAAACAAAAATCAGATTCTTCGAATAAATGATTATGTTACCGGGTTATTGGACCTTAAATAAGGTATTAGATTTTATAAATGATGTCTAAGAATTATTCATAATTGATGTTCACAACCCAATTGTATCCATAGAAAGAACTTAAGCTACTATTTTTAATTCACCTCCTAAGGGAGTAAAATAGAGGGTCACAAGCCGGATTCCACACATTAGTTTCTGCGTGAAAGAGTAACAAACATCCATACATACGGCGATAATAATATTATTAAGGATAGTCAGTATACTCACAATAAAAATCTTCCAAATACAGTAGAGCGAGAAGAAATACCCCAAGCAGTTGAAGTACTTCCCCTGAAACGTTTTAGACCACTCTATCTTCTCCCGCATGGTTCTAGCGTCGTGAGCTTCTAGAAACAGCTGTCTGCTTAGCTCTTCTAGACCAGCTATTTCTTGGCGAAGCTGAGTTATATCTGAAATAAATAAATATTAATATATACCAAGCAACACACAACATATCTGTGTGATGAGGTACAAGACAATTTGTGGGTGTAACGGAACGAATCAACTGACGTAATCTTTAAGAACTGTCAAAACGCAATACACTTAGGTGGACTTGAGCACCACCGGATTAGTTTGGCACGAGATTAAGACGTCTTTCTGTCTCTGTCATTGTCATACAAACTGCCAGCTACATAATTATTTTGAATACCTTGTTAGTGAATAGATCAGGATTGAATTCGGTAATCCCGACATGCACAAGTGATTTAGCACCTTATAGATTTTGTATGGGAATACATAGTTGACACGTCACTTTTATGGAGCCAAAAAATAATTTAAATTACTAAATATTTATTAATTTCAAAGCGATAAAAAAACTTTCCAAAGGTAATTAATGAAATCATCATCATCATCTCAGTCTACTGCAGTCCACTGCTGGACGTAGGCCTTCCCCAAAGAGCGCCAAAGAGCACGATCTCTTCCATCGATCCCACTGCCAGCCATCTTCCTAAGGTCGTCAGTCCATCGAGCTCGGGGGCGTCCTACCCTACACTACATTTGCCTATACGTGGTCTCGACTCGAGAACCCGTTTACTCCACCATAATTAATTAATGAAATAATGTCGTAATATGGTGTTATTTTAAAGACATAGATTAATTTGTGAAAGGCGTCAAAATCTAAAACTAGGAACTACGAAAGGAGCGACGTCCCAGCACAACCAAACCAAACCCGAGCTAGTTTAGAAAATATCGTTTTTATAAATTTATCTGAACCGTAAAATTTAATCCGGGACTCTTTTTGCACTCAAGGCGAACCACCGTTCCAGCAGTATGCCAATCAACATTATTAGATACGTACGTGGATGTGTATGTGCGGGTGTGGATGTATGTTTGTATGTGTTAGTGGTTGTGCTTGTGTAGAAATGTGTGATCGTAATATTAATACACCCACGTCAAAAAGGCTGAAGACACTCACTTTCTGTACCCTGTCCGAGTGGATTTGCGTAACTCCCAACGCTCGACAAAATATTCGACCAAAAACCTCCTCTATTCTTCACATTAGACTGGTCCATCATACTGTAGTTCTGTCTCCCTCCAACACTGTTGGCTTCGGCTAGTGCTATCCTTTTCTTCTTCACCAATATCATGTCCATTGTTTGAAGGAGTTTCTTTTCTATTGATACTACATCGGATTGTGTTACTGGTCTGAAAAATAAAATACATATATGTTAAATAAAATCAAACTTAACAATATTTTAGATGGTCTACAACTAGAGGCACGGAAGTTGAGCGGTGGGTGAAAGATGCACAGAAGACTATTACGATTACGTTATTGGCTAGTCGCGCGCCGCGCATGCACCGCCGGCCGGGATTGGTTGTTAGCTCCGCGCACACGCGTCTCTGATACGATGATCGTCTCGTAATATGCACAAAGCGATCCCCACTCTTTGCCCCAGCGCTCAAAATCGATGCCGCGTACTGAACCTATGTGGTTAATTTGATACGTATGTATGTATAAACATAATATCTCATTTAATAGCGCACTTAACCTAAGAAAGAAAGATGGCAGTAGCTGGATGAAAAAATTGCGGGAGTACGTGATCTTTATCGCTTTTTGGGCTTACATCCAGCAGTGGACTGCAACAGGCAAAGATGATGATGACAATGACATTTTCTTAAATATAAAACTAAGTCAGGTTTACAACACTTATAACTCGATAACGGCTGGACCGATTTTCATGGTTTATAATTTGTTGGATTTGTCTCCACCTCGAATAGCAAAATAAATAATAAAAACATTGGAAAACAGACGAGAAAAAAAAATATTGTTAGGCGGCACGAAGTTCGCCGAGTCAGTTAGTAATTTATAAAATATCAAATGTTAATTAATTACCTTATGAAAATAGCCATAGATGTGTATGGATAATTGACAGCACCGAAGCCAGAGAGTAGTGCCATCACAGTCACGCCTATAATGCCGATACGCGACACTCCTTGCTCTATGGAGAAGATACCCTGAAAATTATTATACAGGGTGTATAAAAGAATAGGACACTCTTAGGTTTAAAACCTCGTGATCAGCTGAGCATATACAGCAACTTTTCTATGGGAGCAACATTAAAATCTTTTTTTTAACTGCTCCGTACAAACTTACTTGTATACCTCGAAGATAATATAAACATCGTGCCCTGCCACATGAACGCGTCTTAATTGGTAAAAGTGGATATATTGTAAATGTTTCTACTAACCTGTTTCGGACTTAATATGGGAAAAGGATCCCCAATTTTCCAGAAAAAGTATAAATAGATGAACCAGACAAACATGGTTAGTGGCCTTATCATGTTTTGGGAGACTGTAATAAATAAAATACAAACATTATTAAATCTACATTTTTACACAAATTTAGTAAATACAATGTGTTATGGGCGGAACTTCTAACCTGTTACGGCTTAGTACAATATTTAATTTTATCGACAAAAAAATAATTTGCTGGGCAAAACTCTCGCCCCCTATAAATAACGGCCATTTATATAGCCAAGGTTTCATGTGTCATAGAAACATGAAAGAAGTCCTACATGCTAGCTAAAGGAACAAGAGTAACCGACCGACAACTTCATTATCATGTTTAGGGTTTTGTCGGCTAGAAAAAAAATAATTCATAAAATTATTTTCGAAAAAAAACTATATTTTTAGAAGAAACACCTAGCACAAAAAATGCATGAAACATGCAGAGACAACCCCCTAAAAACAGTTGATGTCAAAATAAATATATTTGTTGCTGCTTTTCTAATAATTTTTGTTTTCTTGGCAATAATTTCCTGGAACGGCTTGATCTGGGGATCCCAAGTTGGGAAACTCTGTTTTTAAAGATACAAATAAATTGAGGAGGATACACAAAATGGGTTGACCCACACTTTAATCTTTAGGTTCGTGATGAATAATTATTAAGATGAAAATCGATTGAAGAAATTTGAGTTTTGGGTACCATGACATGCTGTACTGTACTTTCTATTTATAGATCATTATCAAGCAGTATAATGTTAACCCATCCTAATCAGTGGCGGGCATTGGTTTTATTTTGAGGTAGGCATTAGATACATACTTGCAAACGCGTATAGCACTGATTTTAATCATTAAAACACATTTGTAAGTACCTACTGCCTACCATTTAATTTATCAGGTAGGCACTGCCTAATTGCCCATATGCACTGCACACCCCTTGTCCTAATAGGCAAAAAATCACAGGCCACCAAATTGTAAGTTTTGTTTTAGTTTTCAGAACAGACAGTATATTATAGTATAACAGTAGTGTATTAACAACTTACCAAATCTTACATTGCTGATGCAAAAATATGCAATATAAAATGGTATTAAAGCTATAACCATGAACAGTAGTAAGTAAAGTCCTAGGTTCCAGTGAAAATATCTTGAGCTGTAAGGGAAAAAATATTTTTAATTAACCAAGTTTAAAAACTCATTCTCATAGGAAACAAGTATCATTTTAAATACAATAAAGGCATCTCTAATATTACATTCAGTTAAGGTTGAATTATCCATTTAAAACACAGAATCAAGAAGTTTGATTAATGTATACTAAGTTTACAGATTGGGATTTTTTTACAGAAGCGGACTGTTGTTAGTAGGAGTAATAGATTATCTATACATTATCATATTTTTATCTTATCTTAGTTGCTCACAAACTTTTAACTTTTCTTTTCTCTATTTAATGACAACTCTAACTTCAAAATGTACCAGGTCCCTTGAGTTTTGTTATAAAGAGTTTACACTATTTTTATTTGCATTGTTATGACAATTTAAACACATTTCGACAGTGTCATATAGATAATAGTCCAACTACCTAAGTAGCTATGCTGAATAAACGTTTGTATGAGCTAAAATATATATTTAATGTCAAATTTTATATCAAAAGTTATTTTATGAAAAATTGGGTAGATTCATAAAAGTTACCTTGAATCCAAGTAACCTATAATTTCAAAAATGATCAATTCAAACATTGTGCAGCTTAGCGCAAACGTAACTGAGAATATAAGCTGGACCAGAGTGTGGTGTACTTCATAGTCTCTGAATAGTTGCTTTACGAAGAAAATCCAACCGCCTACAAAGAAAAACGTCTGAAACAGGAAGAGTATACTTAAGAACCTTTAAAATCACAATAATGCCGTAATACGGACTTTAAAGTATGTCTTTTGGTTTTAATACAAGGACAATTTGAAAAAACAACACGAACATACATATTTACACTTGGAAATAAGCTAAATACAATGTATTTACAAATTTTCAATACTTAAATAACCTAAAAAAACTTGTTAAGCTTTTTAATTACATAAGCAGTCTGGCTAACCTGTGATATAAGGATGATCAATGTATCTTCCAAAAGTGTCATTTTGTTTATGTAGCGCCATACAATTTTATGAATTGAATGTTTCTACAATATTTGCCGCACCATTCCAACTGAACTTCCAAAAACACAAAACACAACAAACGTCACGTCAGTCATATCATCTGTTCATAGTCATTGATCAGGTTATCACTACGTTTATTCATAGCCGTCAAAGTCAGTGCGTTAAGCAGTGGCTCCACCCCATTGACCTGTATATTTACTACTGGACCAGCTGTCCCGTTCAAATGTTTACTCTTATTACACAACACAACCCACCAGCAAACTGGAGATCCTATGGCTGAAATAATGATAATGAAGCGAAAGTATGAGATCCAAGTCAACTAATTTTGATCATCATTTTAGCCACAAGCCCACCACAAGTACTACAACACAACTGAACATAGGCCTCCCCCAGTGACTTCCAGATCGGCCGGTCGAAAGCGACCTGCATCCAGTGGCTTCCTGCAACCTTTACCAGGTCATCTGGCACTGAGGGATTTTTATTGCGTTTGACTAGATAGTAGATAGTAATAGATATTACCAATATAATTCTATACATCTGCCAATGTAGGGGTAGCGTCTAGCGAAGGTGGATGTGAAAATGATTAGATAAAGTATATTGTAAATAGGTTTGAGTATTTAGGCTCACACTATATGTAGCCGGAGGCTCCGGGTATCTCCGGCCGGCAGGATTCAATTCATCGCTCAACCAAGCAATAAGCTGCTTCCGGCCGTTTGGAATCCGACCGAGCTTTATCTTACTTGGGCCTTATCTTATCTTATCCTAAGCACAGGGGACCTAGTGCGAGTTCCACAAAATAATCACATCACTTACTTACTTCGATCAAAAAGTCAATGTTAATTTGTACTTTAGGAGGAATCGATTTAGGAGACTTGGTTGTTTTGTGCAACTCGCACTAAGAAGCAACCAGATTCTTAATGTAAAAAAGGGCTACAAGGCGGCCCAGATATTCAGCATACCTAGTGCGAGTACCACAAAACAAGTAAGTCACTTAGTAAAATCGTTAAGCCGGCCCCAGATTTAGTGCACGAAGGTCTCGCGACGCGAACGCTTGCTCGAATGTATGTACTTCCACACTTTGCGTTTGCAGACCTTCGTGGAGTTCGCACTAAGTTCGGAGCGCGCATTTGATTAGTCGAAAAGTAATTTAAATTAACATTTGACTTTTCGATCGAAGTAAGTAAAGCAATTATATTTGGGCACTGGCCACGCCCACTGCACAAGGCCTTCCAGGTAGGAAACACAGATTAGTAGGCAAGGTAAAAAATGGGATGATTATTAGAGGATTCATTGATTATTAGAGGACTGTTTGACAGAGGACTAAATTGGTATACATAATAAGAAAAAAAACGGTTTAACTTTTATAAAACAATTTATTTAGATTACTTGTTATATAAACTAATACATTTTATTTCTGGAACAACTTGGTAAAATAATTTATATTACTTACAATACAATACCTACAAAAACAATAAATACATACATAATCACTGCTATGTAGAAAAGATTAAATAAAACGATTCATTACATGGTCTTAAGTATCTAATAACAACTGCCATGTTATTGTTCAGATATTTAAACAATATATGTTCCTTCACATGATCATAATTTAAGCCACAGGATGTCCACTGGTGAAAATGGGAGTTCCCCAGTGATTTCCAGATCAGCTGATTGGAAACAACCTGCATCCAGCGGCTTCCAGCAACCTTTACCAGGTTGTCTGTCCAGCTTGTTCCTCCTCAAACTTCATTTTAAGAAAGGGTTCTTCTTCTGATATAATATGTTCACCTTCAAAACTATACTCTTGACTTTCCATCATCCTTAAGTCTTGAGTAAGCTGTTTAAAATCAGATGTATTCACTTTCTGGGTAGGTACAGTTTTACTTACTTCCTGTTCCAACTGCGAATGAACCGACTCTATATGTGTTTTTCTATGTTTGTGTAAATAATTCTGAGAGTTGAATTTACTTCCACAAATATTACACTCCAATGATGCATTTGTATGCTGACGTTTTACATGCTCTGATCTCCGTGATGCTGACAAAAATCTGGCATTACACTGACTGCACTCATATGGCTTGTCACCTGTGTGAATTCGAGTGTGATACAATAATGATTCCTTCGTTACAAATTTTCCATCGCACTGGTCACATGCAAAGTTCCGTTCTTTGGTATGTTTGACCATGTGAGCTTTTAATCTGCTTATTGCCCAGAATTTTTTATTACAGAATTCACATACATGAGCCTTGTAGTTTCCATGTTCATATTGTATGTGCACTCGTAAAGAAACCTTTTGAGTATATTTTTTATTACAATAATCACATGTGAACTTTGCATCTAATGGTGAAGCACGAACTTGCTGTCCACAAACATTTAGCTCAATATGTTTCTTGAATGTTGTCTTATTTTTATAAACCCTGCCACAATCTTGACAGACAAATCTCATGTAATGACCCATTTCATGCATTTTAAATGTATGCTTGTTATTAAAAGTCTTCCCACAGTGACTGCAGACGATAAGGCAGTGACTTTCAGAGTTATGGGCTTCTAAGTATGCCGGAGATCCATATTTCTTTGGACATTGTGGGCATTTGTATATTTTAGGTGCATGAACACGAATGTAATGGTTTCGTAAGGCAAGTTTAGTTGGAAAGGTTTTCAGACACTCTTTACATTTTATGATTGGATCGTTTTTATCATGAATCATTTCTGTTGTTCTAATTGGAATTAAACATTTGCCTTTTTCTTTTTTCTGCTTTTCCTTTTTAGCACCTTCAGGGTATATTTCGATTTCTAACTTAGGTTTTAATTGCGGATTGTTAACCATGGAGCTAAATCTGCGGTGTGCTGCGGTGACATTATGCACTGGTCTTTTGGTATCATAAAACTGCTTGCTAGTAAAGTCTTCGGTGTTTAATGACACAAACAAAGACTTGCAGTCACTAACCTGTTCAACATGTTCAAAGCTGTCATAGAGGCCATTAACAGAGTTAGTCAGCAGATGCGAGTTTGTTTTACTAACTTTAGCAAAAGTGTAACTATTGATTGCTGTAAGTACACACTGAGTGCATACATGCTCGAAAGTCAACAAGTAATCAATAATCTGTAATAAAAATGAAAATGGATTAGAATTGGTAGACTGTTTGAAATATAAATGTTTTTCACGTAATTTACTTTTCAGTTATCTAGGCTAGGCTATCATATTAACTAGGCTATGTGTGGTTATTACAGCGAATGTAAAGTATAAGTACTTATATAGTATTGTGACTCAGTAATATGTTCAATTTAGCTACCTCATCACCCAAGACAGATGTTAGAACTTCGGACACCGACAGACTATGTTCCTCTTGGATTATGTTTACAGCAACGTCGTCTTCAATGTGAATGGGTTGTTCGTAAATGATGTTCAGGCACAAACAGCAGAAGTCATGCTGCCTCTTCAATAAATTATTTATTGCATTACTCAGCGGCGTCATCGTGAAGATGAGAATACAAGTCACTAAACACAGGACACTAAATCATTTAATTCAAAGTGACATTCCATTCCTTTATGTTTTATCACACGTATAAATATTTACACATAAATCTCGTTCACAGTAGGAAGAAATAATGGAGAATCCGTGTGGAAAACTGGAAAACCGAAGAAAAGGCGATTTTGTACAAAATGATTTATTGTTGCAGCTGTCAATGGTGAATTTCAATGTCGTTATTTTAACGTATAGTGGTTGATTGAAATGGATATGGTACTCTGTGGGATGTGGTGCATGCAAGCCCTTGTGCCTTAAGCTCTGTGCAATTCTCCTCTCGTACGCTATTGGTGGAAAACCAAAACTCTTCTTTTAGGGCAACAACAATTGTCAAAATTAATTATGTGAGACAGTGGCATAATAAGAATCGTGGGCTAGAGGAGTCGTCTTTCGTAACTATCTCGAGAAATACATAAAATCTTTAATAAAAATTGAATAAGTACGCTGTAGAAACTGTGCCACAAATAATTTAATAAAAATAAAAACTCATTTCAACGCAGGCAGTAAAACATTCAGGGTAAGTTAGTTCATTGATTTATTAATCTGACACAAGTTGCTGATTACAGCTTTATTTTAATCGTCTTGTATTGTGTGATAATTTGAAGCAAAATATTTTATTTTTATACACATGGAAAGTACGCTGTAGAAGGGCTAAGGCTGGTGGATAGATGCTACGAATTTTGTTTTGATGTCTTGTATGATAACGTAACCAAAAAAAATTGTCTGTTAACACATTTTGTAAACAAACCAATTATTAATCAAATAAATGCCAATAATCTATCAAACTTACATATTTTATGTTCGGATTGATACACAATTAAAGGAAAAATAGAATTTTATTTGGTACATATTATGTAAATAAAATAATAAATAAAAAAAAAGATAAATTAGGTACATCCAGGAATTTCTATATCCTTCAACCATTTAAAAAAAACTTAATATCTAGTTGTGAATAACTTCTATAACTCTTTCATTCAAATCGGTACAATAAGATGAATTAATACATAGTTTTGAGAATAGTATGTCTTACCATTGTATGGCATGTTAAATTATTAAGTAGTTAATAACATTATTTTATTCAACATTACCATTATTTAACATTACTTTGATCTTATGAATACCTAGCATTTTAAGTAATTTTAGTTTTTAGTGATATCATTAAATAATGATCACTAAAAACTAAAATATGTCTTCATTAATTATCATAGTCAAATTCTTCTTTCATTGATCCTGTTTTTGCCTCACTTCTACAAACTGTGCATATATGCACAGGTTGTAGAAGTGAGGCAACATTTATGACATACTCAGGAGTAAATGGGTAATCAATTTGCTCTAAGTTATTGATATTCATTACATAATCTCCTAAGATTTAAAGCACTTACTTACCATAACTAGCTTCATATAAGCCTGTTGCAAAGTATTGATCAATGTGCTATTGTGTGACCTAAAACATGGGCTGGTGAAGTTTGTTGTGCTTTTTCTTCTTGTCATCAGCAGATAATGTAGTCCTGAAGCGGCGAAAGGTCAAAGCTGTCCTTTTAGGCTGTATTAAATAAAGTGACTGATAAAGCGTCTACCGAAGTCTATACTTAAATAAAATTCTAGAAAAAATTCGAGAATAAATAATATGAATAAAATATTATTGGACATCATCACTGTGTTTGCTCTGATCCCAAAGCCTTGTATCCACTATGTTTGCGAACCTCTTGCGCTCCGCGCTCCTGCAACTGCTTCAATGGATATGATATGGATCGCGCTCCCCTTTGTGTTCGCCCAAAACCCGCCACCACCTGGAGCGCCGAGCGTGGAGCGCGAACGTATGCACTATGTGGAGCAGTTGCAAGAGCACGGAGCGCAAGAGGTTCGCAAACATAGTAGATACATGGCAGGTAAGTAGCGAAAGCACTTGTGTTAAAGAAATCAGAAATAATAAATACCACATAGTACACCTAGAACCGAGATAATATGGATGAAGTTTGTTTTCTTACATTGACCTGACCTGGGATCGAACCCAGAACCTCAGATGGCGACGCCATGTACGTCCAGCTTTCTCGCCTCCTCGCTTTGGAGGTCGTCGCGTCGTTTAATAATGAGTAAAATACCGACAATTCGGATCCGCAGTCCGCACACTGTAGGTTCCGTACCATTCGGTATCCTTAGCGCTAGTTAGACTCGCACTTACTAGATTTTAAAATTTATTGTTTTAGTTTAGTCTCCACTATGCCTAAATTTGATAGTCTGGTTTTTAGAGTTCCAAAGCCAAATAGCAATAAACGGAACCCTTATGGATTCGTCATGTTTGTCTGTCTGTCCGTCCGTCCGTATGTTACAGACACTTTTTTCCTAAACTATAAGAACTATACTGTTGAAACTTGGTAAGAAGATGTATTCTGTGTACCGCATTAAGATTTTCATATAAAAATAGAAAAAAAAAACAATAAATTCTGGGGGTTCCCCATACTTAGAACTAAAACAAAAAAATTTTTTTTCATCAAACACAAACATATCTATGGATAGGTCTTCAAAAATGAGGTTTCTAATATAATTTTTTTCATAAATGAATAGTTTGCGCGAGAGAAACTTCCACAGTGGTAAAATGTGTCCCCCCCCCTGTAACTTCTAAAATGAGAGAATGATAGATAATACTAAAAAAATATACTATAATGTACATTACCTTGCAAACTTCCACCGAAAATTGGTTTGAACGAGATCTAGTAAGTAGTTTTTTTTATCGTACGTCATAAATCGTAAACCGCAATTAGATAATGGTACGGAACCCTTCGTGCGCGAGTCCGATCCGCACTTGGCCGGTTTTTTTATGATAGAGCAACATTAAAAAATAACATTATCTGCTATGAAAAAAAGCGCTGCATAAGCCACAAGGCTTGATGTAATAGCAGAGAATATAAAAAAAAAAAAACCATAGTCCAAAATATAAACATATAAAAATGTAATGAATTCCCTCTTCAACTCATCATTCATAACACATCTTCATACTTCACCTACTTTTACTATTCTACTTGGAATTATTAATCATAATGAATCATTTATTTATCCATTGCCCAGCAGACTGAAGTTCAAAAGGTCTTTGTTCCTAACCTCTCTCTTCCAGATAAAATGCAGAGTACATACACAATTTAACAGAGTGATTCGCATGGTATTTTATAAGCCAAACATGAGCACACTCTTATTATATTTTTTGTTATCATTTTATAGCGTGTATTGTGCAAATAAACGATTGATTTATTTGATTCTTACTTATATATGTTGAAGGAATAAAACATTTGATGTTAAAAAAAAAAAAAAAAAATCCCAGAAAAAAATAAGAGGCTGGTTATCCATTATTATTTCATTAGTTATGAGTTTTTTAATAATATTTTTTTATTTTGCTAAATAATTATTAGGAGTCATGTTTATTTTCACTATTCACCTGTTTTGAACCTGTTTTAAATTAAATAGGTAGGTACCTACCTAGTTATTTTTCGCTCGAATAGTGGAAATAGATACTTTATTATACAGTATCCAAAATTTTTAGTAACAACCTTCTTTTTTCATGCTAGAAAATAACCGTAAATCATAATTTCACTAAGCATACCGTTTATTTAGTGCGACGAATATTTGGCACAATTTTACTAGGCATACTATGAAGATAGCAGAATTTCGTTTAGAATAATTTCATTAGGCATATTGCTATTTTTATAAATTGTATTTTAACCTTCAATTGAATTAAGATATTGTTTTTAAAAAGTCAATATGTAGAATTACAAAAGTCAGTGACAGAAACGAATCGGTGCAAAACCGACTCCACGCAGTCTTGTTTGCCCGACCCCTAATAGAGTGTTATTCAAAACCGCGTAGGCGCGGAGGAGCGAGGCGGCCCGTGAGCTGAGGAGTAAGTGGTTTAAAAGCTCGCCGCCGCGGCTAAGGACCTTGCTTGCGTGGGACCGCCGGAGCCCCGCAGCGGCGGAGCCGTGACAGAAGTCATACATGCTGCATGTTACATGCTTGCATGCCATATGCAAGCTGCTGCATGCTTGTTTGCATGCATGCTGCATTCAAGCTGTTGTATGCTGCACGCATGATTGCTTGCATGCTGCATGCTTGCTTGAATGCTGCATGCTTGCTTGAATGCTGCATGCTTGCTTGCATGCTGCATGTTTGCTTTGCAATCCATGATGTATGCTAGTATTGCTCAGATAGCATTGCTTGGGGGTATCTCGAATGGAATAACGATGATTTTGAATGTAAGCATTCTGAGATATTATGATAGTTCTGCCTTTTAATGACTAAAGATATGAAATCTATGCCAATTTGCTAAAGGTTATTATGCCTAGTAAAATTCTGCCATCTTAAATGTATGCCATTATGAATTCGGACTTATAAACATTCGGCCAAACAATAAATATGCTAATGAAAAATTATGCCTTAATAATATTCGTTTAAAGAAGATTATGCCAAGTGTGTTATGCCAAATGAATTTCGGAGCAATAAAATTCTGCTAGATAGAGGGAATCCGCTGTTTAAGTATTGTATAACAATTATTTTGTATGAATTATAATAACAGGCATTTTCTTTTTATCATCTATTTTAGTTAAAAATATTGTGTAGGTGTAAAAAGCACCTCGCAAAGAAACACGAGACTTTATGCGGCACTTCAGCGCGACATGTTTCTTTTGTACCCGTGTTTAAAGGAAAATGACTTCTATGCTAAAGGAATAAGTTCTTGTATATTTTAGAGAAACACGTAGGTCCTATAGGTGGTATACAATGTTTTTCCACTTCAACTGGCGCTTTGTTGACGCTTTCTAGTTCTCATAACACTTTGGTACACACACAGTGTTATCATCTAGCTACTTAGATTAGAAATAGAAAAATATTTATTTGACACACACACACACACATACACGGAAAAGAAAAGTGTCAAAAAGCTCAGCATTTGTCGTGACAGCCAGGAACATATCACGACGCTGATTTCAGCAGGGCAGGGACCCTGACGTTAGGGGTACAACAATCAAAATCATCCTACATCAAAAGATGTCGGTTTTGTTAAGTACCTACATCATTTGTGTTTGTAGGGTAAGGTAAAAGGATCACTCCTTTGTCCGTCTGTCTGTCAACAAGCCCTTTTTTAACAGAACCGCGTACGCGCGTGAAGTTTTCAAGTTAAATTAATTTCAAATACTCAGGTCTGAAATCCTTTGAAAGCTTTATAAATCAAACTTATTTATTAGTCAACCCAACAATAGATACGGTTTCATTTTTGATACTTAATGGTTTATTGTGGATGCATTCATATGTGTGATTATCCGAATCAATTATCAACTATTGATCGGACTCTCGCTCGGAAAAAAGAAATACATACTTAAGTAACTTACGTGTATTTTCTCCCAACTTGTGAGAGGATAAATTGCCCGATCTGTCAGTCTGTCTGTGTATGTGGGTCTGTCTGTTTTTTAATGCCTCGTCTCTGCCAAATTAAAATGGGAATGTATGGGCCATGTATAAGATAGTTTGTGCAAAGTGGACTTGAGTTGTCACGCAGTTGCTGCCTAGCCTACTGACGGACGTCATCCAAAAGGTAGACCTCGAAAACGGAGGCGTGATGACTTGCACAATTTTCTCAAAGATTGATAAGCCCTAACCACAGGCCATGCCGTGTGGGGAGGACGGCCGTAAAGAATACACTTCCCCACCGCCAACAGGAGGCGTGTCGTAAGAGGCGACTAAATCCTGTAGCACGAGACGGAGAGCAGCGTCTGCGTGCGAAATAATAAAAAAACTGCGCTCGCCAACCCGCCTGCCAAGCGTGGCGAGTATGGCAAAAACCCCCCGATGACAGAAGTCACTGGGGGAGGCCTATGTTCAGCAGTGGACGTCCTGTGGCTGAAATGATGAACCACCGGCAAGAATAAGTGGAGAGGACTGGGGGAGGCCGTAGTGGAACAGGCTAATAAAAAAGTATATTTTAAGCAACTAAAATAATTCATACGAGTTTTCAAGTTTACTAATCACGGAATGCCCGAGGTCGGTGTCCGAGCGTACTGTATTATTATATTTTTCTTTTTGGCATGGTCTCTTGTGTTTGTTTGCCAAAATTTTTTTGCCGTCTGTAGCAGCCATTTTTACCTAGATGCGTAGCATAGTTTCGATAAATTATTTTATTTATTAGAAGAGCTTAGAGGTTAAATGTGGCGCACTCTCTCCGACTTCCACTTCTCTCTTTTCTACTTTCTTCTCGTTGTGGACGGTTTTTTTTGTAAACAAATATTTTTTCACTTTTCTATGTTTTCTTGGGTCAGGGTGTTGTGTTGTGGTACCGTCGTTGTGTCTGATTTCTTTAACATAAGTGTTTTAAAACTCAATGAAACGGGAATTAACGCGATCATAATTTACTTAGGTACAAAATGTTACCTCTTTTGCCTGACGTTTCAGTGAGTTTTAAATTATGCAACGCGAAAGTTTAAAAGTAATTATAAGTGTTTTAGCTATTTAGGATCAGAGCAATGTATGTTATGCTATTTTTTATTTATTTACTAAGTAGAGAAAAACCCACAAGGTGGACAAACGACCTGGTAAAGTTTGCAGGAAGTCGCTAGATGTAGGCCACTGCCGATTGATCAATCTGGTAGTCTAGTCATTGGGGTCCCCCAATGGGCCTCCGCCCATCTTCAGCAGTAGACTGCCTATGGCTAAACTGATGATGATGAGAGAAAAAATATCCATCCATAGGTACCTATTTTGGCTCTTACGCTGATTGTTATCTGTAGTACACATCTATCAATCGACGACTGACACCCATTAGAATACCTCGATGTTATTAAGCAGTAAATATAAATAGCTAAAAATAATTTATTAAAATATTTTATTAGTATCATGTGACGATGAGGTGATTTGATCAGCAATGCTTCATTCAGTTGTTCAATTTCATCTAGAGCTCGCCGAAAATACTAGCTGTGATTTCAATTCTTATAATTTAGTCAGAGGTACTTACATATAAGGACTAAAGTAACGGACATAGACCAAAAATGTAGCAAGCTTAACGTTGCAGTGGGCTGGCCACATTTGTCGCAGAACCGATGAAATGTGGAGTTAGTGTGGTTCTCGAGTCGAGACCACGCCTAGACAAGCGTAGTGTGGGTCACCCCCAGCTTGATAGACCGACGACCTTAGGAAGATGGCTGGCAGTGAATGGATGAAAAAAGCAGGAGCTCGTCCTCTTTGGTGCTCTTTGGGGGAGGCTTACGTCTAGCAGAGAACTGCAATAGGCTGTAATGATGACATATAGTGAATTAGTGAGTTGTTTTAAGTCAGTCTTCATAATCATCATCATCACAAGTATTCCACGTCAGTCCACTGCTGGACATAGGCGTGTGGCGTGCATTGGGAGAGGTCCCAATGCACGCCACTGAGCCCGATCCTTGGCTATTGTTTTCCATCCACTACTGCATCTATAAAGCACCTTGTCCGAACTTGACCATAGTATAATAATTGACTGCTTGACGTTGTATTTGCCAAGTCTCGGTTCCCACTTATGGAAAAGTCTATCCTATCGGTTATTGGTCTTACAGCAAATATGACTGCCCACTGCCACTTCAGCTTGCTTTTCGTTTAAGCTAATATAGATTAGGGACAGTTGGGGTACAATGGAACGAAAAAGTTATTTCGATTTAAAAAAAAAACTTCCTTTTTATATTTATAACATTTACTTTAAACATACAAGAACGGTTCCTAATCTATCGATTGACAATAAAAAGGAGATCAAAAATTGACCTTAAACATATTTTATTTTTATTTTTGCACAACGCCTCACTTGTTCCGATGTGCCCCAGATCTGGGGTACTATGGAACTGCGTCTGGGGTACATTGGCACAAGACTAAAAAATCAAATTATACATTGAATATATTAACCAAGCTTATACTTGCTTAATATATTTTCAGGAAAAGCATACATATTACTTTGGCGCTTTCCAAGCTGGGACTTGGCAACACTAGCTCTATTTCCAGAATTAACACCTTCGCCATATCTGGTTCCAGTGAAAAATAGAAGCTGTTGTCAATTTTTGTGCTCCGACGCAAATAAGTAATATCATATTCATGTTTTCGTCTACATCTGTCAACATTTGACCAACAAAATATAATATTTGCTTTTTCTGGCTAAATTTGAAACACTGTTCCATAGAACCCCGTCCCACTGTGCCCCATAGGGTCTCGAAAATTTCCAACTAGAAGTTAAAATTTTTAGGTTATCTTTTCCATTAAACACTTTACTTCGTTTAATAGCTAAAATGATAAAGATTAATTAAAAAAAAACCTTTTACCTGCTACCACTATATTTTCTGCAAAATCGAAAACTCTCCGGTACAAAATTCTAACTTTATACCACTCAAAATAATTTTTATCGTCTTTAAAATCTGTTGTCGCACACCGGCCATATTGCAATGCGCCATCAGGTGACACATGGGGTGCCGTAATTGGACGAAGTGAAAACGCGGGAATTCGTTTTAAAATTTGAATATTATTGACGGTGTTTCATTGTACCCCTTGTCCCATTGTGCCCCCACTGTCCCTACTTTAGTTCTCACTCGAATAACCTCTTTTTATTCCTCTTTTCTCTTTTTCAGATAAATTTCAAGCAGTTTTCTCTGGCTTCTTTCTTTTTTCTTCGTTCGAAAAGCAACTTTAACGCTCTACTTCTTATGTATGTGTATACATATAAATTACTTTTTAAGGTTTCGGTGACCCTTTATTCGTTTTATTGATGAACTCATTATCCTCCTTAGTTTTGGAAACTGACTTATACCAAATCCTGTATAATGTGGACTAGTTAAAAGGATTTAAACTATTATTACATTCCTAAATCTTAATAAATAATACAGTTTTTCATAAACCATTTGCGGCTGCACTGTACCATAAAAATACCACTGACTGACATAAAAACAAAACATGTGTCTAGTAAAAATAGCAGATTTGTCAATAACTGACATGGTGCGCACTTAGGTAATTACTGGTAAAATATCACATGATGTTACTTGTCACAGCTCTAATAATTAGTCCATTCATGTTCTATTTTAATACTTTAGACTTATGCAATCCCATGCGACAATTCGCATGAGACGCTCTAACAAGGTTGTTCGGTAGTGTCGTGTGATATGGATTAATTAATTTTAAAGTATTTTACGAGATTTAAAGTGGATTTGTGATGGTGTTCCAACTTAATTTATATAACGGATTACATGGTAAATAAATTATTTTACTTATTTGTATTTTCAGAAGTTAGTAAAGTGCTTTAAGTAGTCATTTTCATTCGGTTGTGGGTTAGGTGCTAATTATTTAATTCGCAAATATTATTCTAGACACATTGTCTCCTAAACCGTTAATAAACCGTATTGTATGATTCTGAGATTGAATCTCAACATTTAACCGTATGTGCGTACGAACTGTGATGCTTATAAAAATGTTCATGTATTATCTCGTCTCAACTCAATTGATTTGAAGCGGATTCGGTTAGTCCATACCGCATAGCCTAGGTACTACGTATAACGATTCATCATTTTAGCCACAGGACGTCCAGTCACTGCTGAACATAGGTCTCCCCATTGACTTCCAGATCGGCCGGTTATAAGCGACCTGCATCCAGCGGCTTCCTGCAGTCTTTTCCAAGTCGTCTTTTCACCAAATTAAATTCTTTATTGGTATATTTACCCTCTTCCGGGCACTTAGGCACCTTGTGGGTATTGTAACGATTAGTGAACGTGAACTATAAATTAATTCATTTTATAACAAAATGTAGAACTAACGGCCAGAGGGCAGAAAGGTTGGGAGTTTGGGAGGCCACGTACCGGCAAGCGCAGCGTAGGACGCCAACCCACAAGGTGGACAGACGACCTGTTAAAGGTTGCAGGAAGCCGCTGGATACAGGCCGCTGTCAACCGGCCAATCTGGAAGTCATTGGGGGAGGCCTTTATAAAGTATAGTGTATGCATTGTAAATTTTTGTTTTTAGCAATTCCATGCATATAAGTGTATGCAGTAAATCAAACGCTTACTTTTGTCTTTAAGGCAATATGACGAAGTATATTTCCCTTTCCTGCTAGAGTTACGCTTGACCATGATTATTTTTGTTTAGCCTAATAGTCAACTGGTAGAGAAGGACACATGGCATTCAGTCAACTTTTTGTACATTGTTCTTTTAATTACCCGGCTACGGCAAAGTCAAAGGATTGCTATTTGTGTATCATTTATACCGATACCGATATACCGAGATACCGATATACCGATTGCTATCAGGCAGACCTCCGTAACCCATTAACAGGGGAACCAGGGGGCCTAGCACGAAAGTGTATCTTTTGTTCGGTCGTATAAACCTAAAAAATTAAAACTGCCAGCTTCATGTGTCAATCCTTCGATAAAATATGACCAACCCAATCTAGCCGTGTAAAAAACCGAACGTTTTCAATTGTTCATGTATTGTAAAACCTTTGATACGGGTGAATGGATGTTTTAATTTAATTCGACCGCGACCGAACGATGTGCTTTCGTACTAGGGGCTTCCAGATCCAAAATAGGTAAAGTTTTTTGAAAGAAGTCATCTAGGACAAGGTACCTGCTCTACAGCTTCCAAATAAATATAAGCTTTTTTTAACTCCGAAAAATGCTCTTTTGCGTTTTTCGTTAGTTCGTGGATGTCGCTGTTTAGTTGTCAAAAAAACAATTATATTATTTACCTACTGAACGTACCATGGCGACTAGATAACGGATGATAAGCATAGGTACTGATATATTTAAACATCTGTGCTTACAAAAGCTCGTGGTCATCACACAAACAGTTGCCCCTATCGGGATTCGAACCCGCAACCGGCTTTGTGGCTTGGAACCTAAACCGATATCCGATAACATAGCCTATAGTCGTCGATTCATTCAACAAATAATTTACTACTTGTTGCCTAGTATCCTATATATTAATCCAGATCATATTTTATACGTGTACAAAAAATCAGCCAAATCCGTTCAATAGTTTTTGCGTGAAAGAGTAACAAACATCCATATTCCATACATACATCGAAACTTTCGCATTTAAATATAAGTAGGATTGAAAAATGTTCCACTAATAAATCATAATTAATGTTCCAATAAGCGAGTAATTCACCGCTTTTCGACTCATTTACAATCTCCATGTGATAGCGGGTACAGTAAATGTCAAATTTGGGATAAATTTAACACACATCAATAACAAACGATGTTAAACTTATCAGCGCATAATTACGTAAAGCAAAATCAACCTACGCGCTAATCTCTTTCAATGTTCAATGCTGCTTGGAAAAATTCACGCTTCTCACATTTTTATCACTTAATTGTGAATAATTATAGTAAGTGCTGCAATTTGTTTGCCTATTATTATTTTTTCTATTAATATCGTTTTTTTCCATTCAAGTCTCTATCTTTTGGTCATCTCTTTGCCCTTTTGTGTGGTGTGTCCTATATACTTTGCCCTCTTTCCCTTATTATTCTCATCAGCGGTTATGAGTGGATGTGTGACCATATTTGGTAACATTGATCGCAAGATTTTCGTGCTTCGAAAGAGACTTATAGGTAGATCTAGCCCGGCCAATCAATGGCGCGTGATACTAATCGTAAAGCCTAGTTATAGAACTTACATCTTCTGACATTAAGGTTTAGTTGCTGTCCTGTCAACTCCTCCATTTGTTCACACTGGGCCTGCGTGGTATACCTAGTAAGTATGGCCCAAACTGGTTGAGGTGATGTGCCCTATAGTGGGACGTGCAGATGGACAATAATAAAAGAAGAAATTAGTAATTAGTCCCAAAATTTTGCAGTAAGAAATATTAAATCTCATGATAAAAAAAAAGTTTAAAACGCAACATGCGCTAAGAGTCTCTAAATAAATAAAAATACGATGGTAGGCAATTCACGCAAATCCTTGCGCGACTCGCACTCAGTTTTTCTTTTATTGATCATAACAAAATCATTATTCACTTGATAACCTGTTGACTTACTAAATGCCTGATGTCCTTGACTAAAAGATTTAGCCTTCAGTATAATGTGTCAGAGATTCGAAATAAACTTTTACTTTCAGAGAAAACAATCATTCGTATTTTTAATCTGTATTACCTAATTTTCCAACATATTGTTAAATTAATAACTAAAAATTACAATTAATAGTTTTACTGTTACAATCGCAAATCGCGATTGCATAAATTTACTTAATAACACCGTAGGCCAATGAACGTTCGCGTGACGTCATAGCGGGAAAATGGCGTCGTTGTGACGTCACATCAAACATTCTGAAAGTGATAATAACACGCGGGTGTGATATTGCCGCGCCTCCGCAGTATACGGTTGCTTTGCGCGAGAAACGAGTGTGCCCAAGTATTTTTTTATTTAAACAATTTTGTGGCCAGTTTTATAAACAAAGTGGTGAAAAGAGGTTTTTTGTTCGCATAAAACATGGATGACGGTATGATTGTTGTGCTTAACTTAGTTTTTAAAAACATACTGTAGTATTTAGTATTTAAAAATGTGTTATTTAATGACTCATTATAAATATTAACTTAATTGTTCCCAAATATTTTGATTGATAGTGTGAAGGCAATGAATCAAAAAAAAAATTTTTGCAACATGAGTTTATTTACCTAGTTAAACTTTTTTTAAATCAAATGGATAGTTATATAATGTTCCATGTAGATATTTTTAAAATTTGGCAAGTATAACTTATTTCAGAGATCAACAATAATCTGTTCTCGAAAGAGCATATTCATATTATGAGTGATAATTGAACTGTTTTAATATAAAAATATAAATTCATTATTGTCAGTCACCTGATACGTAGCGTAACACTATTTTTAATTTAATTTTACCTTTACCTAAGTACATACATACTTCATTCATAAACCTGACAAGGAATATGTCATACTAGTCAAGATTTGTGCAACTCGCGCAAACTTGATTATCAGGTTTTCGAACTGCGGTACAGTCCAGATGTAATGTCTCAGAATTTTATTATTTAAATTACATTTTCACTAGGGTCGTCAGTAAAGGATAAAAACAAAAAGAAAGAAAAGAAAAAGTTAAAATCAATAAAGAAAATTATATATTTTTTAACCTACATGTTTTTTAACATTATGATTTATAAATATACTTAACAATGACATTTAAAATAAAATAAAAATGTTAAAAAATCTTATTTATGTTTGTCTTTTACAATTTTAAGACATAAAACGAGTTGTGTTTTTGTTACTTGAACTATTATTTTTTGTGTGTTTGTTGTGATTCAATTCAAGGCTGAAATATTTTCGATGTTGTAATTACATCCTGTACACACGTAAAAAATAGATAAAAACGTTACACAAGTTAATTTATATCGTTCAATTTATTTAATTTGCGAAGACTTAATAAATTTATTTTATACTTACCGTTTAAACTCATTTAATACTGTTAAGTATGTATTTACATAATATCTTTTTTTTAACGCTATCCTAAGATACAAGTTATTATAATATGATTAGTTACTCGACCTATTATATTTATTTTATGATGTGTGCTTTAATTAAACGTTAAATGCACATTGATCATCTTCAATATTACTCAGCATCATCATTACAAACTTACTACTTTATTTACCTATTTATTTGGCATAACGACACTTGACAATCAATGATCAGTAATTCAATGTATGGTTGACAACCAAATTGTATACATAAACTTATCTAAGTGGCATTTAGCATCGAATAGCGATAAGTATGAGGTTAAGTAAATTTTAACTTGCAATAAAAAAGAAACGATATTAATTAATTTATTAAAAAATGTTTTAACTAGTAAAGCAATTTTGTTAATTATGCAATTATTCTTTACTATTATTTATCTTTTTTTGTTAACTAAGTTAAGCTAAGTTTCACAAGATTCTTCCTTTTTTTACGACCTCGTCGGGGTCGTAAATATATATACAATAAATATGATAATACGGTGTGCTTTATTATTGCTTATCTTACGGTTGGGTAGTGATCCGGCTTTTGACTTAATTACTTTAGAACGTCATTATAATTAATTACTTAATAGGGTTGACAATTATGAATATTCTATATTTATAACTCGGAAAAAACAGGCCCTTAATAGCTTAATAATAAGTTTTAGAACATTGAAAAAAAATCACGAAAAAATATGAAGAAAATTAATTTTTATTTATTCTACAAGTTATCGAATTTATTTATTGAAGAAAATAAATAAATTTTGACAAAAATTACGCCAATAATTATTGTACAAGCTAGACAGGCAAGCGTAAGTTTAAGTTTTGAATTTATTCCTAAACACAGTTATTAAGATGAGGTATTAGATACTAGATATTTGTTAAAATCTGCTCATAATACTTAAATAACCACTCACGATTTCTGTGCAAATGCAAAAAAATGATGTATGTAGTTACATAACTAGCCATCTTACATTCGTCGCGATTACGTGGAATTCATTTTATCACTTATCTTATCGCTTATCCTTAGTAATTTTCCTGAATAAAATTGCTTTTATCATGACACAGAATTAGTTAAATATGTGACAGTCAAACGAGTATATCCTATTGTATCATTGTATCAAATAAAAATACAAATATATTTATTGGCCATTAAGTAGGGTACAGTACATGGAAAAATGTGGTATATTTGGTGGTTGGGTGTTACTTACATTTTAAGAAGTATATAAGAACATTATGGATAGGTCTACCCTGTCTTCGCAAAAGGATGCAAGAGAGAAAACTTTAAATCACATTTTTAAAAATATTATTTACAGTGTGAATATGAAATAATTTATGCATCTTCTTTTATAATTACTTTTAAACTTTCGCGTTGCCTAAACGTCAGGCAAAAGAGGTAACATTTTGTACCTCAATTATGATCGCGTTAATTCCCGTTTCATTGAGTTCAAATCACTTTTATACAAGTAATTATCTGCTGATGTTTCAACTATAGGACAAAGATCTAAAACAATTATATGTATGGAATATTTGAAATTTTTGTATGTTTCTTTTTCGGTGTTGGTCCCATAGTGCACTAAGTTGTATATGCTCAGCTGTGTGCCTACCTTTATCCTAGGAAGACGTGATTACACCCATACAACACTGCAGACAAAATCATATCAGTTTGTATGTATAAAGACATGTTTCTTTTGTGATTTCGAAGTTGATCTCATAAAAGAGAAAAGTTGTCGTATTTGAGCAGTAGAATCACCTCTTAGAAATAAGTTAAATAAATATAATAAATGTGTAGGTATTAACGATAGTAAATGTATTGTATAGACTTGTAGGATCTACCCGGCATAAGTAGGATACAAATTAATCCCATTAATCTAAACTTAAAAGCAGTGCTATCTGTCTCTTGACTGTTTGTATGGTATCATCTTTTAATAACCTTATAATAAGTTATAATATAACAATAAACATAAAACATTACCTTGTGTTCAATAAAGGTATAATCTTAACAAACTTTATAATTTTATAACTTCACAGCCTTTGCCTGAGTAAGATAAGAAGATAGTAATTTAATATCTTAGTTTAGTCATCGAGTTTATAATTACAAGTACCTACCTCCTATATCAGGTTAACACATTAAATTGTTATGATTAATCGATAATTCAATTATCTTTATTTAAAAACCATTTTAAAGATCTATTTAAAACTTGGATTGTATAAAATTTCCTTTGACTTATTTTATTAAATTAGTCAAGTGATTTTATTGTTAGTCAATAAATCCATAACTAGCGAAACAGTCTCATATTTATATAATTGAATTTTATATAATATAATATCCAGGTAGCAATGTATTGGGTACATAAAAATATTTAGTTCGTCATCGAAACCTTCCTCTGGAATCAGTCGATAAGTAAAAATCGTATCAAAATCCTTTCAGTGGGTATAACACATGTTCAGACAGACAGGACAGATGACAGATAAATACGTTGAAGGACTTTATTTTATTATTATGTAGTAATGCTCGTTATCATATCACCTAACCCTATATCATAGGACGTAAATGATTGCCTAATTTTTTAAAAATAAATTTAGTAAAATACTACCATTTTAACGCCTGTCACCATTTTTTATGTTACACAATAGTTTCTTTTGTTACGCGGTCTAAAGCGACCGCTTAGCATCCTTTAATTTTAAAGTATGTCTGGTGTAAGCGTAATTAGATTTGGCCTTCTTTTAATGTCATTTAACTTTTATATTAAGTGGTTTTACAAGTATTTATGTAGGTATACATTTTTTATTGCGTCTCCTTGAATATTTTATCATTTCTACTTACTCAAATAACGGTATATCCTAACGGAATATGATATTTGTTTTGACATTTTGTGAGGCAACACTGGATAATACTTAGTTTATTTTAAAACAAACAAATATGTAGCTTTAATAAAACTTGTCAGATGAAAAAATAATATTTAAGATAAGTAATTATTTTTCATGATTATTGTAGGTTAAAATTTGTCGAAAAAAAAAAGTTCTAAGTGTTCTCAAATCTTTAAGTGTTGCTGCTACTACTAAAGTGTCATTACCGGAAATATTTTGGGTGCGGGAATAATTCCAATGTCCATAATTTAAACATAACCCAGTCAATGTGGTGGCCACAGTCAAGTGGCACGCTGAGAACTTCTTGGGAATTATCTATGTTCTGGAAATGTTCCGTCTTCTTCCTGGGAATTTCAGAGAACGGAAATGTTCTCAATGTGAGTATTTCTGGGAACAGGAATGCTCCGTCATCCTATCGTTATGGGAAAATTGAACCTTTTCTAAAGGATGTTGTAGTATCTTTATTCCAGAGCAAGTTAAAATTAATTTAATGTTCCCACTAATAGTTTTAGGCACACTGGAAACTATCCCAGTTCTTGTTTATTTAATATTGTACCTAAATATTTTTTGCGAGTTCCTTCGTCTTTATGAACGAGTGAACCTACTGTATAGCATCTCCTTTATTAAGGTACTATTTTCCGTTTTCTAGCTTGTTGTCTCTATTGGTTAAGTACAAGACGACCATTTTCCTCAATCGAGTCAAGGTTTTCCATCTACTACTTATTACAAACAATTCCGTAGTAGGTGGTGGATGTCCGTATGTATGGTCAACATCGGAAATGGACATAATTTTACAAACTTGTAGATTCTACGAAAATGATTTGTTTTGTGTCTCTGATATTTCGTTACACTCCGTTCCCGGAATAATGAACAAGTCATTTTCCTTGACAATCTCTTCTAATTTAAACTAAGAGAGCAGACAAAAGCCAAGTCTACCTTTAATATTGTTCATCAGAATATGCAAGGCTTGGCTGGCAAAGAGTTAGAATTATCCTTATTCCTACAAGATTTAAATGTACATGTTATGTGTTTAACAGAGCATTGGTTCAACCAATATGAGTTGATGATTAACATTGAAAATTATAAAATTGGTAGTTCGTTCACAAGGAAGTCTGCTACTAGAGGGGGGTCACTTATATTGTTAAATAGTCAGTTAAAATACAAGGAACGGAAAGATATAGTGTCACTTTCGATTGAACGAACTATCGAACTAGCATGTGCTGAGCTAGAGCAGTATATTATAATAAGCGTTTACAGCCCCCCATCTGCTAATTACCAGCTTTTTGAAACCGCTTTGGAAGAGGTCTTAAAAAGAGTCTGTATTTCTAATAAGAAAGTAGTTGTATGTGGCGATTTTAACATTGATATATTAGTAAATTCACAGAATGCAAATCGTTATCGTTTCCTTAATCTCTTTAAATCATTTAATTTAATAAACTTATTCAATGAACCTACGAGAGTGACTCCCACAACAGCTACTTGTTTAGATAATATTTTTTGCAATAGCACTGTAATAGATAAATCAATTATAAATTATTTGAGATCTGACCACAGCGGACAAAAGGCGTCGTTTGAGCACCATTTTGTCCGAGGAATTGTAGATGCTGTTTGTAGGCCAATAACGGTAAATAGAATAGACCGATTTAAGGAAAAAATTTGTGATGGCATAAATTCATTAAAATCAAGTGATAGCGATAGTGTCGATTTTTTATATGAGAATCTTTTTGGATTGATTAAAAACGAATTTGATCAAATCTTTACACAAAAAAATATAAAAGCAAATAAACTGAGATGTAAGTTTAACGAATGGGCAACACCCGGTATTTATAAAAGTAGAAAAACATTAAATGATTTGTATAGTCTTAAAGCAAGCTCTCAGAACCCACAGATTATTGACCATGTGAGACGTTACTCTAAACTATTTAAAAAAGTATGTGCCTCTGCAAAATCAAATCATCTGCGTAATATTATTCGGAGTTCTGATAATAAAGCAAAGGCTACATGGAACATTATAAATAAAGAAACCTGTAGGCATAAACCAAATGATCGTGCTTACTCTCTTAAAATTGGGGATAAACTAATTAATTCAAATGCAGAGGTTGCCAATGCTTTTGAGGGATTCTTTTCAAACATAGCTCCCTCTACAACTAGGGAACTGGCTTCCTCTGCCGAACTAGCTGAATCCCTTCTCAGGGCGGGTGTTGATGAGTGTACAACTCCATTTCATTTTAGATATATTAACCCCGATGTAGTAATAAAAACTTTTAGGGAATTAAACATGAAAAAAACTGAGGACTTATGGGGAATCTCAGTCAATATTATCAATACAATTCTATACACAATAGCCCCTTATCTTGCAATAATTTTTAACAAATGTATTGATAACAAACAGTTTCCTACATTGATGAAATTTAGTAAAATTATTCCTTTATTTAAGTCTGGCGAGAAAAATGACCCCTCCAATTTTCGACCGATTTCAATCTTACCAGTACTCAGTAAAGTATTTGAAAAAGTAATTTTTAATCAACTTTTATCTCACTTTGTCCTGAATAAACTTTTACATAACAAACAATATGGCTTTACAAAGGGTAGAAGCACTACTGATGCTGGAGTTGCACTTTTAAAACACGTGTTTGATGCATGGGAGAGTAGGCGGGATGCTTTGGGAGTTTTTTGTGATCTTTCCAAGGCGTTTGATTGTGTGGACCATCAAACTTTGCTAAAAAACTTAGACATTATGGTGTTTCTAATGATGCCGTAGATTTGGTAAACTCTTATCTCACAGGCAGAACACAAAAAGTTTGTATTAATGGTACTGAGTCTTCTGGCTCCCCTCTAACTATGGGCGTGCCGCAGGGATCGATATTAGGACCCCTGCTTTTTTTAATTTATATAAATGACCTTCCATATTTTACGAAAGACCTCTGTGAGACAGTGTTGTTTGCAGATGATACTTCATTGATTTTCAAAATCAAAAGAGGTAAAGATTCGTTTGACGATGTAAATAATGCTCTCTCTCAAGTATTGCATTGGTTCACTACTAATAATCTTTTGCTCAATGCAAATAAAACAAAGTGTATTAAATTCACAATGCCAAATGTAAAACTGGTCCCAACACATTTAATTATAAAAGGTGAACGACTTGATACATCTAGTTCCACTACCTTTTTGGGAATAACTTTGGATTCCCGTTTGCAATGGGGTGCTCATATTGAGACTCTATCAGGAAGACTTAGCTCTGCTGCTTACGCCGTGAGGAAAATAAGACAATTGACTGATGTTGGAACGGCAAGATTGGTATATTTTAGCTATTTTCACAGCTTTATGTCATATGGAATTCTATTATGGGGCTCAGCAGCAGATATCGACTCTATATTTATATTACAAAAGAGAGCTATACGAGCAATTTATAACCTTGGACCTCGTGACTCGTTAAAACAACTGTTTAAAGAAATTAATATACTGACAGTAGCTTCGCAATTTATTTACGAAAATATCATTTACGTTCGCAAACATATGGATCAGTTCCCTAAGAAAAGTGACATTCATAATTTTAACACCCGGAATAAGGATAAGCTTGCCGTTCCAGATTTCAGACTGCATAAAGTGGGTAATTCGTTCATGGGGAAATGTATTCGCTTTTTTAATAAATTACCAGCATCTATTGCTGAACTGCCCATGTTTAAATTTAAAGCTCATGTAAAAAATATTCTCATGAAAAAAGGGTATTATACTGTTATAGATTATTTAAATGATAAAAATGTTTGGATATAAATACTGCCTTGCTCGCACAGGTGCATTTATCTTGTAATTTAATATTTTGTTATGTATATTTAAAACTTTTTAAAAGAGGCTGACAATAGTGACCGAGTTTCTTGCGCTGCTTCTTCTCGGCGCTAGCCCAAACTTGTCCCGAAGCAGTGGTAGGGAATAAAATAACAATGGGACGTGTAAAAGTGCTTAGTTTAAGCCTATTTGCAAAAATAAATTGGTTTTATAAACATCTAAAAACTTTAAAACAGGAAAATAAATAAGCTACCTTATTAAATTGTTGGTTTTGAATTTGATTATGGCACTGTTGTTATAGTATAAATAATCTTTAATTTTGATTTATTAAGGCAACTATGTTAGCCACTTCCTTATCCCCCTCTTGCAACGTTGTCAATTGGAATGTTTGCTTGCATGATTCATATTTTCACCTTATTCTGGAACAGAAAAACCCCGTACATTATCATTTATCAGAAAAATCTAATTCTGGATTGCTTCGAAATCAATAAGGAGTAAGAGTTATCGCGATACAACATAAGGAAGGAGTTTTGACAGCTCAAAAAGTATTTCATTTGATCGGTGGTGTCAAAAAGCCTATTGTGAGTCGAATAAACGAAACAAATTGTTTTTTTCGAAGTGCATTTCGAGTATACCAGCCGTTAAGTTCTTTGAATTTAAACAACACCTTAAACACTCGAACAATCTTATTGCGACACATGCATGATGAAATCTTGGCATTTTTTACATACTTTTATTAGGTACCTTGCGGACTTTGTCTTTTTGACAACCCTTTTAGATCTTCGAAACCTTCCAAGGAAAAGTGTAGTTGCGTATGAGTGTGTGTGTGTGTGTGTGTGTGTGTGCATCTGGACGTCAAATCAAATCGGGCAATTATGTATTTCTGCTGCAAATATATTAAATATATATGTATATTCATTGCCATATTTATTCTTTGATGTACTTAGAGAAAGAATATACTAAAGTATTTCCAAAATCTTTTGTCTTTGTATGGCTTCCTGCAACCTTTACCAGGTCGTCTGTCCGTCTGTGGGTGGACGTCCCACGCTGCGCTTGCCGGTACGTGGCCTCCATTCCAGAACCTTTCTGCCCCATCGGCCGTCAGTTCTACGTGCATTTCAGTTTTTACAACTTACTTGTTTTTATGACTTCTTAGTCATAAATGTATAATTAAAGAAAATTATGAGTTTAAGTACTTACTATGTAGCATGTCATCTCAAAGGATAATAAAATATTTAAGAGTTTAGTTACAAACGATAAATTGACAAAAGAATAGAAATTATGATAATCCTATTTTGTTTTAAAATACATTTTCTTCTTACTTTTTAAACTTGTGTCTGAAACCCCTTTCTCATCAGAAGACCCGACCCCCCCTAAGTTTAATCACAATCTGAATAATGGTTTACGAACGAATAGTGAACAAACATACTTACATTTAGATGGATAGATAGTCCAGTTATACAGAATGGCAATAAAATTAATTTTTTTGACAAAACCTGTTACTATACGGACTATGGAGGCGATCGTATGATAATAAATGAAAACACGTACTTTTACTACAATTACTATAGGAAAAACCTCAAAATCTTGAAAAAAAATAAAGTCATGAAAACGTTCATTGTTCATTTTTAATTTTGATGTTGGTCCCATAATAAAAGTTCCTTTCATATACTAGTAACAATTGCGTTGTCCTATATGGTCGTATAATCGTTATCACCGTAATTAAAATTGGTACTTAATAAATAAGCACATAGCCCTCGCATTTCACTCGTAATATAATCTGGGATTGGAGTTTGTACCGAATGACATAGGGCTTCATTTTATCACGGAGTTTGATTAATTACATAACCCAGATAATACCCGTATTTACTCGTATCAGCGAAAGTTCAAAGTATTTTCTGATAAAAAAATAAGTAGATAATAAATTCATAATAACTTACCTAAATGCATATTCTGACAATCGCACAGTTATCTAGACATAAATTAAGCAAATTTTTGAATATAGTTTTTGTTTACTTGTGTTTTTGGTGTAGATAGAACCTATTACAAATAATTGAAAATTTTTAATTACTAAAAATAAATCTTCTAAGTTCAGTTTTTTGTAATTGCGATAACTTTACAAGAGAGGAACCATTTTATATATTATACAGATTATACATAGACGTACTGTTTGGAAATTAAAATAGAGAATAAAAAAAACCAGAAACAGCGTGTAGGTAGGTAATATCCAGGTATCGATTTCATCAGATTGTCAACTGTCATACAAATAAACACATTTGACTTTCTAGTATTTCATGTTCTCCTTACTAAACAGTTTTAGTTTTTAAACATGAGCTATTGGTACAGATAAAATGAATATAATGTGTGTTTGTGTGTGTAACAAGACATCACGGCGGACCTGAGATAAACCATTATTAACTTGACATACCTACTATCGAGACAGAGTAACTCTTTTTGATGTATTAATGGAAAATTATTTTGATTGACGTTATATAAATTTAAGCACATAGCAGTAGACAAGACAATGCGTTTGGTGGACATTATTTTGTCACAGCACTTTTCGCTACCTTAATAGAGTTCAGAAGGTTGTTTCCTTCATCCAAAACTAATCAAAATTTTATGAAATAAATATTTGAATAGTTTTTTTTTTATAATTTTATGCTATCTCAAAATATGCAATATCCAATTTGGTTGAGGCAATTTGAAATGTTAGTATTCATATAAAACCATTAAATAGATTTCTTTATACAGGTTGTATTTTTTTTTTCAGAATACTTAATATTTGTTCTCAGCAAAAAAAAAATTCAGATTAATTTTATTACACTTATAAAAGGTGAAAACCTATTGCTTTTTAATAAACCTAAGCACTTATAGAAATATAATAACTTAAAATATTTATATTGTACAATTCACTTTATCGAATAGGAGTAGTCTGGCATGTCGGTGCTTTTTGATAAAACGAAAATACTAATAGTTGTATCGACCGACGTAAAGATAAGATACGTGAATATTAAATTATTCTACCCAATAAATTGTAAACATGAAATGCTTATGATATATACTTACAACACGAAATTATTGATTATTAACTGGAAAACTTCAGTTTACCTGTAGGTTAACAACTGTAGAAATAGATAAAATAATTAGTGTTTATTATTATCAAATAAAAATGATAATTTAACTATTCATCCTGTACGATTTTTTGTGCAACCATTAGGTATTTTTTCACTTCATAATATCATCAAGTTAAAGATGTTGTTTTATTTTGGGAGCCGTACTTCCGTATCGCAAAAGTAAAAGGAACCCTTATAGGATCACTTCTTTATCTGTCCGTCTGGCTGTCTGTCAAGCAAGACCATTTTCATTAGGGTGCTTGGATTTTTATTAGGTATCAAGTTAAAATAATATAAAATGATAAGGTCTCCAATCTTTTTGAGATATGACAAATCAAACTGTAAGTCAACGCAATAAAAATATAACGACTGTTTATGCGGCATTTTTGATGTCTTAAATAGCCCAAAAAATAAGTATAGTCGATGCGAATGAACACATTTTAACTCTCGATGGCTGGCACCGACTCCAAAAAGAACTAATTAGGTATGTTTTAGTCAATATTATTTTTCGCTTTTTAGTTTCATTTTTAAATTCGGTTTTTAGTTTTTTATTAAACTTATTTTATTTCACAATTTTAAGTGTTAAGTCCTCTATTTTTCTCTTACTCCGCCAAAAATGACTTAACAGCAAAGTAACCTTAGCTAATGTTGGTCCTCTATGGACCCCCCATCAAATGGTATGATAAAAATAAGGTGTTATATTAGGTCAATATTTCGACGAAAATTTGTAAGTCTTAAGGAAAGGGTTTTCCTACAATCCAACCAGAACGACGGCTATTTTGGTGTCGTAACCATAGGATAAGGTCTTGCATTAAATACCAAGTCAATTTAAGAAAGGAATTTTTAATTATTTTTTCGTTACTGGGTGTGCGGGTACCCCCCCAGTAAATAAAAATTAGCGGTCTGGTACCTCATAAGCTTCACGTCTGCTCAACACACTGCGAAATACGTTCTGTCGACAATAAGCAGTATTATTTTCTAACTCCTATCCATTAAGGAGTTCTGTGGCTTCCATCATCAGGTCAGCAACATGACATGATGATTACCAGACCCAAAAATCAGCATTGAGTTAGAAAATATATGCAATACATTATGGGTGCCTATAAAAATTGAGGGTTGCCCTCGATTTCCCAAGGATCCCATCATCAGAATCTGACTTGGTGTATATGGGACCACCTTGGGAGTATACCCTTTCAAACTAAAAAATAAATTTTGAAATCGGTCCATAATTGACGGCGTTATCGCGTAACAAACATACAAAAAAAAAAAAACATTCAGACGAATTGAGAACCTCCTCCTTTTTTTGAAGTCGGTTAAAAAATGAAAAACTACGGAAAACAGTTTTACAATATTACATTCCAAAATAAAAAAAAAACAAACTGATAATGTCTTAGTAAACATTTTCGACACTCGATTCCCTTTACGGTCAAACTAATTACGTACTCATAAGTTTGCTCGGAACCCTCGATGCGCAAGTCTGACTCGCACTTGAACGGTTTTTCTTAATTCAATTAAGAGCATTTATCTCTGATGTTTTAAAGATTTTAGATGCAACCTTACATATGTACTCAATTGCTTTGTTTCTTTGGTTTCAGAAGGCGATATGCCCGTAAGGGATGACACCAAGCGGCCACTGATCGGGGTTATAGACGATGGAACCAAGACTGTCAGATTTGTTGTAAGTTTTACAAATTATTACAATAATCCATCAACGTCATCATCATTTCAGCCACAGGACGTCCACTGCTGAACATAGGCCTCCCCAGTGACTTCCAGATTGGCCGGTTAAAAGCGGCCTGCATCCAGCGGCTTCTTGCAACCTTTACCAGCTCGCCTTAAAAAAAGTTAGGCAACTATTAGATATCAGTATTTTTCTTTTATTTTTTTTGTCTCAAATGGGTTTAACAAAAAATAATAAGGTAAAATAATAGGGGAGGGAAAATATATTACGCATTGGATTTGTCCAATACAGGATACCTATCCTATGGCGGTTACCATAATTCAAATGGTTTATAATTTAAAATATATCTATTTCAGTATTATTATACCTGATCATTTTAATTTTTATCTGTTGCGTAGTTGGTTAAAGAAATACGTATAAAATGTAGGTTTTAATTAAACCTGTGGTTGATGAATATGTGGTTAAATTCATAGACGTTTTACTAAACTAACTTTTTCTTACCACAACTGCAAATACAGCCTTATTACAATCAACTATACACAAAATAACTATAATAAATCATAACTTACAAATATAACATAACTTATAAAGTTAACATAAGATATCCTTAACCATAAAAATGGTTTCATCAATTTTTGTTTGAAAATAGTACATTATGATACAAGTGTGCAAAGTTGATTATTACACACGAGGCATTATTGTAAGCGCAAGCCGCAGGTGAGCGCGGTAAGGAAGCCGAGTGTGTAATTATCAATGAACACGAGTTACATACGACGTTTTTCAACACAATTGCGAGGAAAAACTCAAACTAAAACTCAAATTCAAATTCAAATTCAAATCTTTATTTGGCCAAAACCTAAAATACCTTCTCCGTTTTTGTTGTTTTTCTCTGGATTTTGGCGGCATCAGGCTATCACTTGCGTTTCGTACCTCAATAAGTATTTCCGACGGGGTTGAATAACATTTTACTCGTCTTCACTATTTAAAGTAGACATTTTTGATAGTAATTAACCACAGAGCAACAACTTTACCAAATATTTAGGGAAAATGGTACGTAAGTTTTGTTTTTTTCGCGCCCCGCAATTTCGATGCGCGCGTAGTTTCAATAATGGCACAGGAAAAACTGGCTGTTCAGTCGGAGAAGCAGTAATTTAAAAAATAAAATAAACTATAAATTATTGTTTCTTAAAATTATAGTTAAGTTAATTTGTGTTTATTATTATATATACAATTTGATAAAATGAAATATTTATTTGTCATCTTGGCCCTCAAATAATTTAATATTGGTAAAATATTCAATGTTCTTAAACATAAACTTTTGCTGGATTTAAAAAAAAATAGTTTACATTACCGCACTAGTGAGATAATGTTATTATAGCACAAGTGCGTAATATGATGAATTATGAAACTAAAAACGGTGTTATAAGAGTCAATTTACGAGCAACTGTGTTGAAAAAATATTAAAAGTTGTGTAAAAAGAGCGACCTGCCTCCGTCCAAAGTCAATCAAAGCCATAAAGGGTGTTAGGTAAATTGTAGCTATATCAAGCCGAGACTAGTCTATGTTACATAAATGCATGCAAAGGTGAAGTCAGAAATTTGATATCATAATTTTTGAAAAATAAAATTCTTACAAATCAGCTTCTACAAAATATATTTTGTATGTAAATTACAACCGACTGTCTTTGTAGTCCGAAGCGCAAACCATTAGACCATGCAGTCTGTCTTCAAAATTGTTCAGTACGGAGTGTAAACAGAAATCAGAATTTTTCCACACCCATAACTTTTGTATAGAAACAATCTTATCGTATAATTACTTACTATCAGTTACTTATCAAAACCAACGCTTGACCTTATTTTGTTGAGTCTGACCTCACACTTTTTATCTATTGCGCAGGTCAAATATATTGTCCAAAGTCTAGAAATCCCGAAACAAATATCAAAAGGGGTAAATATTTTTCTCTCTGCATTATTTTATTGATAACGGAAGAAGTGCGACTTGGGTCTTGTTTACTTGGAAACTTGACACGCCAATTACTGTCTTGGATCATAAATAATAAATAATAACATTAATTATCTAACCTCTAATTCCCTAGTGAAGCAAAGTGTCTACTATGGCGCATATGGCGGCTAGATAACGGAATAAATCTACTTAATAAATGATATAACCTCCATAACATGGAGGCCTATTACGAAGATATTTCATTCGTTCGGAGTTGGGCGTATGAACATGATAAATTCGAATTACGATAGCGGAGGAAATCGGTTTCATTAAATTAGCGTTCTTTAAAGGAGGCTTCAACATTTCATGCTATATAGGGATCAAAGTGCCTAAAATTATGATGATCATAATGTGTCAGTTGAAAACAGACTTGTTTTTACACGGTCTGATCAAATAATTGTTTAATAATTCAAACAAAATATTGATTTAAATTAGCTATTCTAGAATAAACTAACAACTTGCACAAAATGTAAGAAAGAAATTTGAATATCACAAATAACAATTCAAACAAACAACAGTAAAAAAAAACTGTCGCTGAAAAGCGTAGTATGCAATCGTTCAATTCCTGAAACCGTGAAAATTAGTATTGTTGAGCTAGAGGTAAATTATTGACAAGAAAATAATGTGCATGAGCATATAAATGTAATATCTTACGATTTTGCATGATATGTTTTAGTGATCTAGTCAGACAGTTTGTCCTTCATACATTTTGAGTCTATCTTGTTGAAGTAATTACCATTATTTAGCATATACTCACGATTTCGTTCTTTATATTTCGCATTAGAATTCTACATTACTATGTAAGTGGCGCTAAAGGTGATGAAGCTTACACGAAATGCTCAGTATATTTAAAATGTTCAATGATCGAGGCCGACAACAAATATTGTCAACCTTGTCATGGGAGCGCTAAACATTGAGATACACTGTGAGGGTATACAATATCACATAACTACTCTGGTAATTCATATCCGAAAATCAAAATATTTTTTTTTACAATTTTATACTTTGAGACGTCACTTAACTTAAAAAGGTTACGTCAGAAAAACCTGTTATACTAGTTAATAATACATACTAATACGAATTTAATTGAGAAATTTTTGAATTTCGATTCTCAGGCATATAAAATGAGCTGTATTATTTGTGTTGTTTTTTAAGATTGTAAGAGTCGATTTCATAATTTAATCGGCAACATATACTTTTGTCCATGGACAAAAGTCGTACACACAGTAATAATTTTAAAACGTTTATTAGTTCCAAAAAAATGAAAAGTTACAGCTTACAAGCATGAGTGCTGTTCTTAAGCTATACACTAACAAAAATAAGAGACAGTCAGTTTTTAAACTCTTCTCAATCGGTGTCGCTAGCCCAAAATTGTCCCGAAGTAGTGATAGGGAAAAAAATATTGGGACGTGTAAAAGCGCTTAGTTTAAGCCTATTTACAGAAATACATTGGTTTTATTGGTTTTTATTGTACATTCCATGCAAACGGCAGACTCCCTTATAGATATATGATTTAAACTTACTGGAATTAAAAATACCTTATTTTCACCCAGATATATGAAGCGGAACGTGCAGACGAGCTTACATCGTACCAGCTGGACAAGACTGAGGTGCAACCGCAGGAGGGCTGGTCTGAACAGGACCCTCAAGAGATCATCCACCGCATAAAAATTTGCGCTGAGAAAGCTATAGAACAGTTGACAGAATTAGGTAATATAATCATCTTCCTCTCAGGGTTTTGTCTCGTTTCTGATTATCTCAACACACTTCAATTAGAACATTAAATCTGTTATGTAGATACATTTTTAAATCTCCACCGAGAGTGTAATTTTGTGTGGTATCCACGCGAGTCGGGCTACCTTTTGGTTCTATCTGGATATGTCCAGGTAGAAAAGTAGTAGCTAAACCTGATTTATCCGAAATGCCAAAGTATTATTGTATATTTTTAACTGGATAACGAGTGCGGATTCTACAAATAGGGAGATGAAGCTTGACGACTCGACCCTCTTATAGCTCAGGAAGCAACGAGAATTAGCGCCGCGACAATAACGAACATGTTTTTTTCTTTCCAGGTTATTCCAAGGACGATCTAGTCACACTAGGCATCACAAACCAGAGGGAGACGACGATAGCATGGGACAAATACACAGGAGAACCTCTACATCCAGCTATAGGTACTATACATAAGTTTAGCTCTCCTTAGAGAGAATCCATCTTCCATGGATGGGTTAGGTTAGGTTAGAATTGACGGTCAAGCTATAGTTTGGCTAATATGGAATGTCTAAATAAAAATAGGTGTGATATTTTACCATTATTTCTTGGTTCTTTAATATCTAGACCAATAATAATTCGGTTAGAGGTTAAACCCTCTTTTCACGGACCATTAACATCTTACGTCCAACAGAGTGAAGCCTTTATAGTTAAAAAAATAATCAAAAAAACTATTGTAATACCTTATCTCATTAACTAAAATCTGCTTTCAGTCCCTATGATACTATTTTAATGATTGTTGATTCAAGTGCATCTTTTTACTGTTGTTGCTTATAAACAACTTTATCATTGACATTTTTAAAGTCAAAAACACAATAATGTTACATGATAATTATGAACGAGAAAATAGGTACTATGTTTTTTATAATAGTTTTTAATGTACGTGTCGAATTGATTATCTCTACTTTGTGTACCTATTTGTTTTACAATGTTTTGTTAATTCGTGTAGAGTAACAATTGCCGCACTCCGACGTCACTTTACTTTAATGGTTACGTAAAACCTGTAAAACTAAAGTCGATGTGAATAAAGACAATTTTATTGAATGTACAAAAATGATAATCAACACTTTATTGTTAATTGACGTGCTGCTGTGCTGCAGTAAGGTGCTTTATGGAATAATGACATAACATTTTAGACCTATCAGCCATATAACGCCTGAGTTAGCGAGCAAATTTTTATGCGGACGAAATTTATTGAGTAGAATTTATAACTCGCCCGTCACTCAGAATAAACATTATACCCGACACGAGTAATAACTAGAAAAAGAAAGAAACACTTTGTGAACCACATACTCGTAATATCATTTTAGAATTTAAGATCATTCCGTATGGTATGATATTGTACATGAAGAACATCCTGTAAAATCCTTTCTTCTAGCTCTCGCTCGTTGGTTAGACCAGGTGTATCTACTTTAGAAACAGTCCTATACAGAGTGTACCTACAAAAGAATGGGACACTCTTTAAACTTGATCAGCTGGTGATAAACAATAACTTTTCCTAAAGGAGCAACATCGAAATCGTGATTTTATTTTCAGATGCTCCATACAATATCATCGAGGTACGCGAGTACACATTTCATTTCATTCCATTTCATTTTATTTCATAGAAAAAGTTTTAAGGAGTATCCTATTCTCTTGTACGCCATGTATAAACGGTAGGACTATAATCAAAAATTTTCTTCTATTTCTAGCATGGAACGACATCAGAACAGATTCAACAGTAGACGCGATCCTAGCGAAAGTCCCGGACAGAAATAAGAACTACTTGAAAAACATTTGCGGTCTACCAATAAGTCCGTACTTCAGCGCGTTGAAGATGCGCTGGCTGAAGGACAATGTGAAAGCCGTGAAGAACGCTAGCAAAGACAAGAGGTTGCTGTTTGGAACTGTGGACTCTTGGATCGTTTGGGTAAGTCACGTGATATATATATATATATATTTTTTTGTTGTTTTAAGCAAAAAATCTGGTATAGAGGTATCCATTAAGTAAGAATTGTGTGTAAAGGCACTTGTGTAATTTTAAATGTAATGTAAGTTTTATATTTAAATAACATTTTACATTAAATAGCACGAATGTTGAGCGCTGGGCGAAAGATGCGCAGAATACTTACAGACTAATAGTCTAATTTAAATCTAGTCTACAGTTAGTCTAAATCGTAATCGATTACGTAGGTACGTGATTTACTAGTAGTGCTGCGCCTGCACCGCCGGCCGGGATTGGTTGTAGCTCAGCGCACACGCGTCTCTGATACGATGATCGTCTCGAAAGATGCGCACAGCGATGCCCACTCTTTGTCCCAGTGCTCAGCTTCGGTGCCGCGTACGAAAATGTTTCGTTTGTTCGGACGTATTGAGCTATTAAATTAAAATAACCCCCCCTCTTTTTTATCAATCCTTTGTCAAAATATGAATGACTCACGTTTTTTATTGTCCATAAAATGTCAAAGGTTCGACACAAGTAGGTGAAATTTTGAATTGTTACGGTACGTCCGCATCTGGCGAATGCGCGCGTATATTTTATGTTAGACGACGCGCGCGGGCTTCACCAACTTTCTGGATTGTGAACTAGACAAGCAAGTTGATACCACCAATCAATTGACATACTTTTTTGTACTTTCAAAACGCACCTTTGCCCTATAATTTGTATGGCGATAGCAAGCTCTGACGTCATTGCTTACCAGACTGAACTGCCTAACTTTTGAGTGGGTTTGAAGCAAATAAAAATCATATTCTTCAAATAAATGATAATGTACCGTGTTATCGGGCCTAAAATAAGGTGTCAGATTTCATAAATGATGTTTTAAAATTATTTATGATTGGTGTCCACAACCTTATTGCACGCGCGCGCGCACTGTACAAGCCTTGCATGACCTTGCGCACCAAACGATTGCAGTAACGGAACGGCATTCGCTAGATCTGAACTCACCCTTAGGTTTATACGTCCAAACGAACGATACACTTTCGTTAGGTCTTCTATTTGTCGAGCATTGAGTTATAAAAAGCCCATCATTTACATGTATACA